>JAWWLV010000030.1:2005721-2017358 GCA_035041135.1 Platyrinchus mystaceus
CTAAAAAATCCATTGCGCAGGCTTTAAAGGTAAAAACACCTTTCCCAGATCTTCGTTCACGAAGACTGGCCATGTTTTGGTTTTTTTTTTTACATCCCATCTAACCCTGCCCTCTGGCAGTGAGAAGCCATTCGCCCTTGTCCTGTCACTCTGTGGTCTTGTCTGAAGTCCCTCTGCTGCTCTCTTGGAGAACCTTTAGGCCCTGGAAGGGGCTCTCAGGTCTCTCAGGAGCCTTCTCTTCTCCAGGTGAACACAGCCAGCTCTCCCAGCCTGGCTCCGGGGCAGAGGGGTTCCAGCCCTCAGAACACCTCTGTGGCCTCCTTTGTACTCACTCCAAGAGGTTCATGGTCAATGAAGAGAAGTTAAACAAGCTGTGACAGAGCCAAGGCCGCATTAACGTGTGGCTTCACATTTGCTACACTCACCTTCCTCTCTTCTCCCTTGGGGTGAGTAGGCTCCCAGCAGCATCACCCAGATCCAGATCCTGGCTCAAAAATAGACAAGGGCAGTAGTAAACAGGGTTGTTTCAAGCCCTGGGTGCTTCTGATGGCTTGCAGGGGGCATGTGATGGTGACCAGCAAGCTTTTGGATAGCTACATTGTTTTCCAGCTTGATCACCGGCCCCAGGGGCTGCTGCAGAAGAGCTTTCCGGTCCAGTTTCCAGCTTGTCCAGCCAGGGAGAGAAATGGTCCTGTCTCTCAGGTGCAGAGAGAAACATGGCCAGGCAGGGCTGGTTCCACTTAAGCAATGCTGTGCCAGCAGTCTGCTTCTACCCACAGAACCTGCCAGAGCTCCTCCATCCCTGGGACCTCAGTGTCCTCCTTTCTTTCACTCCATGGACACGCTTTGAGGCTACAAAGCCCCCAGGCTCAGGTCCTTCCTCTCCAGGCTGTGTCTGGCTCCTGCAGGGGCTGGGGGTGGCTGTCCCTGCTTGCACATGGACACATAGGAGTGCACAAGCTCACACGCACTCCTGTGCACCCCAAGGTACACTACAGCAGTGGTGTCAGACAGCTCGAGGCCATAAATCTGTCTGGCCACACTTGTTCTCTGCTCCGCAGCCCCAAGGCCACCCCAAGGTCTTTCCAGCTCTGGATCTGCTACTCCCTGCCCACTGCGGCAGCTCTTTAACGAAGCGTGGCACTTGGCAGCTCTGCCTCTGGCACCTGGAGCATCCCAAGCTCAGAAACACATGGGCCCACGATAATCCTGCGCCTGGAGGAGCAGCACGGGCAGTGCAGGCAGCCTTCCTCCCCAGGCAAGGCCTTGGGAGCAGCTGCAGCTCTCCAGCTTTCTCCCTGCTGGCCCTTCCATGAGTTTTTCCCCAGTTGATGCTGGCCTCAAGTAGGGTACCCCAGGGGCAGTACTGGGGCTGTTCCCCATCCCTGTCCCAGGGTTGGATGAGGAGGCAAGTGCAGCCTTGCTTGCAGGTGAGGCTAAACCTAAGGAAAGGGTGTGCAGAGTCTCAGTGCAGGTGGACCCCGAGAAATCCAAATTTCAGTCAAGAGAAACCTTGAGGACATCAACAAGAAGGGCAAGATAACCTCAGGTTTCATCCAGGCTGGACACCAAGGGACTGGACAGGGTCTCTTGTCTGGGACAAAGCCCTGGATTGGGTTCTGGACAAGAGGCTGGACAAATGGGACAAGCTGCAACCTGGGTGGCATGAGGAAGAGTGTGGCCATGAGCCTGTCCCCTCTATGCAGCACCAAGGGACCCCCAGCTGGGTGCTGTGTCCTGAATGGTCCCTCCAGTTCAGGGAGAGGCAGAGGGGCTGCAGAGGGAGCAGATGCTGCTGGCAGGGCTGGGACCTGGGGCTACAAGAGGGTTGGGTTGGGATCTACCAGAATCATACCTGGAGGGCAGGTGCATTGGTGACAGAGCTGGTCTCTCTTGGTAGGGCATGAAATGTACCAAAGGACAAGGGGCATGAATTGCAGCTTCGGGCTGGGCAGTAGAACTGCTAGTTTTCCCCTGAGAGGTGGAGCAGCTCTGAGACCTGTGAGGTAGGCAAGTCCATCCTTCAAGACAGGGTAAAGCCATGGGTGACTTTCCCTGTGCTGGTGGTGTTTCTGCTCCAAGCAGGAGGGTTGGAGACCCCCAGGGGTTTCTCTTCACCAGCATCATCCTGTGAGCTCACTGGCAGGCAACCTCCCACCTGCAAATTCTTTCTCATCCCCAGGTGGGCCAGGAGCCCACCCCCCACACCCAGGACACCTCAACAGCCAGGCTCCTGTGCACCGGAGCGCAGCCCCATCCCAGGGCCCGCACTGGCGTTGCTGCTGCGCCGTGCCGGGAGGCCTGGCCCCTGCTCCCGGCATCAGCTGATCCTGCCAGCAAGCTGGTGCTGCAAAGTCAGGCACAGAGATTGCCAGAGCACCGGCGAGAGGAGAGCAGGGGCAGAGGGACAAGGGGCTCGGGGAGCTGAGGGCAGCTCTGCCCTGAAAGCCGAGCCACCTGCGTGCTGCTACCTGCTGAATAATAGAGGAGCTGACACCCAGCGGAGAGAAATGTGATGCTGGAGAGCTGGCCGGGGAAGACATCTGAGCTCCCAGCAGCTGCGATAGCAACTGCAGAGAGGGAGCCTTCCCCCCGCTGCTCCGTGCAGTGCAGCGTGGCTGGGGTGCTTGCAGGTCTCTGCCCATCCTGGGGTGCCTGGGCGACTGGTGCCCGCTCCAGGGGCACGGGCTCGGGGCTGGGAGGATGATGTGAGCTGCAGCAGGCACCCAGCAAGGCAGAGCTCAAGGGCACAGCCAGATTTCCCAGGAGGTGAGGCAGAAGGAGCCTGCAGCCAGTGCCCACACCTGGGGTCCAGCAGCTCAGCCTCATGTCTAGAGGAGGGGAGATGGTTTATATCCCAGATGACTCCGACTTCAGCTCCTTCAGGGATCAGTGTGAGAGCCTGGAGGGCTGGCATTGTCGGTATAACAAGGCTGGTGTGACCGTGTGGAGTCAGGGCCAGGAGGAAAGCTGCACCGTGCAGAAAATCAAGGTAAGCAGACCTTCCACTTTCCCTGCCCCAACTGTGGGACTCCAGAGGGTCCCTGGGGTGCTGACCATGCTTGGGGTGCACAGTCCAGCCTGTCTAGGGTGTTTCTGCCCCAAATCTCAAGGCTGGCAGGATTAGATCCCAAAGGTGCTTCTCCAGCTGCTTTATCCTCTTGACCTGCTGGGATGCCCAAGGCCTCCTGCCATGTGGGCTCACATTGCGCTGCCCTTGGTCCGGACACAGGTGGGAAGGCCCTGGGATCAGTAACGTTATGGAGATGGCCTTGCCAGGAGCCCTGGGACGTGAGACAGGCTGATGGGATCCCTCCCTGCTGTTCTTTCCCTGGCTCCTCCATCCCGGGGCACATCACCTCGTATCCTCACTGGATGAGCATCTTGGAGCGTTTAAGAGCTTCTGTGCCCCTCAGGTTGTTGTTACACCTTGTTGCTGATCCACACAGCCCCAGTGGCACTGCCAGATGACCTTGAGCATATCAGGAGGGGTTACAGGGTACTGGGGGCACAGGAAGCCCATCTTGGGTGGGCTCCCTGTGTGGGAGCATCCTGTGGGTCCATGCTTGGCTCCATGGTGGGTGTCACGGGCTTTGGTTTTTCTGGTCACCAAGAATCCAGAGTGCTGGGCAGGGATGGGATCCACCAAAACAGGGAGGGGCAGAGCATCTTACCTACAGGACAGCCTGAGAGAGCTGACTGAGAGAGTATTCAGCTAGGAGTATTAGGGGAGGGTTACCATGACCTGAGGAGCAGGGGGGGGTGGTGGGGAGGGATACAACATGCTGGAGAAGGCTCTTGCACCATCCTCCTGAACACAGAATAATCAGCAGCACATCTCAGGTGCCTGCACCCCAGCACATGCAGCTGAGGAGGTACCAGGAGGAGCTGGGCACACAGTGCTGCTGTGGATGGAGGCCCCTCGGGGCCGAAGTGAGGAGGAGGAGGAGCAGCAGGTGTATCTGCAAGACACAATTCCTTGCTGCCAAGAGCCAGGGAAGAGCTTTTCGAATAGAATCAGGGAGTACTTAAGCCAGTTGGGCATGCACAGGTCACAGGGACACACCCGGGGTGCTGAGGGGTCTGGCCAACATCTCTTTGAAAAGTCCTGGTGCCTGCAGGAGCTCCCTGATATCTGGGAAGAGGCCATCCATCACACCCATCTCCCAAAAGGGAGCTCCAGGGTACTCTGGGCTGCTTTGTCACCTCTATCCCTGGAAAGGAGATGGAGAGCATCTTCCTGGAAGCCATGTCCTGAAGGAGAAGGGCAGTGGTGACAGCAGCAGGGACTTCCCAAGGGCAAATCATGCCTGAGCAGCCTGATTGCCTCCTGCAGGGAGAGATCTGGCTATGTGGGTACTGGGGGATCTGGGAGAGCCCTGTGCTGTGACTTTAGCACAGCCTTGGACAGGGTGTCCCATAGTCTCCATGTCGCCACATCCCTGAGATCTGGACTGGAGAAGTGGATGCTGCTTTGTGTGACCAGGACGGAAGGACGGGCTGGAGTTCAGCCAAGGTGAAACACACTGCCTGGCAGAGGGGTTGCAGTTATGTTCCCCTTGCCACCACAAGCCACACAGAGAAGGGACCCCAAGCATGTCCAGGGGGGTCAGGCACCATCACCCAGCCTGGTTCATTGCAAGTTGTACCTCCTTGATGTGTTTTTTCCCTACCCTGGAGAGGATCTGGGCATGGTACAGGGGTTAGCACTGCCCAGGGACTCTTCCCGAAATAAGGGATGGAGGATTCCACCCAGCTGAGCTGCACAGCTCTCTGGAACTTGAGGTCAGAAGAGCTGCAGTCTTTCCATTAACTGAGGGAGTTAATTAACCCAGAGATCACTGAGCAGCTGGAGCTTTGGATTTTTTCCACCTGAAATCCCTTTGGATGGTTTTAGACTCTGTGTTTTCCCCATTCCAGCTGATCACCTGCTATGCCTGGTGAGTCTGTTTCATCCAAGGCTGAAGGGGGTGGTGGACAAGCTTTAGTGGGGCATTTTGGGGGGGTGCAAGGCTGAGATGCTCCTGCTGGGATAAGTGGAACTTCCAGGAGCTCCATGAGCTCCACCTACAGCTGGAAACATCCCTGTCCTTGCAGCAGCAGCACCTCCTACCGAGCTGGGAGGCGATGGCTGGGGCGGGGGAGCCAGAGGAGGGGGCTGGGTGCTCCCACACTCCTCCACGGTGCCCTGGGGACTGCAGCACATCTCCGAGCCTGTCCTGGGCACAAGTCCAGCACGCTGGGTACAAACCACCACCCAGGCCACCGGGGAAAGCTTGCCCGAGATTGATGGGACCTGCCACGTTCAGAGGGCCATCTCCAATTACACAGCACCTCATCAAAGATGCAAAGCCTCTAACGAGGAGCAGATGACATCTCCTTCCTCCCGGCATTGAGAAGAGCAGGGCCGCAGGGCCGCTGCCTTCATCAATAATGCACCGGCTGGGCAGGGTGGGCAGCTCCAGGCCTCAGGTTACAGCCAAGGCCCCTCCAGCCTCCCCAGACTGGACTCAACATCCAAGACCATCCTGCCAGGGCAGGACCATCCCTTTGCTGTCGCTGAGGGGACAGGGCAGGGCTAAGGATCCCCAGAGCCTGGACCACCAGTCATCTCTGTTTGAGGGCAGAGGGTCTTTCCAGCCCTGCTCCGGATGCAGGACCAGGGTCTCTGCCTGGGCTGTCCTGAAGCAGAGACATGTCCTGCACTGTGTGTGCAGAGCATCCTCCGTGGCACACGTGCTTTACAGCAGCTCAGGGACACACCACTGTCCACAGGGACACACCACTGCCCACAGGGACAGCCTAAAGCTCCGTGGTCTGGGGTTGAGTGCTGACCCCCTGCCTGTCTCCCCACAGACCCGCATCTCCTGCAAGGATGTCCCTGCTGAGACTCTCTACGATGTGCTGCACGACACCAGCTACCGCAAGAAATGGGACTCTAACGTGATCGAGACGTACGACATCGGGCGCCTCACTGTTAATGCTGACGTCGGATACTACTCCTGTGAGCAGCCTCCAGCCCCTGGAGACTCCCACCCCCCAGCCCCACAGCCCTGTGAGCGTGTGTGGGGCCGTGGGGGTTGCGGAGTAACTGTTCCCTGCCCGCAGGGAAGTGCCCCAGCCCCCTGAAGAACCGGGATTTCGTCACCCTGCGCTCCTGGCTGCCCCTGGGCAACGACTACATGATCATCAACTACAGCGTCAAGCACCCGGTGAGCCCCCCATTGCCCCCAGCCCTGGCAGGGGTGCCAGAAGGCACAGGCAGGGCTGGGCAGCCTCTGAGGGACACAGGATCTCTCTGCAGAGTTACCCACCCCGGAAGGATTTTGTGAGGGCCGTGTCCCTGCAGACAGGTTACCTGATCAAGGCCAACGGCGACGGTGCCTGTGTCCTCTATTACCTCACCCAGGTGGACCCTCGCGGTGAGTGCCAGCAGGAGGGGAGAAGGCACCGTGCCCAGTGTGCCCCCAGAGCTCACCCGCTGGCTCTCCATCACCCAGGCTCTGGGGAGTGGGGACAACCCAAGGAAGGAGGGGGTCCCTCCCCCATCAGCCCTTGGGTTGCTCAGGCTGGCACGGAACACTGCAGGCTCACAGTGCCTCCCCTGGGGCTGGCCCTGCTTGCCTGAGTGACAGGGCTTTGGGCTCTTGCAGGGTCGCTACCAAAGTGGGTGGTCAACCGTGTCTCCCAGTTTGTGGCACCAAAGGTAAGCAGGGTGTGTGGCTGGTGGTGGGATGCACAGGCAGCAGGGATGAGCTGCCCCTAAATACCCCTGGGTAGGGACAGGATGGGTGATGGATGACCCAGGACCCACAGAATGGGTGCTGGGTGACACAGGGTTCACAGGACAGGTCCTAGGTGACCCAGAGCTCATGAGACAGGTACTGGGTATCCCAGGGCTCACAGAACGGGTGCTGGGTGACCAAGGCTCACAGGATGTGTCCTGGGTGACACACAAGATGGGTGCTGAGTGACACTGAGTGTGCACTGGGCATGATGCTGGGGCTGTGTGCTCCAAGCCAGGCCCACATCCCCTCCCAACACCCCCAAAAAACAGCAGTGGGAGAACTGGGAGCTGGGGCTCCATCCCCAGATCCGCTCTGCCCGCAGGCCATGAAGAAGATCTACAAGGCTGGGCTGAAGTACCCAGAGTGGAAACGCAAGCATGACCCCGAGTACAAGCCCTGGGTGTACCCAGAGCAGAACACCCTGCCCAGCATGAGCCTGGCTGAGCTTTCGGTGCAACACGCTGACTCCCTGGAGAACATCGACGAGACGGGGCTGCCCGAGGACCACCTGAGCACCAGTGACCACGAGGCCTGAGCCCTCTCCATGGGCTCTTGTGGGGGGACCGCCTCATGACCGAGGCTTGGCAGCCAGAGGGCACAGGTGGGAATTTGGCCCCATGCTCCCCAATAGCCAGATCTGCTCTCCGACTCCTTCATCGTACACCCCCCCTACCCGGGCAGCAGGGTGCTGTCCCATGGGAATCTGAGTCACAACCACTGGAAAGAGGGAGGATGGGCACCCTGTCCCCCCTGTGCCCATGGAGATGTCCCAACAGGAGGTAGTGCTGGCAGTGGGAGTGGGTGCCCCAAGGAGCAGCTGGGCAGAGCAAGAGAGGGGGAACCCTTCATGGGGTGAGTAGGAGCTTTCCTGGCACCAGGGTATGCCGCTCCCATGGTAAGATCTTCTAGGGGTGTCCGTCAAAGGTCCAGAAGTGGGGGGCTGTGGGGACTCTGCTCAGGCTTTGCAGCAGCATAGGGTTTAGATTGACCTGCTCTGGCCCAAGGTTTGCCACACCAGGCTGGACCCACTGCAGCCCCACCACACTTTGTGTGATCCCTTCGCCTCAGCGAGCCCTCCCAGGTCCTCTCCTGAGCGTCAGGCTCACCTCTGCAGGCTGGCTGTAGTCCAGCTGGCTCTGGGGATCCCTTCTCAGGTGGTGTTTGGGGGGGCTTGTCCTGGCAGTGGGGTCTCGGGCAGCCTGTGTCCCCATTCTCTCGGTGTTTGCCACTGCTGTGGTTTCTGGCACAACAATAAAGGGGTTGGTGTGTGTACGAGAGACCGTCAGGCTGGCACAGAATGAGGTGGGCACCGAGCCCACCCAGAGACTGTGCAGGTGCTTGGTCTGGGTGGAACAGGAGGGTTAGTCCATCCAGCACCCTGGGGTGACCCTCAGCAGGGAGTGGGGTGGCCACGGCAGGGCAGGAAAGACGAATGCCAGACTCTGTACCCCTGCATGCAAGTGACGCTCTGTGGGCACAGGGCAGCTCCCACCAACTGGAAGTTGGTCTAGACAGACACTGCTGTGGGAACATGCTGACAAATGAGGGATTTTCCACACACTATTCACCCCCATGCTCTGAGGCTGCCTGTGGCTGCCAGGCTCCTGCCCCAGCTGGGTTTAAGCCTGATCTGTGCAAATGGGGCCATCACTGATGATTCTGCTGGGTTGCTCAGCTCCGGACCTTTCCCAGCAGGGTAAAAACTAGGGGACATGGCCAGGATGTCACACAGCCAGAATGTGGGAGACAATCGAGGCAGTGGTGTGGGACAACCCCCTGCAGCACCCAGGGCTTGCAGCCTGCCCAGAGCCACCTGCCACTGTGGCTTTTGGGGCCTCTCTGAACCAGCCTTGTGCTTCCCAGTCCCCCTGACCTGCTGTGAGTTGTGAGTGCCACTGCCCTGTTCATGCTTTCCTTGGGCTCACCTTGAGTGTTTCCTCTCCGATTCATCCAGACACCCACTCCAGCATCCCAGGTGTGGATGTTCTCTGTCCCCCTTTAACCACCCCCTTAGGTCATGTATATCCCCTGTGCTGCCTCAGGGGGACATCACTCACACACAGAGTGCTGGGGAGGGGACGGGAGGTCCTGACTGTCGGGACAGCCGGCTCCCACGGTTTGCAGCTGGGCTGGCTGCACAGGCACAGCCGGGGTGAGGAGCCTCCTCTGCAAGGAAAACGAGAAAAACCCAAGGACAGGAGATGTGCAGCTCCCTCCTCTCAGTGCTCGGGGTTCATGGTGAGGGGAGCAATCCCCATTCCTCATGCTGCTCCCACCATGGCGGCAGACCAAGGGCACCCTCAGCAGGGATGATTTTACCTGTGAAAACACACATCCCAATCCCAAATCGCCCCCAAAACACCTTGAAAGAGCTGGGCTCTGCAGACAGAGCAAGGGGATTAAACACCCTCAAGGAGCAGAGCCCACTGGCATCCCGAACCCCTCACGGCCCAGTCCTGCAGGAAGCAGCCTCATCCCACCTCATTCCCTGGATGTTTCTCTGTAGGATCAGGCTGCAGCTCTGCCATGGGGTTATTTTTAGCCAGTCCTGAGTGAGCGTGAGGAGCTGCTGCCTGAGCATCCAGAACCCGGTAGGGAGTCCCCACTCCCCAGCCAACCCCAGGGAATGCTGTGCCGGGATGGGTTACACCTCAGCCCAGGACGTGGCCCAAAATGACCAGGATGGCGGTGGCACAGGGAGGAGAAGGGCTGCTGGGGTGGCAGGGACACCAGTCCACATCCAGCATTGGGCTCTAGCAGAGCTCCTGGCACCCAGCATCACCCTGGCTAGGGAGCAGGGTGAAATTTGGGGGAGCTGGGGAAAAGGGGGGCTGCCTCACCAGGAGCCCCAGTGCGGTGATTTCTTTCCGATTGATGTGCCACCGCCGGGTTTCCTGTGGCACAAACAGGAAGGGGGACGGGCACTGGTATCCCGAGCGAGGGAAGGGGCAGGCAGGGTGTGGGGGGCTCGGAGCCCCCCCGGGTGGCCCCCCGGGATTCTGGGGGAGTGGGTGGCCCACGGCCCAGTGGGACGAGGGCCAGGCATGTGGGGGCTGCAGCCCAGCAGGACAGCCCAGCTGGACGGCTTTTCCTGCCTGGCCCCGAGCGGAGAGGAGCCGCCCGCGCGCCGAGATTGGAAAGGAAACGGGAAGCTGCTGCTGGACAAGAGATTAGCCCGGAGGCAGTGATGTCAGCCCTGATGGATGGGGGGCAGGGCAGCATGGCATGGGCCCCCCATCCTGGCCACACGCAGTGTCAAACGTGCCCCGGCTGGGGGAGGATGTGACTCCATCCCTGCATCTCCTAATTTGCACCTACTGAGCTCATGGATAGGTCCTGGGCAGCCCTTGGCCCCACCACCCACACTGGGGCCCTGAGCCCAGCAGCAGACCCCCTGCAGCCCCTCTTACCTCATGGACTGATCTTCAGCTGGGCTTTTGCTGGAGAGATCCAGCAGGTTTCCAAGCCCAACAACTTCAAGCTTCCTGTTCCCACTCCTCCACCAAGCCCTCCCAGGGGCTCAGGTCTCAGCCATGCCCTGGCAAAGCCCCCAGGCTCAGACCTCACCCCACATTTCTAGTTGTTAAACGTGACATTTACCCTCTAGGTATGAGCTTTGAGTGTCCGTCACCCCGGCCTGCTCCCAAGAGATGCTCCCACCATCACCCCACACATCCCCCAGCACAATCCAGCGTGGGCAGGTCTGAAGGATATGCAAAAGCTGCTCCAGGGTGCAGTGAAAGCTGATGGCTAGGGATGAACGGATGGATCAATGGATGGATGGCTAGAAAAAGAGAAGGAGGAAGGGGGGATGGAGAGAGAGAGAGGGAGGGAGCAAGGGAGGAGGGAAGAATGGATAAAGAGATGGATGGATGGGCATCTGGACACATGGACCTTTGAGGGACAGTGTCATCCTGGGTACTGCCTGTAAAGGGGAAGGACCACACAGGCCTTTGTGCTGGAAGGATCTAACCTTCACTTTGATGTTAGCTTCCTCCAATCCTTGCTAGCATCTTCCCAAAGCCCAATCCTCCAGTCCCAGGGGTGTTTTCTGATCCTGCCCATCTACCTCTTCCAGGGAGCAGGCAAGACCTTCCTGCTCTGTGAATACCACAACCAGGATAGGGCTCTCTGCCTCTGCCCAAGGATGCTGCTGTCTAAATATAGATCCCATCAGCAGGATGGCAAACCCCGGCAGAGGCTTTGAAACCTGTGCTGCAGAAAGTGGGGCTGGTAGGAAGCCCTCAGGAAACATCCCAACACAGCACACACCTCAGGGCTGCCAGTGCCCTGCTGTGCCCTGCTCCCCTCCAGCACGGCCCCATGCCAGCGGTGTGGCTCCAGGGTGGTCCCTGGCTGGGGGATGCCTCAGCTCAAGCTGTCCTCATGGCTTTTTGGGAAGGGACACTCCCCTTCGGGAACCAGGTCCTAGGGCTCAGCAGAGGTGCTTGAGCAGACAATTCCTCTTTGCCGAGGGAACTGAGCCCCAGTCCTGGCACTTATGTGTCTGTGGAGGGAGAAGAGAGTGGGGGGAAGGTTTTCCGCACTGAACTGCCCTGTCAGCAGCCATCAGGGTGTGTGTTGCGGGAGCTGGACCCTGTCCTTGGTCACATTGGGCCTGCCAGGGCTGCAACTAGCCCCTCTGGGCATGTCCCAGGGTGTTCCTTCCATCTAGGACATTTCCCTCCACAGTAGCCCATGTCTGCCCTCCTGGCACACAGGGAGAAGCATCACTTGCAGCAGCAGGTTCTGAGGGGTCTAAAGTGCATTGGCAGCAGGTCAGGGAGGGGATCCTGCCCCTCTGCCCAGCCCTGGGCAGGCACATCTGCAGGGCTGGGCCAGCTCTGGC
>JAWWLV010000030.1:2017571-2050050 GCA_035041135.1 Platyrinchus mystaceus
AGGAACTGATGGCCAGGGAGTTCCAGCTGGGCAGGAGGAAGAACTTCTTTGCTGGGCAGTGACCCAGCCCTGCCCAGGGAGCAGAGAGGGTGTGGAGTCTTCCCACTGGGGATATTCCAGAACCATCTGGACACAGTCTTGTGCCATGTGCTCTGGGAAGGCCCTGCTGGAGCAGGGAGGCACTGTGTTCCTTCCAACCTGACCCATCCTGGAATTCTGCCTCTGGAGATGCTGCTGGGTGCTCAACAGTGGTGAGCCAGAATCTGGCCCCACTCAGGACTTCACTGGTGCCAATACCTCCAGCAGGGCAGGATGGAAATGGTGACGCATCATCTGTCACCAGCACTGCCAGCACCTTTTGCTCCATCCCTCCTGCTCACACCACAGACCTCAGCAACCTTCCCATGAGCAGCGGTGCCAAACAGCTTCCTCTGAGAGACAGAGGGATGGCACGGTCTGCAGTGCAGGGCCAGAGGGTCCCTACACACCCTCATGGTCCCTGTGCACCCTGTCTCCACAGCCCACCCACAAGGTGGTCCAAGGGGCCACCCATGCCATCCCCAGCCCTGGGGATGTGCCACTCCCTGCCAGAGCAGCTGGCAGGGAAGGGGGAGGAAGGCAAAAGCTGTGCCAGACTCGTGCTGAATTCTGCTTCTTCTTTGTAGGAGCAGCCTGTGATAAGGAGGACCTGCCTTTCCTGCATGCAGAGAGGCTTGTATAGTGTGGCCATCCCACAGGGGGCTCCCAATGTTCCCAAACCCCCACAGTGGGTTTTGGGGGCATCACTGGGGCAGGAAAGGACTGGCTTGAGTTGGAGTAAGGGTGTCCTCAGATCTGGACCCTCCAGGGTAGGGGGAGGTTATCGGCTGCAGCATCAGGAGTGGAGAAGGGTGTTGTGAGATACCAGCCTCAGACATCCTTTGTATGCAAGGTTGGGTAAGGGCAGAGTCAGACAAACTGCCAGCCCTGCTGGGGCTCTTATGAAAAGTGCTCTCTTAAAGGCAGCTGGGTCAGTCCATGGTGAAAGCTCAGGTTCCTTCCAGGAGAGAATCCCTCTGGACATCCCCCTTCCATCCCAGACCCTACGGTTATCCTGGCTGTGACTCACTCCACATCACCCTTGCCACGGGGCACCAGGAGTAGGAGGGGGTGCTGCATCCCCAGCCTCCCTACAGCTCAAGGGAGGTTTTGGTGTTCCCAGCAAGCCCCAGTGCCAGTCCTCCCAAGTGCCCTCATAAGCATGAACATCTTTTCCCTCTTTCCTCCCATTTGGCAGCACCTTTCCAGCAGCTGCACACTTCCCAGTCCTGTACCATGGTGGAGACAGTGAATATCTCCTCTTGCCTCCAGCCAGGGGCAGAAACAGCAGATAGAGCTGAATACATCCAAGAACTTCAGATATATCCCTTGGCAGCACATCCTGGGAACGTGGGTCTCAGGGAATCCTGGTTCCCCATGGCAATAAGTGTCCAAGGCCTCGCAGTGGGAAGCAGGACCCTTGCTGGGAAGGCAAGGGAAGAATGAGGGGTGAGTGAGGAGGGTGGGGGACAGCCCCCAAAGGAAGGCAGAGCCTGACTGAGGGACAGGACACGGGGCAACATCATACCTGGGAAGGGACAGGACAGGAGGGTGGGACAGGGATGGGGACCGGAGGGTTGGCCTGGAGGAGGGACCAGCAGTGGGAGGCGCAGGCTGGGTGCTGTGAAGCCCGTCTGCACCCGCAGCAGTTCCTGCAGGGAACACCCTTAGCATCACCCTGGAGCCAAGAGCAGGGCAGCCCTGGAGCCCTCATCAGCACTGCCACCATGCTGCTCCACCAGAGCCAGCCCTGGGGGGCTGCAGACCACAAGAGGTGAGGGAGAACCCTGAGGGGGGCAGGGGATGGATGGGACAGACTTGGAGATGGTGGGAAGGGACTGGGGCAGTCCATGTCCACTGCACTGGCTGGTCCACATGGGTTTGTAGGGATGGGATGGTGTCCACCTGCCTGTGAGGTGCCACTGCCCATGGGCACGGCTGGACTGCCCCGAAGTGCCATCACACACCTTGGTGCCTGGCATAGCCCTGATACCCCCTGCCTGCCTGAGCATGGGGGGGGAGGGTCTCGAGAGCCAGCTGAGGCCCCAGGCAGGACAGGCAGTGAGCAAAGCTGGCCACAGATCCCTCAGGGAGATATAGGCGTGAGAAAGGGGGAAATTGCCCCATTTCATTGCCGGGCTGCTGGGCAGAAGTGGGTACAGCCCTTTAACCCTGTGGCACAAACACCAGCCGACATTGCTGCTGGGCTCCCCCTGCCCTTTCTGTAGGTCCTGCATCAACAGGCAGCCTTCCAGCTAGCAAGTCCCCGTGCTCTGCTCTGCAAGTCCTGCTCCCCCAGCTCCTGCCGTGACTGTCCCTCCTCCTCGCTGACAGCATGCCCCCCACGTGCTCGCAGGGCCACCGCTGCCTCTGCCAGGCACTTCCCCATGGCACCCATGGCACCGGGGCAGGCAGCGCTGGGGAGCCGGGAGCTGCCTGTGCCGGGGTGTGGGGGCTCAGCCCGGCTGTCCCTCGGCGGGTTTGGGAGGCAGCTCCTGCGGGAGGGGGCAGGGGATGCGTGGGAGCGTGCAGGCAGCAGGAAGGAAGCCTGCGCCGAACAATAGAGGGAAATGGAGGAACTGGAAAAAGACCCAGTGGCAGCACAGTCAGCACAGATGGTTTAGTGCGGGAGCCGCATGATTCATGGGAAAAAGGCCCTCGGCGCCCCAGGGGCAGCCCCCGGCTCTGTCCCGGGGATATGCTGCCAAATCTTTTGGGGATGGGGGTCCCTGGTGGGAGACGAGCCTGGTGGAACATGTCCTTCCGTGTCGACATGCTGGCAGTAGGGGGTCCGTCCCGGCCGGGGGTGGGTGGGAGGCTGTCCCCCCTCTGCCTGCCCGTGAGTCATGCTGACCTCTCCCATGCCCTCGCCAGCAGTGAGAGAGAAAGATTATGGTCTGGCCCTTCCGGCTGCAGAGCCCTCTCCGAGACGGCCGGCGCAACAGCTCATCCCCTGGGAGGGGCTGTGCTGCTCCCCCACGTTATCTGCCCGGACACCCCCGCGGCTGCGCCGGCTCTTGTCCTCCCGCCCAGCCCCGCGCTCGGCACAGCCCGGGATGTCCCAGCGCTCGGCTTCTGCTCGACCACCCGCTCCCCCGTGAGCCCCCGGGCGCTCGGTTCCTGCCTGGGCTCAGGTCACGGCCTCGCCGAAAACGCGGGGCCGGATCCGGCAGCTCCGGGGAGGGGTGGAGAGGCTTGGGCTGAGGAACAACAGGATGCCGGCTCCCTGAGCTGGGAGGTGAGCGAGTTCGGGGAGAGCAGCGAGGAGGGAGACCTATGGAAGAAGCATCCTGCGATTCTACTTACAGGATCTGTGCCCTTCACGGCAGCTGAACCCACCCCCTTCCCTTCCTGCTGCCCCATCACCCCCTTTCTCTCCTCACACAGATGATGGGCTGAGCATGGGTCATAGAGGCACCTCAGGGCCATGAGCTCCCAGTGCGGCCCTGACTCGGATATCACAGACTGGCTGGCCACCATCCACTTGGAGAGGTACCGGGATGTCTTCAAGCAGCACGGCTACCACGTGGCCAGAGATGCCGCCTCGCTGGACGGGCACCACCTGCAGCAGATCGGTATCACCGCCACCGGGCACCGCAAGAGGATCCTCAACCTGGCACAGCAGACTCGGATGCTGAGTCAATCCCATACAGGACACACAGCAGGAGACACCCCTTTCCAAGCCACGGAGGCCCTGGATGCCCCCCAGGTGGGCAAGGATGCCATGAAAGCAGAGCCAGGAGGGACTACTGACACCTTTAGGACACAGCAGCGTGTCGCTGCGCCCAGCCAGGCATTGCCTGTAGAGAAGGACCCTGCTCCTCCCGTCCTGAAGCCGGTCCCCAAGCCAAGGACGATTTTCTCTCGCTCAAAGCCCAAGCAGGGTTTAGTGCCCGTGCCACCAGCGCGCTCTACAGTGCCAGCAAACATCCCGGGCAGCGGCGGAGCACCTGCAGCCTTTGTGGTACTAGAGGGGTTTGTGCCAGGGGAGAGCTCCACGGATTTGGAGTGCCTGGAGCCCAGGCCAGCCCTGCCGGCTGATCCAGGGGCAGCCGTGGCCATGGGCGTGATAACATCCCGACTCCGAGCTCGGGAGAGCCCTCGGGAGGAGATATGGCCATCCCCAGCTCCGAATCATGGACAAACCCTGGAGCCGTCAGAGAAATCCCCCCTGTCCATGCCGTGTGTCCCACCACGGCACAGCCACAGGGTCCTGACAGCTGAGCCCAGCGCTGGGAACGTGCCGGAGGGTCACCCCCGCTCCCACCCTCCCCTGCCCGATGCCAGGAGAGATCCCTCACCGTGCCTCAGGGCTGGAGCACGGCAGGGCCGGCTGGAGATGGTGTCCAATGTCATCTACGAAGGACTGGAGCGCCCAGCAGCATCCCCTGAGGACTTGGGAGGGGAGGATGGTCCTCAGGGCGGGGGTCTCGCTCAGCCCCCGGCTCTGTCCCCGCAGGAGCTGACCCAGCCGGATGACAAGCCTGAGTAAGCAGATGCTTCCCCTCGCCCCTGGGAGTGGAGGAGGGGGGAGCAAAGCAGCCAGAGCCAACAATCCAAAGAGGCCCCACACTTAGGACTCCATCCCACCCCAGAGCCTGTGCCTGCCTGCCTCCGGGTGCCAGACAAAGCCCTTTTCCCACCTTCCCTGTGTCTTCCCCAAACTCTGGATACAGCAGCTGGGATCCCTGTATTGCTCCTTCTGGCTGTGGGGAGAAGATGCTGCCCCTTCCTTGCCTCCCCAGCAGCAGGGCTGGAGGTCCCCATCATGGTGAGAGGGTGACTGAGCTAGGGTTCTGGGGCTGGTTCCTGCTGGGAAATGCCCAGGAGACAGAGCCTGGCAGGTCCCAGGGTGGGGAGGAGAAGGGAGCAAGGAGGGCACTGGGAGCAGGGAGGGGATTCTGCACATCCCAGGGAGCAAAGCTGGGCTCAGCCTGGGTCAGGAGCAGCCTCCAGCCAGATGGGACCCTGCAGGCTCCCACCCCAGCCCAGTAACCCCTCTCCTGTTTTCCAGCAGTCCTGGCTGGCCCAGCGGGGCCCTGCCCCCCATCCTGGAGAGACCCACTGGCAAGCCAGGTGAGAGCCCCAGGGCACTGGTGAGCATTGGGGACCTCCTGGTGTCCCCAAGGAAGGGGGGAGAGGGGGACATCTGCACACCTTACCTTTCCCCTGGGTCCTGCCAGGTGCTCCTGCCTCATTCAGGGACTGGGGTGCCCCATTCCAAGGCAGCGCCCAACCCCACAAGTGTTTGAACTGGCATCTCTGTCATATCATTTGCCCTGGATGTTGGTGTGTGCCCTGTGGGCTCAGGGGGGTCCCCCTCCAATGTTGGGGGTCCTGGCTGGTCTCTCCCTCACCACGGACACCACTGACTGCCTTTCCTTCTCACGTCTCCCCACAGAGGTGAACGAGCAGCCCATCAGCCCCTACAGCGAGACCATCTTTGGACATGTAGCCCCCTCACAGGACCTGAAGGTGAGGGGAGACTGTGGGGACAGTGGCTGTCCCCTGCTGTCACTCTGTATCTCACCAGTTGCTACAAAGCTGGGAGCTGCAACTGGTGAGACCGTGGTGCCTGGCAGTGCCTGGTGAAGTTTCTTCCCCGAGAGGGTGGTTGACACTGACCAGGCTCCCCAGGGCAGTGGTCACAGCCTTAAGGCTGACAGAGCTCAAGGAGTGTTTGGACAACACTCTCAGGGACAGGGCGGGATTGTTGGGGTGTCCTGTGCAGGGCCAGAAGTTGGACTGGATGATCCTTGTGAGTCCCTTCCAACTCAGGATATTCTGTGATTCTGTGCTGGTTTGGGGGTGACAGACTGAGCCCCCTACGCTGTGGGCTGGGCAGGAAGAGGAGATCTGGGATGGGAGAGGGCACAAGGAGAGGAGATGTGACTGTTCTCTCCCCACAGGGTGTTGGCATCTCCGCTGGTCCGAGCGACGAGGCAGTGTCCGAGCTGGGCCTGGAGCGAGAAGTCTGCAGGTGGGATCACCTCCCCTGGGCTGCAGGGGCTGGGCTGGGCTCAGGGTCAGGGGCTTGCATGCCAGGGGATAAGGGACACCTCTGGGGACAGCCTGAGAGGAAACGGAGGGTTTCCCCCCTGTAGAGCTGATCAGAGGTGTCTGGGATCAGGTTAGCAGTCTCCAGGAGAGCTGGTGGGTTTGGAAATGAAAAGGAGTTGTGATGGTGGGTTGCCCTTGGAGGGACAGTGCTTGGCAACGAACATTGTGGGTGCACAGCTGGGGCAGGACCAGTAGTAGTGGATACCTGCACACCCAGAGGAGCCTGGATTTGGCCTCTGGGAGTGGGAAAACACCACAAGGAACGGGGATTACTCATAAATGAGATAGTTCTGAGCTCCAGATGAAGGCAATATCCAAAGGCTCCAACATCATCAGATCAGCATTTGCTATTCAGTCACACTGGGTTGGATACTGAAATTGTGAGGGGCACCTTTAAAATGCTTTTGAAATGTACTTTCCATAACTCCTGATAGCATCTCAGAAAGAGGAAGGAAAGCTGCTCTTCCCATTTCGGATGGGGAGGGTTCCTTTTCCTGTGTTGCTCAGAGAGGAGGAGGTGAGCTGCAGCTCTGTGTCCTTCAGCTCTGGCCATGGCCTTGCTGGCCAGTGCATCCCCATGGCCCTTTCTGGCCCAGTGTTGGTCCAGCCCATCTCCTGCTCTGGGTGTTTGTCACTGCAGCAGGGCCTGATCCAGTGGCACAGAGCTGACATAGCCACGGGCGAGGAGCTGCAAATACCTGGGAACAGGAGTTTTGTAAACAGAAATCCTGAAATCTCTCGTGGAGCCTCTGAACCAGCAGTTCAGAGCAGAGCTGGGCACTGGCTTGTGGGTCACAGTCTCCATCCAGTGGCTTCCAAGGAGTTGGGATCCAGAATATCCCGAGAGCTTTGGTCAGGCACTTGCAGCTGTGGACCCACCAGGGACGTGGCAGCCTGGTCTTGCTAAGAAGAGGCAGGATGTGACTGTTAGCAGTGTCAGGGGCAGTGGCTCACAGTTTTTTTTTCTCCCAGATTGGGCACAAGGGTGTGAGGAGTGGAAG
Source organism: Platyrinchus mystaceus (assembly GCA_035041135.1). Lineage (NCBI taxonomy): Eukaryota > Metazoa > Chordata > Aves > Passeriformes > Tyrannidae > Platyrinchus > Platyrinchus mystaceus. The sequence goes on from JAWWLV010000030.1 coordinate 2,024,711, forward strand.
TAGAGACAGAAATGCTTTTGAAGACCTTTTGCATTGTGCTCAGTTCCACATCCAGCTGCTCCAATGCTTTCCTCCCTCAAGCAGCCCCACTGGTCCAACCACGATCCCCTGGAGCAGAGCTATGGGCTCCTGCTCAGCTGCTGAGGGGCTGCTGGCCAGTCCTGGTCCTTCTGTGGGACCTCCTGATCCTCCCCTTCAGCACTCGTGTGTCTCCAGTTCAGGCAGTTCTCATCAGCTGACGGGCAGCTGGTCACTGGGAATAACAGAAGTGTCTCCTGCAGCCCACAGATCCGCTTGTTATGGGAAATATTTCCCACTCCCGAACTTCAGAGAGTCCCTTCTTCCCCTTTCTTCTACCTGCAGTAGCTCCTCTCACCCTGGGAGTTTCTGGGGGAGCTTTGTCTGGAGCACTCTTGCTCTCTGGGCAATGCCCGTGTTAGGGGTGGGCACAGCCACCTCACCAGCAACAAAATATCATCAACAAAGTGGAAGAGGAATGCAAAATTCCCTGGAAAAATGAGAGCCGAGTCTGAGGATCCAGCAGAGCCTGGAGTTTAGGGCGGGATTTACCTGCTCTGACACTGACCACCTTCATCTAAGCTGGTGATGCTCAACCCCCTGAAATGCTGGTGCCAAGTGCATCCCCTGCCCTGCTCCAGACATCAATCTCAGCAAGATAGAGGTGGTGGCACAGCAGTGTCTTTGTCAGCCTGTGGAGGTTCAAGGGACTGGGTCAGACTCACCATGGTGAGGATGGTAGACTCTTCCCTGGTTTGCACTGAGACCCTAGACTGCTTCTACCCACACTTCAAGGCATCTTCCCTTCAAGAAAAGAAACAGTGGGAATGCTGTGTCCTTGACAGCTTATTCCTTACCTCTCTCCCTCCCTCCCTCCAGGTGCCCATTCGCAAGTTCATAGACCGTGACCTCCAGTTGCAGTAACCAGATCCAGGATCAGCTCCTTGGTTCCCTCACCACCAAGCAGGTCTCTTCCCTCCATCACCCAACCTCTGTCCTTCATCACATTTCCCACATGAGCATGGACAGGATGAGGTTGCCCCAACTCAGTGCATCTCAGGGATCACCCTCCAGGCTCAGCTGACCTGGAAATACCTTCTCCTGACCCTGGGGACTCATTTGTCCCTGGGGTTACTTGTCTTCACTGCCTGACACCAGCTGAAAGGGGATATGACCTGACCTTTGCAGACTTGTTGTTTGGAGGCTTCATCCACCAACCCTGTCCTTAAGGGCAGAGCTGGGTCTTGGTGTGTTCCTGGGATGCTGAGAGACCCCACTCCAGCCAGACCATGGGCTTTGCTTGTCCCTGGCAGATGCTCCATGTCTTCCAGCTCTTTATAGCTTCATTAGCTGCACGTCATGGCTCAGGAAGGGGCTGTCATGGATTTTATCTGCTCCTCTTTCTCTTGCTCTGACCCATTCCCTCAGTCTGCCTACCCCTCAGCCCTGGCACTCAAAGCTGATGTCTGCCTATGACTCACTGAGTCCTCCAGCTGCCCCTTTGCCTGGCCAGTCCCTCCTGAAGAAGCTGGAGACCAAAGGCTGGGACTGCAGCCAGATGACTCACCCTGCCAAGGCTCTGTTATGCTAATTAAACTGTAATTTTCCTTGTGCTTTGAGCCTCCCAGCCACCCGTGGCCATTTCTTGTCTTTCCTTTGGCTCCAGACACTGGAGCCAAACAGACTGTTTTCCCTCTCCATCATCTTCTCATTCCATACACCACCCCACTTCTCCAGAACGAACCTGCAGCCTGGGTGGGTCCAGCCCAGCATCATCCCAGACAGACATGCTCCTGTCCCATGTGGATCAGGGATATCTGATGTCTCATGGCCTCACAAGGTGCCTGTCCAGGGCCAAAGCACAGATCGATGCACAGCCTTGGCTCCTAGGATGAGTCAGTGCCCAAAACCGGGTGTTGGGAGAATTTGGGGTCCTTCTGCTCCAAAAGCATTTCTAGTCATGGATTTACACTGGAGACGGTTTCTCATATTCAGTGGGTTTCTGCTTCACAGATTTCTCCTTCTGCAAGGAGGAGTCCCATAGGTCAGCTGCCCCTTTCCCACATGCTCCTGAACTTCGCTCCTGCTGGGTTTATCTGATGTCACTAGTGTGCTCTCTTTGTGAACCTGCCCCCATCACTCATCCTGTCCCCCTGGAGATGCCCAGCGTGCTCAGGTGCTCCTCAGACAGAAGCTGGGACAGGGCTTGGACCATCCTTGTTTCCTTTCTTGGAGCCTTTCTTTCATCCTGGCACTGGATTCCACAATGGAATCATGGGTGCTCTCCTGTGGGTGCTGGTGTGTTCTGGCTTCCATGGCTCTCTTCCTGCCCATCACCATTTCACCTGGGCAGCTCCCTTGTGAGCTCCTGGAACTGTCAGACATTTTCCAGCACATTTCCTTTTCAAGGAAAGAAAAGCAGCTGGCTGAGAGGGCTGATGGGAAGGGGCAGCCTTAGCACTGGTTTATTTTTATAATTTCCTTTTATTGTTGTGGTTGGAGAGGCTCAGCAGGCCCGGCTGGGGGGCTTAGCATGGCTTCCCAAGAAAAGGAGATAGAGATCTTGGATTGCCAAGGTGCAGGAGCTACACTGGCCCATCTGTCCATCTCAGTCCCTTTACAAGACGTTTTGGCTGGACACAAGAGCTGGACACAAGGTGTTGTGGCAGAAGGACCTTCACAGTGCCCGGAAGTTTGGAGGGGCAGAGGGAGAAAGGCTGAGAGCCCTGGTAAGGAGGGAGCTGGGATAGGTGTAGAGCAGGGAACAGGACATGGGACTGGGGAGCTGCCTGACTTCAGTTTGCTTCCTGTGAAGAGAGGAAGGAGGTAATGCCAGGGATTTGGAGGTGTGTGGTGGCCCCAGCCTTGCCATGATGTAGGAATGGCTGAGCCTCGGGCTGCTGTTGGCCTCATGAGCACTGAGCCCTTGTCCCACCCTGCTCATGGAGATGCAAACACCCACATCCCTGGGTGCCCCAAGCACTCGGGATGGGGTCGGGGCAGTATGAGGTGTCCCCAAATGGGATTGTGTTGACCCTGCATGGTGAGCAGCCTGGCTCCCTCACAGGCCCATCTCCCACAGGACAAGCAGCGAGTGCAGCAGCGAAGGACGGAGTGAGGACGAGGAGACCCGGACTCGGCTCATCGACCGCATCGTCCAGAACGACACCGAGGGCTATTCCACCGTGGAGGCACCGCAGGCCGAGGGGGCCCCATTCAGCCTCCCAGCCCACCTCTACCCAGATGAGGTCCTGGATGACCTCACCATCTCCCCCTACGCCAGTTTCACATCAGTCTCCGAGCCCCGGCCCACCATGCTCAGTGGCTGGCTGGACAAGCTTTCCCCACAGGGGTAGGTGGGACAGTCACGGAATCACAGAATGGCTTGGATTGGAAGGGAACTCAAAGCTCTCCTGCGGGTGCTGGGGTGTCCCAGCTGCCATGACTCTCTCAAAGCTCATCTTGTTCCAACTCCCTGCCAAGGGCAGGGACACCTTCCACTAGACAGATTGCTTCAAACCGTGTCCAGCCTTCCCTGGAACACTTCCAGGGGTGGGATGAGGCAGCCCCCATAAGTAAAGCCCTCTTGGGTGAGGTGGCTACGCTGGGTCACTGTGCTGTTGGGGCATCCAGACCTCCCTGTGGGAGGTACAGCTTGGGAACCCCAGCTGTGCTGCAAAGGTCTTTGTGCAGCCACCTTGCGGGAAGGGGGGATCTGTGAGCAGATGTGGGGTCCTCGGAGGGGATCTTCCCCTTCCTAACAGTTTTTCTGCTGTCCCAACAGGAACTATGTCTTCCAGAGGCGATACGTCCGTTTTGATGGGAAGAACCTGATGTACTTCAGTAGTGAGAAGGTACAAAGGGGCAGGATGGGGCAGAGTGAAGAGGCTGCACCATGCCTGGACACCACAGGGGCTGATATATCCCCGTTGCCTCCTCTTATCCTTCTATGAGGAGCCAGCAATGCTTTGTCATCACCAGAGTGGAGCAGCCATGGCCCTGATGCCTGGTGGGCTTCAAAAACAGCCTCAGCCATAGGAAGCCCAGGATAGCAAGGGTCCCTCTGCCGACGGGGAGCAGGAAAGGGGGGGTCCTGCTGGCTCACAAACCCTGGGGCAGACTGAAAATAGGGTACCAGCCATGGATCCGTCCTTTCCTGAATCCTTGGCTCCCACCTGGCTGTTGGTGCCCCCTGGGATTGCTATGAGGCAGCACCCAGGGGATGTAGAGGATGTGCCATGTTATGGGGGTGCCCTGTGGGGAGGGCAAAGGGGATTAACCCTGCCTGGGGCTCGTTCCAGGAGCCCTACCCCAAGGGAGTGATCCCGCTGTCCGTGATCGAGATGGCTCGTTCCAACAAGGACAACAAGTTCCAGGTTGTCACCAGCCATCGAATCTTCGTCTTCCGTGCTGAGAATGAGGGTAAGTGAACACCCCAGACCCCCAGTCCCCAAAGAACCATCCCTGCCTCCCTTCTCCGTCTGGAGCATCCCAAGGACAGCTCTCACCGCATCCCTGCCATGCCTGCCGGGTGCTCTGCTCCATGCCAGGGCTGTTGGGAAGGGCTCAGCCCTGCTCCCTCATGCCTGGTCCTCAGCCCAGAGGAATGAGTGGTGCTCCACGCTGCAGAAGAAGGTGATGGACCAGCGCCTGGTGGGGTTCCGACCCCAGCCTGCCAACACCGCTAACTGCCAGAAGTTGGGGACCCTGGAGTTGAAGGGCCAGAAGTCCAAGGTGTTTGCAGCCCTGAGCCTGCCTGAGATGTGGCTGTACAAGAGTGAGCAGGTTCGTGGCCAGAGCAGACCCCCAAGTGGCACAGAGGGCTGTGCCAATGGCAGATGGGATGGGAGGGATGGAGGGAGCTTAGCCAGGGTTGGTGCCGAAGAAGGAGCAGAGAGGAAAAGGACGGACAGAAGAAAGGGAATTGCAGGGCTGGAAGGTGGAGGTCCTGCACAGGGCAGCAGTATTGGATACCAGGAGTGGACCCCCCTCCTCGTCTCCTCGCTGTCACCAAATTATCATCATCTCTGCTGGGTACTTTGGTCTTAGTCATACCAAGACATCCCAATCCATCACAGGGTGGGTGTATCACTGAGCACGGAATCAGCAGCAAACACACCTGCTGCCAGGGGCGTCTGCCCCACAGGAAGCAGCAGGTCATTGTCAACTCACACCCTGCTGCTGCCCACGGAACCCCCACTTCCTTCCTGCTGAATTTTCTCAGCTTTCTGGGTTTTTTTCTATCATCTCATTTCCAGGTTGCCCAGTAATCAGCATCAACTCTGATGATTTGGCTCAGGTTGATACTTATTTTATGAATGTCCCTGACTCAAATCCCGAAAACAGACAGACCTGGATGGCCAGGTTTCAGGGGCTGTGGGCAGAACTTGCATTTCATTTGAAGGCATAATGTATTTGCAGGGTGCTTTATGTCAGCCCACGTGGGGTGGCTGAGAGACGTGGCAGGGTCTTGTCCAGGCAAAGCAGGGATAGGATGATGGGGGTGCCAGAGGCAGCTCCGTGTCCGGAGTGGTGGGTCCACCATGGCTGTGGCACTGTAGGACCAACACCGGTGTCACTCTGAATTGCAGTTCTTCAAAATGGGCATTGGCATGTTCTTCATTGAGATGCGTGGCTCCACCATCCGCGAAGGCAAGAACCGCAACTTCGAGCTCATCACCCCCTCCAAAACATTCAGGTATCCCCGGCATCCAGGTGGGATGAGGTGGGAGGACCAGCCAGGTGCCAGACCAGGGTGCTGGTTGCTGCAGTGCCCTGAGTTCTAGCTGTGTTGGTGCCCACAGCTTCGTGGCGGAGTCAGAGCGGGAGAAGTGGGAGTGGATGGAGGCACTGCAGGAGGCCATCGCTGAGATGCTCTACGACTATGAGGTGGCAGAGAAGATCTGGTCCAACAAAGCCAACAAATACTGTGCAGACTGCTGGGCTCAGAGTCCCGACTGGGCATCCATCAACCTCTGCGTGGTCATCTGCAAGCAGTGTGCAGGTGGGGACATCTCCCCGGGGGCACATGTTAGCCTGTTTGGGCAGGCAGATGATGGCTGGAGTATGGGCACAACTTGGGTCCCAGTTCCCTGACAGGATCAAGGAGTGCTCACTCTCCTGCTCCCCCCAGGGCAGCACCGCAGCCTGGGCTCCAACATTTCCAAGGTGCAAAGCCTGAAGCTGGACACCAGCGTCTGGTCCAATGAAATTGTACAGGTAGAGGCACTCAGGGCAGGGCACCGGGGCTGGCATGGTGTGCTCAGGGGCCAGCTGCTCCTGTAGCAGGGCAGCAGCCACATGGTCTCTGTTGGGGTGCAGGAACACTGGGAATCCTACTACTCCCGCTGGCCCTGGTGCTCACCATGACCATGGGGCTCTCCTGCAGCTCTTCATCGTGCTGGGAAATGACCGAGCCAACCGGTTCTGGGCCGCTCGGCTCCCGGTGAGCGAGGCCATCCACCCGGACAGCAGCGCCGAGCAGAGACGGGAATTCATCTCCCGCAAGTACCGGGAGGGTCGATACCGCCTGCCCCATCCCCACTGCACCACCCAGGAGGACGTGCTCCAGGTAGGGGCCACCTCAGGGTACTGGAGTGCTGGGAACCATCCCAGAGCTCCTGGTTTGAGATGCCAACACCTTCTGCCTGGCTGTGTGTGCTCACACCCTCGTGCCAGGCATATCTTGGGATGTTGTGCCCTGGTTTGCCTGCCTTCAAACATCCCTAGGAGTGGTCTAGGGTCTCCATGAGCCAGGACGTGGTCCCTAAAGGCACTATCTCATCCCAGGCGCTGTGCACTGCGGTGGCAGGACCAACCCTCCTCAAGACCATCCTGCAGTTCTTCTCGTCCTCGGAGGCCGGTCTGGCATCTGACCCTGCTGCCAGCGAGGTGGCCCCAGGGGTTGACCTTTGGTGGGGATTGGAGAGCAAAAGGCCCAGGAGCCTATCAGGTAATGAGGACTCTAGAGCCCCATCTGTGATGGGGAAGCTTCCTCCTTGCCATTGCCCCTGTCCCCCTTAGCACGCCCCAAGGCTGGGGACATCATCAGGTGCTGAGACTCCCTAGGGACCCCATCTAGGACTCTCTTTTACGATGGGGCAAGGCAGCGGTTCCTCTGGAGCCCCTTTTAAGGGAACCCCATGCCTGGCGCACCTCCTTGCCCACACCTCCATGAGTGGGGTCTCCCAACCCCTCTGGTACCCACGATTTGGTGGGTGTCAGCTCCCACCCCACCCTCAGTGCTGTGTCCCACAGGGAGCCCCCGCACACGGGAACCGGGTCCAGAGGGCATCTACAATGAGATCACGCAGCCAGTGACACACAGTGGGTACCTACATCGGGCCACAGGCCCCCCAAAGCTCCCAGGTGCCAAGAAGAGCAAAGAGGGTGAGTGTGGGGAGTGCAGGAGGGCATCCAGGGGTGCCCATCGCAGTGCTGCTGACACCATGTTCCCACAGACTTCCAGCACACGTGGTGCTCCCTGGAGAGATCCCTGCTCTTCTTCGAGACAGAGAAATGCACCGAGCCCCTGGGCCACATTGAGAGTCGGGACCTTCTCTCCCTGGGTGTCAGTAGAGCCCAGGCACTCACCAGCCTCTGCCCCACTGAAAGGTACCCCCAGCCATGCCCCCACCATGTGCCCAGAGAGCCTGTGGGCACATGGAGGGCTTTGCTCCTGCTGGGTACAATGGTCTGCTCTGGCTCTGGGTGCAGAGTCGGGGTAGGGCCTGCCCTGATGGGCTGGTTCATCCTCTGCAGGTTTCACTTCACTCTCGAGCTGTTCCTCGTTGGGGAAAAAGTGCAGCAGCTGGGAACTGATGGGCCTGAGGCACTGCAGGCCTGGGCCAGTGCCATTGGCAAGGTGAGCCAGCCCCAGCCCCGGCACCCTGCTGTGTCCCCAGGATCTATCCTCACTTCCCTGTTGTGATTCCTCCCATGCTCTTGATCCACTGTGGGAAGCACCCTCCTCCCTTTCCAGGGAGTCCCATCCTCACTGGTGGCCTACCCCATCCTCATGGGAGTCAGCACTCGGGGGTTGAGCCCTGAATTCACCCCGCTCATCTCTTGCTCCATCCACAGTGGTTCACGCCCGTGAGCTGTCACTGCCTGCTGGGCTATGAGTTCCAGCGCGTGGGCCAGCTGCGCTACAAGTGCATGCTCAACCCTGAGAGGTGGCAGCAGGCCTTCTTCATCCTCCAGAAAGCTCACCTCTTCATCTGCCCCACCGAGGAGGATGGGGCTGAGGACAGCATCAATCTCCGGCGGCTGCAGGAGCTCAGTGAGTGCTGTCACAGCCCGGCACAGGCACTGCATGGTGGGTAGCCATGCACGGCTCTGACCCCTCCATCTCTCATCCCAACACAGGTCTAGTTCCCCCCATGGAGACTCCAGACAAGAAGGAGATGCTGATCCTGGTGGAGATGGGGAGGTGAGTCCTGGCCGTGGGAATTATGGGGAATGAGCCAACAAGTCCAGCAGGCTGCCCGGGGCAGAGCCAGTTATGTGTGGGTCGATGCTGATCCAAACCCCATGGTGGGAATGCTACTGGGACAGTGGTCAGACAGTGCAGAGGTCACTCCAGCCCGGGTCTCTTGATGGAGTAGCATATCCTTCAGCTCAGCCTGGTTGTGCCTTGCTCCCTGCCCCAGGCAGGAGGGGATAACCTGCCCCTCCGGCAATGTTCATTCCCTCTTTTCTGCCTTGTTGTTCTCAGGACATTTTACCTGCAGGGCTTGTCACGGGTGGACTCAGCAGCGTGGTACACGGACATCCAGGCCTCGGCAGGGGGCCGGGGCAACGCACTGCGGGACCAGCAGCTGAGCCGGGGGGACATCCCCATCATCGTGGACAGCTGCATTGCCTTCATCACCCAGTACGGTGAGCACGGCACGGCTGGAACAGCCCCCAACACACCACGGTGGCCACCAGCCCCACTAGGGATTATCTGAGCAGGACCGAGCCCCTGTGACCCCGTGTCCCTGTCCCAGGGCTGCGCCATGAGGGGATTTACCGCAAGAACGGAGCCAAGTCCCGAATCAAGGTACTGATGGAGGAGTTCCGGCGGGATGCCCGCAATGTCAAGCTGCGCATCAATGACAACTTCATTGAGGACGTCACTGATGTTCTGAAGAGGTTCTTCCGCGAGCTGGAAGATCCCATCTTCACTCTGGAGCTGCACCCGCAGTGGAAGGAGGCTGCAGGTACCTCCTTCACCCGACGCTGCTCCCATGCTGGGCCACCTGCCAGTGTTCCCTAGGGCTAGTGTCCCTCAGGGCAAGATCCCGGTGCCAACAGTGGTCATCTCTGTATCATCTCTGGATCTGCTGGTCTCAGGATTGATCCATGACATGGGTTTCTCCCTCCAGAAATCTCCTCGAAGCCCCAGCGCCTGGAGCGGTACAAGGAGCTCATCCACCGCCTGCCCCGCCTCAACCACAAGACCCTGGCTGCGCTCATTGGGCACCTCTACCGGTCAGTGGGACACCTCCCCGCAGGATCTCCTGGTCCAGCCAGGGTCCCCAGGAGCAGTCAGCATTGTGGGGTCTCCCTGCTTCGCAGGGAATGCTGCCTTCCAACCCTGAGAGACAGGAGGAGCCCTATGCCTGTGCCCTGCCATGCTAGTCCCCTGGATGGTGCTGGAACATGCTACTCTGGGACACCTTGAATGTTCCCAAAGTCATCCTGCAGCAAGGGCGTTGCTAGTCCCAAACAGGAGGTTTGGTGCTAGGGGACACCCCTCTGTGGGATGTAGACTTCATACAGTGTCCAAAACAGAACACTAAATTCCCATCCCTGACTCAGAGTCTGAGGTGGGGCTCTTGTCTGGTTTGATGGCAGTGGGAAGTTCTCATAACAGGAACTGCCTGGCTTGAAGTTCCCATTGCTGGTGGGCTGGGTAGATTCAGGCTGTTTTTCAGGAGAATTTGTGTGAGGCAGAGGAGGGTGGCTGGGGCTGAAACCCCATCCAAAGTGGGACCAGCCCCTCACCTCTGTGCTCCTTGTCCCAGGGTGCAGAAATGTGCAGACCTTAACCAGATGAGCACCAAGAACCTGTCACTGCTCTTCGCACCCAGCCTCTTCCAGACTGATGGCAAAGGGGAGCATGAGGTCAAGGTGATGGAAGATCTCATCGACAACTACGTCAGCATCTTCAATGTAAGGAAGGGCCTGCCAGCCCCCTCCGCCTCCCCTTGCATCCCCCCACACTGCCCGTCTCTGCCTCCCCTGCATTCCTCCGTCCCAGCCTTGTGTCCTCCGTATGCCGCTCCACATTGACCCTGTGCATCCTTCCTCCGGCAGATTGATGAGGACCAGGTATCCCAGATGGATCTGGAGAACAGCCTGATCACCACCTGGAAGGACACCCAGGTACTAGGGATGTGCTTGCTGGCCCCCACCACACCAGGGACCCCCGGGCTTGTGGGACTGACTGGAGGGTGGGGACACTCCCAGCTGCCCATCCTGGGTCCCCATTGTCCCACACCAGATATCTGGGAAAGGACCTTCCCCACTTGTCTTCCCTTTGCCCATCACCTTGAGGCTCCTGCCCAGAGGAGAAGCAGACCCAGCTTCTTAAGACACCATCACCAGTCCCTGGGGTGATGGGATGTGCTCAGCACCCATGCCAGCATGGCACCAACACCACCCACTCTTCCCCAGCTCTCACAGGCAGGGGACCTCATCATTGAGGTTTACCTGGAACAGAAGCTGCCTGACTGCTGTGTCACCCTGAAGGTGAGTCCCAAAGGAGGGCTGTGCCAGGGGATGCAAGGAGGGACTCAGGCTCTGGGTGCAGCCTGTCCCTGGGACCCATCCTGCCACCACCCACCGCAGCTCCCCGTGTCCGGCCACAGGTGTCCCCCATGATGACGGCGGAGGAACTCACCAACCAGGTGCTGGAGATGCGTAATGTGGCTGCCAGCCTGGACATCTGGCTGACCTTTGAGGCACTGGAGAACGGGGAGCTGGGTGAGCATGGTGGGATGGCACGAGGGGATACCCCTGGCATGGCCGGGCTGGTGGGAAGGAGGTGTGGGGCATAGGGAGGGGGCTTTGTGCTGGTGGCAGGGGGGATGTGGACTGACACAGGGAAGGGGACAGAGAGATGAGAGTGTCCCTGCGTCCCCAGAGAGGCCCCTGCACCCCAAGGAGAAGGTGCTGGAGCAAGCTTTGCAGTGGTGCAAGCTCCCGGAGCCCAGTGCTGCGTACCTGCTGGTAAGGAAGGTCCCCATTGGCGAGGGCAGCTGTCTATTCACAGGTAAGGCAGTCACAAAGGGTCCCAGCCCCTCGGGGTGTCCCCAGAGAGGGACAGCTCTGCCTGAGCTTCCCTTTGCCCTGGCCACTGTGCTGCAGCCATCAGGGTCACATCCCTGAGACCCACAGTGGGATCCTCCTGCCCCTCCCAGCTTCCCTGACCCCTGTCTCCTTGCACTGGGCAGGTGTCAAGCGTGAGAGCCCCAAGTGTGGGCTGCTGAAATGCCGTGAGGAGCCCCCCAAGCTGCTGGGGAACAAGTTCCAGGAGCGCTACTTTGTGATTCGAGACCGGAGGCTGCTGCTGCTCAAGGAGAAGAGGGTACCCAGGGGATGGACCTGCACCCCGAGGGCAGGAGGAGAGACAGGGAGAGGGAACCTGGGGACAACGGTCGCATGGTGGTGGCTGTCCTCCTGGCAGGGAGGCTGGCACCAAGCTGGGCTGACCCATTGGATTTCCCTCTCCAGAGTTCCAAACCGGAGCGTGAGTGGCCCCTGGATGCAGCCAAGGTTTACATGGGCATTAAGAAGAAGCTGAAGCCACCAGCCCAGTAAGTGGGACCTTCCCTGGCCATGGCACTGGGGCATGAATCCCTCAATCCCTGCACCTGGCACATGAACCCACCTGCTGGGAGCATGCCAGGCTCCACCTGGACCCAAAGCTGTGACAAACCTGGGCGTGTGGAACCACTGCCCACAGCCCTTGGGCTGTGTCTGAGTTTGGCACTGCTGGCCCATAGCCTCTCTCTTCCTTTCCCAGGTGGGGTTTCACACTGACCCTGGACAAGCAGCAGCTGTGAGTATCTGCCCCTGACATCTTGGGGCTGGAGGGATCTCAAGATCTGTCCCCAGTGTTAGTGGGATTGGGACAGCCAGGGACAGTGCTGCAGGGCCCTGGGGTCTGGCAGAGCTGGGGCACACCAGAGCCAGAGTGGTGGGGCCACAAGCTCCCTGGCACAATGTGGGACCCAGGCTCCAGGGGTAATCCATCTCCCTACTACACACCCTTCCCACCTCCCCATCCCCACCAGCACCCCTGGGAGATGCTGGGTGCCCAACAAGCTCTCACCTTGCCCTAAAGCAACAATTTGGGCATGCAATGAGTTTCAGAGGTGCAGCTCCACGGGGTGTAGCTGTGCCTGACAGCCCCAGGCTCACAGACAAGGTGACAAGGGCACATGGGTCCCACTGGCCCTGCTCTCTGGCAGCTTCTTCGCTGTCTCCTCTGCAGGTGCCTGGTGTGCTCGGGGCAGGCTGAGCTGTGGGACTGGACCACCAGCATCCTCAAGGCTCAGGTGGGTGCAGGGCTGGCTCTGTCACCCAGATGGGCAGGGCTGGGATGGGGCTGGCAGGACAGCCTGGCCTGACCCCCCTGCCCACCCTGACCCTGTGCACAGCACGACGACCGGCACCCCGTGATCCTGCGCCGACGCTCGTCCTCCGACCTCACCAAGCAGAAGTTTGGCACAATGCCACTGGTGCCCCTGCATGGGGACAGCACCGATGCCACCATGCTCTCTGCAAACCAGACCCTGGTAAAGTCCCCGTAGCTCCCCCTGCCCACAGGTGCTCCTGCACCCACCCAGGTCCTTGCACCCATCCCAAGACCGTGTGCCTGTGAGGCGGGTGTGTGCTGCCTGGCACCACTGGGTGCTGTGGCTGTGTGTCCTTGTCCTCAGCAGCGTGTGTGCTGTGTGCTGCGTGCTGTGTGCTGCGTGCTGTGCTCGTATCTGTGGCAGCTCTCTGTGCCTGCAGACCCCACATGGGGGCTGCTGCACCCCACTGCCCCTCCTCTGCCTGCTGAGGCCCCGTGGCCCTGTCCCATGCCCTCCGTGCTTACCTGTGCCCATCTCCTCTGTTTCCAGCGCCGCCTGCACACACGAAGGACTTTGTCCATGTTCTTTGTAAGTACCTGCACATGTGGAGTATGTCCGTGGCTGGCTTTGCACTGTTCCTGCTGGCTACAGCAGCCAGAGCTCACCTACAGCTTCCCAACTATGCCCAGGCCATCCTGCACGTGCTGTGTGGCAGAGGGGGTGCCCATTGCTCTGCATGTCCTACACCTGGGGATGGGGTCCCCGCATGGTCCTGCTGTGGGCAAACAAGACCACAACAGTCCAGCCTAGTTCCCAGAGCCTCTCTCACCGGGCACACCTTGCCCAGAGGGGATCAGTGTAAGAAATGCAAGGTAACAGGTTTGGGTCCTCCTCCTCATCAGGTTATTGCTGAACTTCACCTCACTTGGCTTTGTGCTCTATGTGGGCATCCACCTGCCCTCCCCACCACAGACCTCCTCTGCCAAGGGGTGCTGGGCTGGTGGCATGGACCATGCCTTGGCAAGGACCAAAATGCTCCCCCTCCATCAGTGATGGGGAGGAAAGGGGCAGCAGTGCCTGAGCCAAGAGACCTGGTGGAGGGTGGGTCCTCCATGGGCATCGGCCCCATGGTGAGGGGCAAAGCTTTCCAGGCAGTGCCTGAGTGCAGGGAGGGCAAGGTGAGGGGGGATGGAGGGGTCTAGCTGAGCAGTGTGGACATTGCCCCTCACCCTGATCCCCTGCCCTCCCCAGCCCATGAAGATTCACCAGGACTCCCTGGAGGAGCAGCAGGAGAAGGAGATGGATGCTGATCCCGTCTATGAGGAGGTGGGGAATTTCCCCGAGCTGGCCGTGCTGGACCTGGGGCAGGGGCTGCTGGCAGACCTGTCAGCCGTGCCCCCTGTGGACAGATCCGAGAAACCAGCCCCATTCCCTGAGCAGCCCCCAGCCACTCCACTGCGCTCCTCGCTGCCTGCCAGCCCAGCCCAGAGGGTGACAGGTCCCTCTGTCGCCAAAGCTGTGTCCCTCGAAAGGGGCTTGAACCTGGAGAGCAGCAAAGCTCTGACCCAGGGGCTCACACCCACCAAAACAGCCTCTCTGGAGAGGAATGTGGAGCCTTCCCTGGTGCTGGGCAGGGACTGGGAGCAGGCAGCCACACCAGGTAGCAGTCCCGGACCACAGAGCTCTCTGGAACTGCCCAGGAAGAGGAGCCTGCAGCCTCCCTCGCCCATCAATGACAAACTCATCCAGGAGCTCAGCAGCGTCATCCTCAGGAAGAGCGATGGCCAAACCCCGGGGCCAGGCCAGCCGGTGACGTGACCCATGACCTGCCGTGCCAAAGGGGCAGCCACTGACGTGGGTGGCAGCAATGATGGGTCCCCCACGCTCCCACATCACAGAATCCACACACTCCTCCTTCGTATACTGGAGCCAGGCAAGGATCGGGGACTGGTGACTACCAAGGGACTAGTGGGGACCAGGATGCTGAGCTGTGGTACCCCCTCCTGGGAGGGCTGGGGATGCTGCCACACGTGCTCTGTTGCTCATGAGTGGCACATCTGTCATGGAGCCCAGCACCAAGGGAAGCAAGTAAAAGGGAAAATAAAAGTGGAAACATGATGCCTGCATGTTTTGGCAGCACTGCACCGTGCCAGGCAGGGGGCACATGGTGCCTGCCAGCACAGGGGGAACACAGCATGTCCTCTCTCCAGCACTGGGCCTGTGGGGCAGGGTCAGGACACCCACGTCACTCCGCATTCCCTTCTTTTATTTACTGTGGCATATTTTGGTGGTGGGGGGCAACAGGAGCAGGGCTGGCCATGTGTGCCCAGCATGTAGTCCAGCGATGGAGGACAGCTCCTGCTCAGGGTGGGGGTTTATACCTGTTTCTGCCACCAGCAGGGAGAAATAAAGGTTTATTTGTACTCTGGAGGGTTTGGCCACTGCAGGAGGAGTGGTGAGCAATGCCAGGGTATGGCAGGTGGGGGGATCAGGGTGCCAGGGCCAGGCACCCAGCTGGGGGACCCACAGAAGGGGGCAGTGCCAGCACCATTGGAAGAACTGCAAAACTGGGGCAAAATCATAGTGAACCTCAGATCCAGGCAGGATTTTCTGCCCAAGTCTATTGCCAGCCCTTCGTGTTGGGCACCACACTGCAGGATCCCTCCTCCATGGGCAGGGGGACACAGCCTGGCATCCCCTGGCTCTGCTCACTGGACCTCAGGGGCAAGGCTGTCTTGTCCGTGGACCTTCCTAACGAGGACTCCAGCCCCTGCAGGCAGCGGCCTCCGGCATCCTGGACCCAGCCCCGAAAATCCTGGGAGATGTAGAAGTAGATGAAAGGATCAAAGCAGTTGTTGAAGGCACTGAATACCAGGGCCAGGGCATACCAGAAGTAGGTGACATTGTGGCACCCTGTGGGCTCCAGCATGTAGTGGATGAAGAGCAGCACATTGCTGGGGGTGAAGCAGAGGATGAAGACCAGGAGGACCAGGGCCAGGACATGTACCACCTGCCCATAGCACCTTCCCTTGGCCAGCAGCCGCACCAGGATGCAACTGTAGGAGATGGTCATGAGCATGAAGGGCAAACCAAAGCCCAGCCCCACCAGGGAGAGGAAATAGTAGCTGAAGAATGTGTGCGTTCCCTTTTCTAGGACATCGTGGCATGTTGTAATGTTCAGGCTCAAGATATCTTGTGTCTGGGAGTGCAAAAGCAGAGGGCTCATGCCAACCCCCACTACCAGCCAGATACCCACACAGATGCCCACCTTGCCCCTGGTCCAGCTGGAGCCCTTCCACAGGAACGGGTGTGCCACGGAGATGTAGCGCTCCAGGCCAATGCAGGTGAGGAAGAGGATGGAGCTGTACATGTTCCCATAGAAGAAGGCCACCATGGTGCGGCACAAGTAGTCCCCAAAAAGCCAGTGGTTGCCCAAGAGGTGGTAGGAGATCTTGAAGGGCAGCAGGAGCACAAAGAGCAGGTCAGCACCAGCCAGGTTGAGCAGGAAGAGGGTGCTGGAACACCTTCTGAAGTTGGTGGCCAGGACCCAGCAGGCCAGAGCGTTGGCTGGCAGCCCCACGAGCAGGACCACGGAGTAGAGGGCAGGGAGGAGGAGGGTGCTGAGGGTGCTGTTGAGAAAAGCTTCCTCGGAGGCGCCGGGGCACAGGTTTTTCTCTGGGGGCGTGAGGAGGATGAAGGATCGCCCTTTGACAGGCACTGCGGAGGACACAATGCATCACGCTCTGCCAACAGCCCCCTCCCACTGCCCCTTCCCACCGGGGACCACGCAGGAGCTGTCACCCCTCCCTGCATTCCCCTCCCACTGGGGACCATGCAGGAGCTGTCATCCTTCCATGCAGAGCCACCAGCAAACACAGAAGCTGGTGTCTCCCTGTCCCACTGCAGGGGCAGCTCCGACACGGGAGCCCCCAACATCCTGCTGCCCTGGCCATGCTGAGCTGTGCCACATCCTGTGCCATCCACCACATCAGCAGTGCCAGCCCAGCTGGGCACCCTGCCCACATCCTAGCTGGGCTCTGCTCCCACGCACTGCTGCAGGGGCATGCAGCTCGGCTGGCGTCCCTCGTGCTACCAAGCCCAGCACAACAGGATCAAAAGGGCAGATGGGAAACCCACGCCAGCAGAGGGTTTGGATATAACCATGCCAGGATGAGAGCTCCTGCCTCCTCCTCCCCAGCTCAGCTCCCCTCTACGTGTCCCTGTCTTCGTGCAGTCAGGGGCTTTTCGCTGCATGCGAAGAACAAAAGCAAAGAACAGGAAGGTCCTGGGACACCAGACAAAAATCTCCAGATCAGATCCCTTTTCTGGCTTGTTCAAAAAACCCAGCCAGGCTCCACTCCCCTGCACATCACCCCTGGCTCCAAAAGTTCCATCCAGGTGAGTCCCCAGAACACTCCACCCTGGGGGGCTTAGGTTACATCCAATGGGTTTTGCACAACCTCTGCCACCTCTCCACATCCAGGGGATAGAAAATTCAGGTTACAAGAGCAGTAATCTGAATTTTTGCTGCCAAAAGGGGAAATGCTGCCTGGGTTTCAGGCCTTCACTCAGTTTTTCAATGTGAACACCAAGGGAAGGCAGCAGAGCAGTGCCCCAAGCTTTCTCTATAACATCCAGATATCCCCTCCAAGTATGATGGGATGTGATATTGGGGTGTCCTAGCAAGGCCTCCCTGCCCTGCCCCATCATGCCCAGACCCAGCAAGGCACTTACTTGGGGAGGGTTGGGTGGCAGAGCCGAGCCAGGCGCAGCTGAGCAGGAGGGTGACAGAGGCAGCAGCACAGCCAGGCATTGGGACCGGCCAGGACATCTCTGCAAAGTGGCTGCTGTGCCAGCTGGGTCTGCACAAATGCCATGGGCAGGGCTGGTCTCCCTGCACGTCACTGCGGTGGGACAAGCCCCAGCCTCCTCCCGCTGCGCCCCTTCCTCTTTCTCCACCATGTCACCACCAGCGTCCTGCCCACATCCCTGTGGTGTGCGTGGCCAGACAGGAGCACAAGGTGTCCGCCAGTTGTCACCAGCACTGAGCGTCCAGGGGACATCATCAAGGCCAGGGGGATTTCCAGCCACTGGCACACAACCACGCTGTGGGGAGGAGGAAGCAGACGTGAGGCAGCCATAGGCAGACAGTGGAGAACTGCAGTGAGAAGATGGAGCTGTTTGTGCCCCACATGTGGGACAGGAAGGAGGCAGCTGGTGACGTGTGTCCCTGCCCCACTGCAGCACTGCCAGGACACAGAGCACCTGCCTGCTCAGCCCTGCCAGGACCAGACATCCCCAGCAATCCATCACTGTGGTTGGGATGATAAGTTGATGTCACCCTGTAGATGGGGCCACCCTGTATTGTTCCACTCTGCCGTCCCCTCCTGTCACCAAAGTGGGGGTTGGGTGGCCCTCATCCATTTTCCCAGCTCCCTCCTGTGGCAGAGGGGACAAGGAGGGGAATAACACACCCGGTGACACTTCTCCAGCCCAGACCAGCCTTGTGCACTGTCATGCACCAGGGGATCCAGGACATGCAGCTGACCACAAAAATGTCATGGAAAGAGTGAGAAGGGAACAAATGGGACAGTGGAGGAAGCCACAAGCTCTGCAGGAACCACAGAGGAAAATCGGAACAGAGAAGTGAGAGCTGAAAGGGATGGGAGAGGGAAAGAAGGGGGACAGGAGGACAGACAGGACAAGGGCTGGCTGGAGACCCCTCATGATTCCAGGTGTGCCCCACCAAATGCCACTGCTCAGCACCGCACCCGTGTCCCCATGGCAGAGTCCTGCCATGCCAGGGGCTCTGCATCTTCCATGTGACGTGGGACTCCATGTGTTCCTGTGCCTGAGGGCTGAGGCCCCACTGCCCCACATGTTCTTGCACCCCAGAACCAGTGCCCCAGCATCCCATGTGTGACCGTGTCCCAGGACCAGTGCCCTCTGTGTCCTTGTGCACAAGGACTTGGTCCCCAGCATTCCCAGTGCCCTGTGCTCCAGCATCCCCCATGTCACTGCATCCCCCATGTCACTATATCCCTGTGTTCACCTGTCCCTGTCTCTCCATCTTCCTGTGACCCCATGTCCCTGTGTCCCTATGTCCCCATGTCCCTGTCTTCACATGTCCCCATGTCCCCCCATGTCACTATCTCCCATAACCCTGTGTTTCCAAGTCCACATTTTCCCTCCCATGTCCCCATGTCCCTGCCTCTGTATCTCCCTATGTTCCTGTGTCACTCATGATCCTGTCCTCCTGCCCTCCCGTGTCCCCATGTCCCTGTCTCACATATCCCCATGTCCCCACGGTCCTGTCTTCCATGTGCTTATGTCTCTATGTCCCTGTGTCCCTGTCCTCTTGACTTTCCACGGCCCCATGTCCCTGTGTCCCCATGTCTCATGTCCCCATGTCCCGCATCCCTGCCCTCCTGCCTCCTTGGGTCCGGGTCTGCCTGCTTCCCTTATCCCTGTGTCCCATACCCCTGTGTCCCATGTCCCTGTGTCCCCATGTCCCTGTCTTCCCATGTGCTCATGTCTCCACGTCCCTGTGTCCCTGTTCTCCTGACTCCCCATGTCCCTGTGTCCCCGTGTCCCTGCCCTGTGTTCCCACGACCCTGTCTCCCTGTGTCCCCTTATCCTCGTCTCCCTGTGTCCCCATATCCTGGTGTCTCCATGTCCCTGTTTCCCCACGTCCCCCTAGCCCCGTGTCCCCGCATCCCCATGTCTCCACATCCTCGTGTCCCCATGTCCCTGCCTCCCCGTGTCCCTCTGTCCTGTTTCCCCGTGTCTCTCTGTCCCGTGTCCCCCTGTCCCTGTCCCCATATCCCCGTGTCCCCCTGTCCGTGTCCCTCTGTCCCGTATCCGTGTCCCCGTGTCGCCCTGTCCTGTGTTCGTGTCCCCGTGTTCGTGTCCCGATGTCTCCCTGTCCCGTGTCCCTCTGTCCCGTTTCCCCGTGTCTCCCTGTCCCGTGTCCCTCTGTCCTGTTTCCCCGTGTCTCTCTGTCCCGTGTCCCCCAGTCCATGTCCCCATATCTCCGTGTCTCCCTGTCTCGCGTCCCCCTGCCCCGCGTCCCCCCGCTCGCCCCGTTCGTGCCTCACCGGCCGCCAGCGGGCGCAGAAGCCATAGCGGGTGGGCGTGGCTTAAGACGCGGTGGGCGTGGCTTCCCAGCGCCTGCTTTGGTAACGGGATGGAGGCGTGTCCTCGGGGGTGCCGGGGCCTGAGGGGGCGGGGCCTGAGGAGGCGTGGTCTATTGGGGGCGGGGCCGGGCCCGTCCCGGCAGTTCCGGGCTCCGTACCCGCAATCGGGGACTGAGGTCGGGGTCGGAATCGGGATCGGGACCGGGACTGGGATCAGGACGACACCGAGGGAACGCAGCGATGCAGCCGCCGCCGCGCAAGGTAAGTGTGAGGCCGGGCCCGGGCACGGGGCGGACGATCGGGACCGGGTCCTCCCGTGCCGCCGTGTCCTTCAGCCGCGACCGGGACTCGCCCCCAGCGGACCCTCACCGGGGCTGGGGAAGCGAGGCTGTGGCTGGGGGGCACACAGGAGGAGGGGCGGTGGAGACCGGTACCCGGGGGAGGGGTCAGTGCATCCCCGCACCCCCTCCACGCACCCCATCCCTGCAGCCCCTTCACGCACCCCATCCCCGCACCCCATTCCCGCATCCCATCCCCACACTCCCTCCGCGCACCCCATCCCTGCATCCCATCCCCGTCTGCCGTCTACACACCCCTTCCCCTCATCCCATCACGGCCGGCGCCGCGGCGGGGCTGAGCGGGTCGGTCTCGCAGGTCAAGCTCACCCAGGAGCTGCGGGTCCACATCCTGGAGCAGCTCTCGGGCCTGCAGAGCAAGCAGCAGCGGGACGCCGAGCTGCTGGAGGACATCAGGTACGGCCCCACGTGTGTGTGTTACACCCCCCCCCATAGAGCTGAGACCGGGCAGCTCATGCCACTGGTGTGTATGTGTCCCTGATCTGAGACCAGGCAACTTATCCCATGGGTGGGCCAGGGACCGGACATGGCTCAACATGGGCCTGGCACCTCGAGGTCATGGGCTCCATCAGCCTCTGGGGTGGCCTGATATGGACATCCAGGTGCAGGGTGGTGTCAGGGGTGATGGCAGGGGTACAAGAGCAGGGGGTGATGACAGGAGGTGATGGCAGAGGGATGGTGGCGGGGGGGATGGCAGGGTGGATGGCAGGGGTGGCCTGTCCCTGTCGCTCTCTCTGTGTCCTTGCCTGCTCCGTGTCCCCTCTCCCCCCAGGTCCTACAGCAAGCAGAGGGCCACCATTGACAGGGAGTATGGGCAGGTAAGGAGGAGGTGCTGCCAGATCCAGGACCAATGTCCTGGGGAGCCATGGGCCCTATCCTACCTGTTTGGGATGTCCAGAGCTGGGCACAGCCTCATGCGGACAATTGGCAGCCTTGGAAATTATCCAGGCTTGGCAGCTCCATGCTGGTCCGAGGGGGTGGTGGCAGATGGACAGTTGGCATGTCCCTTGCTGAGGGGACCCCAACCCTGTTCAGGCACTCGCTGGGGGCTTTGCTGAGCACAGCATGGCCCAAACCTCGGGTGTTTTGGGAGCCTGTAGGGAAAACCCTGTGGGGGGTGGGGGGGAACTGCTGGGCTCTGCTGTCTGCTGGGTCATCGCAGGGCGCTGCTCTGAAATGTCAGACCTTGGTTTTGCCGTGAGATGTTCCCGCAGCATCCCTTGGGGACATGCTGCAGCAGAACTGTGTCCCCCCTTCCTGCAGCTAGGCACGGTGCCACCCCACTCCCTCACCCCCCTGAGGTGCGGGGGGACTGTCCCCTCAGGGTTGGGGTCTGTCTGTACTTTGCTTTCCTGGGGCCTCTTCTGCTCTCTGTCTGTAGCCAGTATCCCTCAGTGGTGTCCCCTTGCAGAGCCTCTGTCCCAAAAGACACAGCAGAGTGGTCTTCTGGTGGCTGCTCCTCAAAAAGGTTTTCTCATGGGGAGCATGATGGGATATACCGAGCCACTGCAGGGGAGGTGTCTCTGTTGTGGAGGAACATATGTGTCCCTGGGCTCATGGGGTGGGCAGCCAGTGCGGGGGAGCCCAGTTTCAGGCCCAGAGCAGGACAGTGGGTGCTGGGGTGCTCGGCAGGGTTGGGAAGTGCCAGTGATGCCAGGTCTGTCCTCAGGCACTGCAGAGACTGGCAAGCCAATTTGTGAAGAGAGACTGGCAGCGGGGCCGCGGCGAGGCCAGTGACTCGAGGTGGGCTGGGGACAGGGACAGGGGTGGGGACAGGGCTGGCTATGGCCTCGCACCTGGGAGATGCCTAATGCCAACTGGGACTCAGATCCAGGGATGCAGTCCTGGGTGGGATGTCCCCATGGGTGCGGTGCCCTCCACTCAGAGGGCTGGGGGTGCTGTCTGTCCTGCTGGCCGTACCAAAAGCTGGCAGTGGGGCAGGGAGCGCCTGCCCTACATTAACCCTGTGGCTGCAGGACTGTGGCTGCTGTCTGGAAGGGCATCATTGAGGGGACAGCGCACGCCGGGCAGGTCCGTGTCACCGCCTCAGAGAGCTACCGCGCCCTGGCCACCGAGGCTGCCCGCACCGCCCGCCTCTCCAAGGAAAGGATGCTCAAGAAGGTACCAGGGCAAGGACATGTCCCCTGTGCCTGGGCAGTGGGGACAGCTGTCCCCACTCCAGCTGATGCTCCCTGCAGGGCATGGAGCGGCTGCAAAAGGCGCAGGCAGAGCTCCTGGAGTCAGTGAAGGAGCTGGACAAGGCAAAGAAGCAGTTCACACACCTCCAGCGGAGCAGCGAGGTAGCCAAGGACAAGGCGGCCGACGTGGAGGCTCGGTGAGTGTGGGGCACAATATGGGTGCTGCTGTGGCTGCAGGGTGGTCTCACACCCCTCTCCCATCCTCCCCAGCCTCCGGAAGAGTGACCGGCGAATATTTCATACCAAGGCCAGTCTGCAAAAGCTCAGTGCCAAGGTCAGCAGCGCGGGGCACTGGGGGAGTACTCAGGGGGGTGGATGCAGGGAGACATGGGCGGTGGCCCCCACTCCATCACCAAGCCCTGCTCTCCCCATTGCTACAGTTCTCAGCACGGCTGGCTGAGCACTCAAGGCAGCTGGCAGGGGTGCAGAATGAGTACAGCTTCGCCCTGGTCTCTGCCACTGCCCACCTGGAGCATTACCAGCGCGTGGAGCTGCCTGCAGCCATGCATGTAAGAGCTGCCCAGACGCCTCTGTGCCCCCTGCTGGGGTCCCACAAGGAGCATCTCCCCAGTGCTGCTGCAAGGGGGCAGCAGGGAGGGTCCTGCCAGCACAGGGGGGTCAGGGATGCTCTGGAAGGGATGCAGGCAGTGCTGTGGGGGCTTCCACCCGCTTTCCCCCAGGCGCTGGACGGGGACCTCTACGAGCGGCTCCGGGAGCATTTGTTGGCCACCAGCCGGACAGAGGTGGATACCTCCCGAACCACGTGGGACTGGTTCCAGGGTGTTGCGGAGGCATCTGCGCAGGTAACGGCACCGTCCCAGGAGCTGAGTGAGACAGGAGGGCACAGGTGAGCCCCCTGGCCCCACACCACTCCCCTGCCACAGGTGTGCCGGGAGCAGGACCTCCTCCTCTTCCTGCAGGACCACCCTGCCTTCTCCCTGGCTCCTGAGCAGCGCTTCCAGCTTACTGGGGTGGAGGAGGTAAGTGAGAGAGACACATTACTGCAATGTGGGGGTCTGTGCAGCCAAGTCCTTCTCAGCCCCATGTCCTTGCCCAGGTGTGCCTGCTGCCGCCAGGGGATGATGGAGCCAGCCTGGAGAAGGAGGCCCGGCGATGGGCCATGCGTGTGACCCGGGACCGCAAAAACAGGGCACAGAGTGAGGAGGTGGGTGTTGTCCTGCCCCATGGAACAAGATGGGGGGCTCAAGGAGGGGCTTTTCCATTCCCTCAGCAGCTCCCACCACCCTCTGACCTGCGAGTGCCCTCCCAGGTGCTGCAGCGGCTGGAGGCCAGGCGGCAGCAGCTGCCAGAGGGGGAAGCGGCCACTGTAGAGCGACAGATGGAAGAAGTGAGGGAAAACATCCGAAAGGCGGAGGTGGGTCGCCCAGGCACATCTGTCACCCCCGGGGTGGGGGACACAGGGGTGGGGAGGTGTGGTGACTGGGATGTGGTGCTGGGGATGTGTCCCTGGGGATGCTCTGCCACCACGGCTGCCATGCTGGGGATGGGGACGATAAGGTTGGGACTGGCTGTCCCCCCACCGTAGGTGTCCCCTTAGACTCTGGCACTGTGGGTGTCCCCAGGTCAGCCGAGTGAAGGCCGAGGCACGGCTGGCACTGCTGCGGGCAGCAGGGCTGGACGTGGATGCCTGGCTGGCAGGGGCCATGGTGGGGACAGGTGAGGAGATGCCCACGGGTCTGGATCCGGCCGAGTTTGATGACTACGAGGACAGTGATGAGCCAGATGGGGACGATGAGCCTGGTCCTGCTGCTCGCTCCTACCCCTACACCTGCCGGGTCATCTTTGGGTACCAGGTATGGCCTTAGCTGCCCGTCCCTCACCCTGCCTGCCCAGGGATGGCACCTCAGCCTCCCTGCTACTTTGTCCCTGTGCCCTGCAGGGCTGCCAGGCGGATGAGCTGTCCATCACCCAGGGCGAGGAGCTGGAGGTCATTGAGGACGGGGATGCAGAGGAGTGGGTGAAGGTGGGAGCAGGCTGAATTTGGAGGTCCCTAGGCTGTTACCTGTCCATAGGCTGGGATGTTCACATGGTTTCTGCCCCCTCAGGCTCGGAACAAGGCAGGCCAGGTCGGCTACATCCCCGAAAAGTACCTGCTGTCTCTGGGGTGCGAGTCAGGTGTTGGGCTCGGCCCCCCGGGACCCTCTGCGTTGCACCGCCAGCTCTCCAGCATCATGGCAGCAGAACTGGTCCTGGAGCCTGGAGGTGGGTGCTGTGCCATCACCCCCACCCCAGGGAGGGGGACGGGACCCTAGAAGGTGCCAAGCCCCCTCCCCATCATCCCCGCAGCCTGGCTGGTGCGGGCCCTGTACGACTACGAGGGGCAGAGCCCTGAGGAGCTGAGTTTCCCCGAGGGGGCCATCATCCGGGTGCTGCCCCGCGCCGCCGGAGAGGTGGATGACGGCTTCTGGACCGGCGACTTCGACGGCCGTGTCGGCGTCTTCCCCTCCCTGGTGGTGGAGGAACTCACTGGGGCTCGGGAGGCAGCAGGGCAGGTCAGTGGCGGGAGGGTCATTGTGTCTCCTGGGCATTGTTCACCCTGTCTGCTGGGCAAAAAGACCCCCTTTCCCATTGTTCCCATCCTTCTTGGTCGTGTCTTCCCAGGAGCTGCCGTCGCCGTCCCCTCCACCCTTCTCCCCTCCTGGCCTCGCCACCGGGGCCATACTGACCCTCAGCCCTGCTCCTGAGACATCACTGGGAGGTGAGTGCTGGAGGGGAGGAGGTGGGAAGGGTCTGGGAGGGCCTGGAAAGCCAGACTGAGCTGCTGGGCCCTTCCAGCTTGCAGGCAGGATGGCACGGGCAGCGGGCAGAGCTCTCCGGACCTGGCAGCCACCCGACTCCGGCCAGTAAGCCCCATCACAAAGGCCCCCCAAACCTCCCCCAGCTCTCCCATGACAGGGGACAGTGTCACCTGTGTGCTCTGGGGGGGTCTCAAGGGGCATGAGTGGCTTCAGCATGTTGGCACTGCTTGTCCTCTCCTCTCCTCTCCTCTCCTCTCCTCTCCTCTCCTCTCCTCTCCTCTCCTCTCCTCTCCTCTCCTCTCCT
>JAWWLV010000030.1:2054797-2066261 GCA_035041135.1 Platyrinchus mystaceus
GCAGCCACAGCTTCTCTGGGCAACCTGTGCCAGGGCCTCACCAGCCTCACAGGGAACAATTCCTTACCAATACCCCATCTAACCCTGCCCTCTGGCAGTTTAAAGCCATTCCCCCTTGTCCTGGCACTCCAGGCCCTTGTACAAAGTCTCTTGCCTTTAGGCACTGGAAGAGGCCATAAGGTTTCCTTGGAGCCTTCTCTTCTCCAGGCTGAACAGCCCCAACTCCCTGAGCTTGTAAGGGGTCAAGTGTAGGCAAAGCCTAAACTGATCTGGGAGTGAGTTGGTTGTGACTCACTTCATGACTCCTCCTCACAAGCACTGGCAGCCACTGCTGGATCAGCAGACAGGAAATCTCTTCCATGATGAGCTGGTGTCCACCAGCCAGAGCATGCCAATTCCACCACAGAGACCTGCAGCCCATGACTCACCCACTCCCCCTCTCCCTGCACTTGGATCACACATGGAGAAGCTGCTGACAGCCCTGGATGTGCTGAGGTTCAGCTGCAAGTCAGCACCAGGGCAAAACGCAACTCCACAGCAAAGTTCAAGCACTGCTGGGGTTGAAAGAAGAGCAAGACCCAAAGGTCAAGTGTAGCAGCTTCTGAAGGAAGGAGCAGAGAGGTCTGAGAGATAAGAACAGATGCCAGGTGAGATGGAGACCACTAACAGGCTGAGGAGCAGCCTATGGACAGCATCAGCCTCTCAGTATGGTCAGAAATGCTGCTCAGGATTGGAAGGGTCAAGAGGAGAAATGCTCCAGCTCCAGAAAAGGTACCCACAGGTCTGCTCAGGTCAGGCCAAGCAGCAGCAAATGTGGTCTTTCAGGTCTGTCCAGGTATTTGGAGACAAGACACCAGTGCTGTGATTTGGGAAGACCAGAAAATGTTCTGGTCCCAGAGAGGGACTGGGAGGAGGCACAAGTGGCAGGATCATGTCTTGGTGATGCCATTGAGCAATGTCGGCCTGGAAGAGCTGAATGGGTTCAAAGTACAGGAAAGGTTTGGAGTGGAGAGGACACAAGAGGTAACGTAACTAACCTCTGGCTGGTGAGGGAAAGGCAGAGAGCTCTGTCTGGTTGCCTCATCAGCATCACTGAGGCTTTTGATTCAGTAGGATGTGACACTCTGTGGCTGATCAGGCTGAGGACAGACAGTCAGATTTGGATACCTTGTTGGACGAGCTCTGCCACTGACAACAGCTGGTTTAGGGAAAGCCCTGAGATAAATGGTAGGTCATCCTATGATATGAGAATACAGATTGTATAACCTTGACTGCTGCAGAAGTGCAGAATAATTTAGGTGCAAAAAGCCCTCAGGAGGTCTCCAGTCACATCCCCTGCTCAAAACTGGGCTATCTCCCACCCTCAATCAATTTGCCCAGAGCCCCATCCAGTCAGGTTTTGGAAATCTCCGAGGATAGAGATCCTTCCACCTCTGAGGACCCTGCCCCAGGTCTGCACTTCATGGTGAAACAGCTTTTTCTTATGTCTTTTCTGGATTTCTTTTGTTGAAATTTATGGCCTTTGCCTCTTGCCCCTCCTTGTGCATGTCTGAGGAGTGACTTGTTCCACCTTCATTTAAACTCTGCCCTTTGGGTAATGTTAGAGAACAGTTAGAGCCTCCCTTTATAGTTCTTCAGACTAAAAAAGCCTCCTCACATGCCACATGCTTCAGCCTCAGATGATCTAAGTGGACCTCCACAGTTCTTATCCTTTCCAGTCCTTCAGCCATGACCCTGTGTCTATCAGGACCAGGACTCAGTCCATGCAGGAGGGGTCTGGACTCTCAACCAGTGTCCAAGGGGAAAAAAAGTGCTAAAAATAAAAGAGAAAAAGACCTGAGGGTGGGTCTTTGATCCAAGAGGTGGGTTAAAGAAGCTGGTTTATGTAGGGTCAGTCTTGAGTCAAGGTACTTCATGCAGTCAAGATATTTGTCATAAATAAGACACAGCAAAGGCAGTCCTGGGAAAGTCATCAAAGATCTGGAAGCGATGGGGCGAGCTTGGAAACAAGAAGCAGAATCTGGAGGTGGTTTTGTACCTCATGGGCACATAGGTCCCTCAGCATTAGGACCTTCTACCAAGGAGATTGAGGATTTAAAATGCAGCCTTGGAGAAATGAGATTACTGTCCTGAGGAGAAGGTTGGTGGGACATGGGGTATTAACAGCGAGAAGGAGAGAAAACCATGATTTGAGGGAAGGTTCCTTTAGGAAAGAAGACCATCTTCTCTGGCACTCAGAGGTGAGTGAGAGGAGACTGGGAAGAGCCTGGACAAAGGTCATGGAGGAGTGGAGGATGGAGTTGGACACCAGCCAGAGAATGAATTAGCCATGAATACGCAACTGTGCAGAGACCTGGCTTACAAGACACAAGGAGCTGTTAGTCCCCAGGAGATATGATCTGAGCTGGAATTCAGCATGGGGAGGTCCAGCATGTCTCCCCCCTTCTCCAGCTCCCCATAAAGCCCCAGGACCTCCCTACTGAAGATCCTGGCTCTGACAGTGGGAAAACCCCCATGACAGGACAGGGGGAATGGCTTCCCACTGCCAGAGGGCAGGGTTAGATGGGATATTGGGACAAAATTCTTCCCTGTGCGTGTGGGGAGGCCCTGGCACAGGTTGCCCAGAGAAGCTGTGGCTGTCCCTAGATCCCTGGAAGTGTTCAAGGCCACATTGGACAGGGCTTGGAGCAACATGGGATGGTGGAAAGTGTCCCTCCCCATGACAGGGGATGGAACAAGATGAGTTTTGAGGTCCCTTCCAACCCAAACAACTCCATGATTCCATGCCCACTCTGGCTCAGCATTCCCATGGAAGGACTGTCTCTCTGGACCACAACATGAAGCTTCGTCAAGGTTCAGTCTCTAATGAAGTCCTGCTGCAGGATTTGAGCATGACAGAGCCTTATGTCTCACCAGGGTGGCCATCCAGGGACTAGCAGTTGCTTGCCATCCTGTCCGAGTCACCACTCACTGTGGTGAGCCGAGCTCTGGAAGACTTTCCTAAGCCTTTCTGCTGGGGAATGGGGCAATCTGGGTGAGCCTAGAGACTGTTCTGCAGGTTACTGACTACACAGAGACCACAGGAAGCTCAGGAAGTCCCTTGAGGTGAGACCGGGTGGGGACTGGAGAAGTATTTGTGGGAAGTATCTGTATTCCTGCTGTGTCATCTAATTACAGACACCATTGGAGGCAACGACTCGGAGCAGCACAGCCACTCCTTCATTCTGGTGGTGGTGGTGGTAGGAGGTAACTTGCACCTGGGACATGCTGCCCCCTCCTTCTCCTACTGATGAAGTTCCTAAAGCCCCCAGTTGGGCAGCAGGAGCCCTGCTTGCACAGAGCTGGGAAAGCAGGCTGAAAGGACATGGACCTGGGGCTGTGCCCAGCACTGACTCAGCAGGAAAACCCAGGCTTGAGTCACCTTCCCGGAGAAGGAGGGAAGCCACGGGTGCATCACAGCCCTCCACATACCACAGGCATTTCCAGGTGCAAGAGCCACCTGGGTCCTCGGGACTTCCAGCTGCAGAGCTGCTGCTGAGACATCTCAGCAGGGAAGAGCAAGAGGGAGCCCATCCTGGGGCAGGGGGGGAAGGGGAAAGGAACTGGGGGACTGAGGAGAGCCTGTGGTGCTTGTTCGATCAGGGCCATGGCTGGCAAAGCTCGTTTAAGTACCTGCCCACTGAGAAGACGGTGGTCTCTCCGGGATGCATCCGGCCTTTGCCCTCCTTGGACCGTCCCTGTCGCTGCAGTGGGGGCCTCTTCCTGCGGCTGCAGTGGATGCAGGGAGCCTGTGTGGAGCCCAGGTGCACTGTGTGGTGGTGTGGTGGGCCCCCATCCTGGCTGTGGGGACAAAGGCTGCAACAGGGGAAGGACACGACAGGTCATGTTATCCATAGGAGTCATCCCAACCGTGGTGCAGCCGCACTGCAGCAAGCCCTGGGAGCAGCAGCTTTGGAAGGGACCTCCATTGAGGATAGAAATGAGAAAGAGCTATTCCCCTTGTCAGTGGGGTGAAGCACTCCTGCAAACCATCAGGAGAGCAGGACTTCTTATGGGGAAGATGCTTTGTAACAGCTGGAACGGGGCTGGCTGCAGTCTCCAGACCAAAGAGATACCCAAAGGCTGCTTCTCCCCCACTCTGCATCAGCCACAAGCTGCTATTGGCTTCTCTCACCTCACTGGCACTGGGATGTCCCCTTCATTTTCTCCCAGCATCTCCTTGAGAGCCTCTGCATTTGCTGGAGAGAGAGGAAAACAGGGAATGTGTCAGCCAAAGTGGTCAGCACGTCTCCAGGCCAGCCCATGGATGTGCTCACCTTCGTTTTGTATGATGCATCTCACAATCTTCTCCACGGTGTCCTCATTCAGCTCCTCCTCATCATCTGAAAAGAGACAATGGGGCACTGAGGTCTGGGATTTGGAGGATTCACTCACAGTTCCCTCCCCAGGAGCAGCCATAACCACAGAGAGGTTGGAGAAGCCTCATATTCCTCATTGGGAAGACACTGGGGAACACCAGATCCCTCATGCTGGAAAGGAAATGGCTGAGTCAGCAGCTGTGTGTGCAGGGAGAGGGGGGTTGTGTTGCTCCTTCAGAACTGGGGAGCATCTGGAGAAATGAGTGGGAAGCAGGTCCCAAAAAGTTGAAAGAGAAGGCTCCTTGTAGGGACAGTCCAGCCCTGGAGGTTCTGGATGCAGGATGCTGAGAGTGTTTGAGTCTCCAAGGATAAACAGGACACTTTCACAGAAAATAAACCCACTGGGGCCTGTTAAACACAGAAAAAAACACCTCTGGTAGAGAAAGCCCCAGAGCTGCACACTGTTAGAAGCTTAAAAGAGGGAAAACTTGGCTGGTGCTTGCTCTGCTTGTGGAATTCTTCCCCAACTTTCATTACAACCTCCTTTCAAACACTGCTGGAGGCAGGAGGCCTAGGAGGATGGACCTTCAGCATGGTCTGCTGTGTTAGCTGTTCCTGTAAGCTCTTTGGAGCTGTAGTCTGGCCAGCAGCTGCCTCAAAGGGCTGCCACTGTGATCCTGGAAGCCCATGGAGATGTTTCCCTGGGCTGTGGTATCTCCAGAGGGCAAAGCCAATCCTGGAAGGTTCACTGTCTCCATGTCATGTACAGCCAAGCCATTAAAGCCAGAGAAGCATATCCTTGGACACTTGGAAGCTCCTGCTGCATCCATGGGTGAGCTGGAGGAGCCACATTCCCCTCCTGTGCATGAGAAACAGCAGCAGGAGGTGCTGATCCTCCCAAGCACATGGAAGCTAGAGGAGTTATGCAGCACCATGTGGCTGTTTCCAGCTAAGGAAGCAGCTGAAGGAATGTGTCTTCCCCATTTCAGCAGAGACTCATGAAGGCAACTTGGGTCGGGCTCTACTTTGCACCCACGCTCGATGCTGCAGTAAGAGCAACTTACAGTGGCCTGAAATGATGGGAAAAAATCCCTGCAGGTCCCCTTCTAGCATGGAGATCAAGGAAATACCCCTCTTCCTCTGGCCTGCACAGCATGGACTGGAAGAAGACAAAACCAACAGCACGCTGGCCCCATGCCAGACCTCCTAATGACAAGGGGGCAGAGGTGACACTTTGTGCCCCTGCCTGGGGAACATGGATTATAATTCAGGCACTGGGAATTCAGCAGGTCCATCAGAATTACCTTTTGGTGGTAATGCTCCTTTGGGAAGAGCCAGACACTGGCTCCCACCTCTCTGTCACCACCAGCTTGTAGAGCCAGCAGATCAGAGGGATCCCTGGGCCACACACTCCCGATCCCCAGGGAACACTCTCTCCATCCCTTTTTCCCAACTCAGCCACACGTCACAGGTAACTCTCCCAGCCCCATCCCACATCCTAGAAGTGTGTATAAGGAGCACCAGTCCATGCTGGACAAAAGGCAGTCCCGGAGCCCCCCCAAGCCCCCAGCACTCACTGTCATGGAGCTCTGCCAGCACGTCTTTGTTATCTGGGTCAAGATCATCCCGGAAAGTCCGGCATCGGTAACCCTTTTTCTTCAGGACATGGCAGATCAGGAAACCCACCAGCCCCATGATGAAGAAGACCAGGACAAGGAGGAAGACCATAGACAGGCTGTGCTGGGGGTCTGACTCCCCATTGTCGGTACTGTTCTGGTCTGACATGCGGATCTAGGAGAAGGGGGTAGGCAGCTCAGAGCCCCTGGTGCTCACTCCCAGCAGGCTCCCTGTGCCCGTCCTCCTCTCCCTCCTGCCGGTCAAGAGCCAGCCCCCAGTTCGGTATGGGCTGCCCGGGGTTCATCTCTTGCCCCGCAAGGTCCAGGGAGGCGAGGACAAGCCGGAGGTGTCTCGGCATGGTGTCCCAAGGACACTGCTGCCCCACACGCACCCGGCAAGAGGCATCCCAAGGGCAGAGGCGGCGGCAGCATCCTCGCAGGCCCGCCGGCCCCGGGCTGCGGCGCTCCCTCGGCCCTCGCAGGCGGCTTTCCAAGGGCACTGGTACCCCCGCCTGCCCGGGGCTCTGCGGCGGGCAACATCCCCCCGCTCGCCCTTGCCTGAGGATGGCTGAGCATCCTCCCGCGCTGCCCCGCTCCCCCCGCAGCCCTCGCTACTCACGGCCGAGGGCCTTCGCCAGCACTGGCAGCGGTAGGGATGGAGCCGCGGCAGCCGGGCTGGCGGAGGGCCGAGCCGCCGGCAGCTCCCGCATCGTCCTTCCGCAGGACCGAGCCGGCTCCCTCCGCCCCAGGCTCTCGCGGCTCCCTTCCCGAGGGCTCAGCGTTCCCGCTCGCCGGCTCCGCTTCCCGGCACACAGAGGGTCCCCCACCACTGTCCCCCAGCCCCGCTGCGACGGTACCTGGGCCTGCGGTCCTCCGCAGCGCTCTCCTCTTCACCTTCACCTGCCTCCTAGCAACCCCGCATCCCCGCGGATGGGCACCGCGGCGTGCATCCTCTGGCACCCGGCTCCCTGCCTGCCTTCCCCGGGAAGGAGACAGCTGCTTCTGCCTGCCACAAGAGCACCCGCCCGTCCCGATCCCGGGAAAAAAATCTCTTCGAAGCGGTTTCGGCGGATGAAGGTGCGGAGCGGAGCTCAGGGAAATGCCGGCGGCTGCAGTAGGGCGAGCAGGAGCGCTGCTCAGGGAAGCCGGTGCTGCCAAGCTGCTGCCCGCGCCGGGGTGAATAAACCTCACCCGCAAGCGTGCCAGCCCCGAATTCCCCTGGCACCTTCCTTTCCGTGATTTTTGGAGCACTGAGCCCTGGCGATGGGAGGGAGAAGGGTGGATGTGGGGCTCAGTAAGACCAGGACCGACCCCACGTCAGCATGAGCAGAGGGAGAACGGTGCAGACACCCACACTGAGATCACAGCACTGAGGAAATGGTGGGAAAAGAGCTCAGGGAGATCCCTGTCTCTCCCTCCTTCTTAAAAAAAGGGGGGATTAAGCCATTAGAAAACTCCAGCTGTGGCAGTCCCACAACCTTCATCTCCACCACATTATCCTCAGTCTTCACCCAGCCCTCTTTTCCTTCTGCACATTAGGTTTGCTCCTCTCTGTCCTTCACCCACCTGCCAGTTCTCCTCCCAGACCTTGAGGAGCACATGCAACCCTTGAAATCCCTCCCACCCCATCTCTGCTGAGCTGAGCACTGATCCAAACACACGTTCCTTCACGGGAATTATCCCACCACACTCTTCATTGCCCTGAGACAACCCACAACCCCTCCAGGCTGTCAGCTGTGTCATGCTGAGGGCTCCTGTCCCTCTGCACAGATGACCAGGTCATCTCTCAGGGGCCTCCTCCATCACTGGGACTTTATGAGGTCACCACATCGTAGATGCCACTCATCTGTCTGCTGTCCTGGCAGGGAGACAGGCCCTAAGAGGAACCATCTATGGCAGGAAAGCACCACAGGCAGCAACACGTATTCCTCCTGCCATGGATTACTGGGCCACAGGAGAGGAGAGATCTCCAAATGCTGGACCAACAAGCTGCCACATCACGCGAGTCTCCACTGGTGAAGACTTCCAAAAGCAAACCTCAAAGGCAGTTTACTCCTTGCCCTTTTTTCTTCAGAGACAGGGAACTGGCAGGTCTGGGTTTCTACAGGGACCTGAGGGGATGCAGGCATGGGGAGCTTTTTTCCTCGTGCCCACGCACACTGTCCTGCACAATAAATCCCTCTTTCTCCTCCCGGGCATTCCCACCCACTAGATGCATTGCTGAACCCCACCCCCCCTCCCAGCACCCCAACCCCTTTCCAGACTCCAGCCATGTCAGGCAAAATGAACCCGGGCTGCTCAGCACTCCCCACTTTGAGGGAAGATTCCCATTTTCCCACAGCCTCTGGGGTTGAAGTATTTCCATGAGCTGGGGGGCACAGGATGGCACAACAGGCTGCCAGGAGACAAATCCTGGCCTCCATGGGGTGAACTGGGATGAGGATGGTCTCTCCTGGCTCTGCAGCTGGGTTATCTCAGCTTCTCTTAGTGTTTCTCTTCCTAATCTCCCATCAGAGATCGTGTGCTCCCAGTCTCCATTCTGCTTCCGCCATCTCAGTCTCAGCATCCCTCCAGAGCTTCCCAGTCCTCATCGCACTGGGAATCCCATTAGCACTTCAGTGGTCAGACCACGAGCCTTGTCCCACACAGCCCCTCACAGGTGACCCAAAAAGGACATTAGGGCTCCTCTCTGCCCCAAGAGCAGACAGCATGGCAGGCATGAATCCACACAGCTGAGCTGTCCCTCCCAAGCAGGCTGCCGTGTCCATCCTGGCCAGTGGGGATGGTCCCCACATGGGAGGAAGCCCCAAACCAAGCTGGGTTGGTGTGGACATGGCCACGGGCTGGATGCTTATGACATCTCCAGAGTATGGACTCTGCATCCTCTGTCCCCTCCTGACCCCATCACAGCTCCTGTCCCCATCCTGTGTGACCCCACCAAGGCAGCATGAGCTAACACACAGGCCAATCCATCCAGATGTCTGAGACAGGCAGCTGCCTGCTTCTTGCCTGCTTCCTGCCTGCCCACTGCATCCAGCACCACCATCCCCTGCCCTTCCTCCCCGGGTCACCCACTCAGGTCTTCCCAGGCCTGAATCCTGGGGGTCCTTGGAGGCTTTGGTCCCTCTCATGGCATTGCCCGGAAGCCCTTAAATTTTAAGCTTCCACGTCAAGAGGTGGCTGTGGAGGGAGGGACAGAGTGATCAAGGAGAGGGTGGAGGGGTAGCTCTGTCCCTGTCACCTCATCCCTCACCCCGGTCTGATCTTGCTGTGGTGCCACATTACCTCTTGTCCGCTCTCTTCCCACACCTCCTCCGCAGCCATCGGAGCCAGTGTCACCCCACAAACAATGGGAATGCACCTGCTCAGGGGACAGGCTACCCCAGCCCTGCTGACTGTCCACATGGTAGCTAAACAGGCTGGATTGCCCAAATCCTGGAATCCCACAGGCAGGCTCCTCCAGGGGTCTCCACTGTGGTGCTCATCCCAAAAATCGCCATCATGTCTGCAAAGCTGCTCCATCCCATGGCGTCAAACATCTCCCTGAATCCTGAGCCCTTATTTCAGCTTACCCAACATGCCCAGCTGCTAATGGCCATTAAACCATAGCATGGCTTTGCTCTCTGAGCACGAAGAGCATCTAAAAATATCCAGCTCTCATGCTTTCCTTTCTCTGCTCCAAGACCCGTGAAGATGCTCGGAGCAGTGAGTGCCTTCCAGAAGGGAGGTCAGCCAGCAGAGGGATCCTGGCTGGAAGCAGGGATGTTTCTCCTTCCTCACCCTGTTCCCCCAGACGGGTGTTGGGACGTGCTTCTCCGGGTGGCTCCATGTCCCTGGCTGTGTGTTATCTGGTGGCAGCAGCTTGTGGGGAAGTGACAGGACAACCGTCACACTGAGACGTCACTGTGTTACATAAGTTCCCAGCTCATCCGTGTTGTGCAGCACGTTCAAATCCCTTAAAATTATATCCTTTAAAAGTAAGTCCTTTAAATTTAAGTCCTTTAATTATTTTTTCCGGTGGTGGGTGCTGGGCCTGGTGCCCACCATGCCAGGTGGCTGCTCTGAGTGCCCCCAGCAGGGTCCTGGGTCTCCTCTGAAGGTTGGAACAAGATGAGCTTTAAGGTCCCTTCCAACCAAACCATCCTATGATCCTTGCTCCATGCTCAGGAACTGGTATCCTGAATGGAAACCCACAGAGAGAGAGTAGCATTCCTGCAGGAGGTGGCAGAGCCAGCCAGAAGCATTGTTTAATAATCCCATGATTTAATCACACCGTGGCACATTCTCTCATCCATCTGCAGCCAGCACAGCACCCAAAATTTCATATCATTCCACTGTCACCTTGCTGCCCAACCACACATGTCGGAAGCCCCCTTGCTGCACATTCAGGTGTTTCCCTCCTGCACATTCATTATCTGGGATCCTCTGAGAAGCCAGGGAACATCCCAGTGCCCATCTGCCATCATCTCTGTCCCCAGCCAGCTCCTGGGGTGCCCCTTGGGGGTCCTGCTCCTCTCGGAGACTCCAGTGAGTCGGGAAGTCCATCCCCACCACAGCATCCTTCATTCCAACCTCCTGCCCATGGGAGACTGGCAGGACCAAGCCCAGATTTCAGCTCATTCCCTTCCCCAGCCTTTGGGTGCTCCATTTATCCTTCCTTCTTTACAGCCCACAGGGGACAGACCTTTACCACCATTCCCAGTCAGCACCTGTTCATTCCCAGTCACTGCCTGCATCCAGCTGAGGTTCAGGTTTCCCCCATTCCAAATGGAGCCTCTTCCCCCCGCCCCCCCCGGCAATTTCCCACCAGTGGGAGGCTTTTGTCCTCCCCCTGCCCTTGGTGCCTCCTTGTCCCTTCTCCCTGCCAACCCCAGGGGTTGGCAGGACCTGCACCCTGCTGGAGTGGCACTGGGAGACAAGTGGGACTAACTGGGAGAAGCTGGGGGTGACTGGGGGGCAGCTAGGATTGACTGGGAGACAAGTGAAGGTAACTGGTGAGCAGCTGGGGGGTGACTGGGGATAGGTGAGAGGCAGCAAGGGGTAACTGGGAGCAGCTGGGAGTAACTGAGGACAGCTGTCGCTGCCTGGAAGCAGCTGTGGATGGGTGGGTAGTGGGCAGCAGGGTGACACTGTGGGCATTTAGGATGACTGGGAGACAGGTGTAGGTACCAGATGAGTAGCTGGGGGATTGGGATGGTTCTGCCTGGAGAAGGGAAGGCTCCGGGGAGACCTTAGAGCCCGTTCCAGTGCCTAAAGGGGCTCCAAGACAGCCTTAGAGGGATTTTGGACAAGGGCCTGGAGGGACAGGACAAGGGGCAGCTGTGAGGCCGGTGTGCGAACTGGGAGGGTACTGGGATGAGCCGGGAGAGAACCGGGATGTGTCGTGGGCGGGCACTGGGACAGCCGTTCCCCTTCGCCCCGCCGCCTCCCCATAACCCCGCCCCAATGCCGTTAGCCCCGCCCCAATGCCGTTAGCCCCGCCCCAATGCC
>JAWWLV010000030.1:2067372-2078956 GCA_035041135.1 Platyrinchus mystaceus
GCCGTTAGCCCCGCCCCAATGCCGTTAGCCCCGCCCCAATGCCGTTAGCCCCGCCCCAATGCCGTTAGCCCCGCCCCTGCAGCGTTAACCCCACCCCTTCTCCCTCAGCCCCCTCCCTTAGAGCGGGTGTCGCGCGGTAATGACGTAGGCAGGAGCGCGGCCTGTCCGCCATGGCGAAGACCGTGGCCTATTTCTACGACCCGGACGTGGGGAACTTCCACTACGGTGCGGGCGGGGCTTGCAGGGGCCGGGGCAGCGCCGGGACCGCGTGGCGGAACGGCCGGGGCCGGCTCAGGGGGCGAGGGTGTGCCCCAGCCCAGCCGCGTTCCCCTCCCAGCCCCCGCGCCTTGCACCCCCCTCCCCCCCCCCCTTCCCCCTTGTCCCCATTGCTCTGTCCCCATTCCTCTTCTCCCCATCCGTTTGTCCCCGTTCCCGACCTGTCCCGTCCCGCGGTGCCCGCGGGTCCCGGCCCGGCCCGGCGGGTGCGGCCGTTTGGTCTCGCCCCCCCGCGTTGAGCCCCGCGCGGTTCCGTTGCAGGCGCGGGGCACCCCATGAAGCCGCATCGCCTGGCGCTCACCCACAGCCTGGTGCTGCACTACGGGCTCTACAAGAAAATGATCGTAAGCGGGGGGGTGGAGACAGGGGTTTGGGGCAGGGAGTTTGGGGGTTTTGGGGCAGGGAGTTTGGGGGTTTTGGGGCAGGGAGTTTGGGGGTTTTGGGACAGGGGTGTCTGCACGGGGTGTTGGGACAAGGTGTTTAGGCAGAGGACTTGGGTCCAGAGAATTTGGGGCAGGGGGTTGGGGACTGGATATTGAGATGGGAGTTTGGGACAGGAGATGTGGGTGCTTGGGAGGGGGTTTGGGGCAAGGGGTTTTGGGACAGGGGTGCCTGCACAGGGTGTTGGGATAAGGTATTTGGGAGGGAAGGATTGGGATAGCTGTTTAGGGCAAGGGGCTTGGGTGTTTGGGATGAAATGTGGGACAGGGCTGTTGGGATGGGGGTTTGGGACGGGGTGTTGGGGCCAGAGGATTTGCAGCAGGGGGTTGGGGACAAGGTGTTTTGGGGTAGGGAGTTTAGGGGTTTTGGGACAGGGGTGTCTGCACAGGGTGTTGGAATAAAGTGTTCGGTATAGGTGTTTGGGGCAGGGGGCTTCAGGGTTTGGGACAGGGGGCTTGGGTGCTTGAGATGAGGTTTGGGGCAAAGGGTTCTGCGTTAGGGGGGTTTGGGACAGGGTTTTGGGGCAGGGAGTTAAGGGGTTTTGGGGCAGGGGTGTTTGCACAGGATATTGGGTCTGAGGGTTTGAGACGGGGCTTGGGGCTGGAAGGATTTTGGGGCAGGGGCTTGGGGCCAGAGGATTTGAGATGGGTGTTGGGGACAAGGGGTTTGGGGCAGGGAGTTCTGGGGGTTTGGGACAAGGCATTTGGGACAGGGGTTTAGGACAGGGGGCTTGAGGGTTTGGGGCAGGGGGTTTGGGGCAAGGGTGTTCAGATAGGAGGTTTGGGTGCTTGCAACAGGTTTTGGGGCAGGACTATTTGCACGGGGTGTTGGGATGGGGGTTTGGGGTAGGAGTGTTGGGATAAGATGTTTGGGACAGGGAGGTTGGGGCTGGAGGGATTTGAGGCAGGAGGTTTTGGGACAGGGGGGTTTGGGACCAGGGGGGTTTGGGATGGGGGGGTTTGGGAAAGGAGGAGTTGTGGCAGGGCATTTGGGACAGGGGGCTTGGGCCAGGAGTGTTGACTCAGGTGGTTTGATGCTTGAGACAGGGGGTTTTGGGACAAGGGTTTGGCTTGAGGGTTTGGGGCAGGAAATTTGAGACAGGGGTGGTTGGGACAAGCTTTTGGGGCAGGGAGTTAAGGGGTTTTGGGACAGGGGTTGAAGACGGGGCTTCAGGATTTGGGACAGGGCACTTGGGGCAGGGGTATTGGGACAGGAGGTTTGAATGCTTGGGACGCGGTTTGGGACAAGGCATTTGGGATAGGTTTGGAACAGGAGGTTTTGGGGCTGGGGTTTGGTGTGGTTGTTTGGGGCCCAGCACATGTGAGAGGTGCCAAAGCTCTTTCTCCATAGGCCACAGGTCCCTGGCAAGACTCTGTTTTATAATAGGCCTTTCACAAAGTTGCAGCTTCTTTGTGCATCTACCTGCTTCAATGTAGGCTCCTTTATGAGCTGCAGGGGAGTTTCCTCACTTTGTAATCTTCCACAGATGGCAGGGATTTTAATTTTCAGTCTTTTTCCCTGCTGAAGGGAGAGAGCGGAGGGAGAAGAAAAAAAACCTCACCCCCCTTCAGGCTTCTCTCTTCTCTGGCTACCAGCCTCGACCTTGGAAGGTTCTGTTATCTCTCTGCCTGGAATTTCTTCTGCAGCAGGCAGTCATTTATTAGAGCTTTTTCCCCTACTCTGTTACATGTCTTGACCAGAGGGGCTTCAATGCCACAACCTGCCCATGGCCGGGGAAGGAGGGAGGCCTGGCCCCACTTGGGGCCTGCTGCTTACCCCTACATGGCTCCTTCTTCTTCTCTGGCCACCTCGTGGCTCTTATCTCTTCTGCCTCACAGCCTTCTCTTCCGTTTTCTTAAAAATGTAATTGGCAGGGGCGTTACTAAAACTTTTGATTGGGGGTTTTGCTCTGGAAATCCACCTGGCAAAACTATTGTCAGCGCTGGGGGGGGCTGACTGGCAAACCCACAACACCTACATGGGATACACGTGTACAGTGTGTTTCCATGGGAATTGCCCTGTTAAGGAGCTGAGGAGCTGCTGTCAGAGCTATCACTGTGCAGGGGAGGAAGAGGAAGGGCTCAAACCATCATTGCTCTGATCTGTCAGGGATGTAGGACATTCCCCCTCCTTCCCCTTTGCGCCCCACCGCTGGGAACGTCCAAGGCCAGGGTGGACGGGGCTTGAAGCAGCCTGGTCCAGTGGAAGGTGTCCCTGCCCATGGCAGGGGGTGGAATGAGATGATCCTAAACTTCTCCAAGCCAAAGCATTCTGTAATTCCATGACTTCATGTGAACAGTGTCTGGGCAGGACAAGGTGCACAGATCCTGTAGGTGTGTGTGCAATATAATTTTCCTGCTTTTTGTTTTTTAGGCCAAAGTCTGATCAGCCAAACCAATAAAAGAGGGGCAGAGGGAAAAGCTGGATCTGAGCTGCTCTGAACCTGCAGCTGCAGAACTTGGTTGTCATCTCCAGCTCTGTACAGATGCCTGGAGTTTGGAATGGGCTCAAGTTCAAACTCTTCCACTGCTGGATCTGCTCTGTGCTGAGAGTTGTTAGTTCAGTGAAAGCAGATCAAAAATCAGCTGCCCCAAAGCTAAAACCCAGTGTCAAGTTTTAAAGGAAGGTGCTAAAATGGACCAGTTCCTTGATCATAGGATCAGTAAAGTTGGAAAAGCCCTCTAAGATCGAGTCCAGCCATTGTCCCAGCACTGCCGAGGCCACCACTAACCCATGTCCCCAAGTGCCATATCCACATGGCTTTTAAATCCCTCCAGGATGTCTCCACTGCTGCCCTGGGCAGCTGTGCCAGTACCTGACAACCCTTTCAGTGAAGAAATTTTCCCAGTATCCAACCTAAACCTCCCCTGGGTGCAACTTGAGGCTATTTCCTCTCACCCCATTACTACCCCCACCTGGTTCCACCCTCCTGTCAGGGATTTGTAGGGATGCAATGTGTGGAACAAAGTGAGGATGTTTAAACTGAGAAAAGCTTTCCTAGATAATATAATTCCCTTGTAAAATCACATCCAGTGTGGTGACCACTGCCCTGGGTGGAGTTGCAGCACTTGGGGAACCTTTGCAGATTTTCCCTTTCAGATTTTTCCTGTCAATGTGTGAACTTCCACAAATAACTTCCCTGGAGTTGGGCTTTTCCTTGCAGGAACAGCAAAAAAACCCCCATGTTCAGACATAACACTTTTAAAGGTCAAATCCATGTCTGAGGGAGGCAGTGGTCAGAGCTCTACATTTTGCCACATTTTTAGGCTGAAACTCTTTGTCTGAGGTTTATATTTTCCACCTGAAAACCTCATAGGCAACTTCATCCTGAACAGTCAGTGACTGGCAAAGTTAGGAACAGATAAAAGCAGGAATTGTGGTCAGCTGGGACTATAAAAAGCCCTGTTAACTTTGTGTTGTGGATGCACCATCTGCTCTCTCTGCCTCCTCCAAATAAAAGGCTGCTATCCTGTCACGCTGGGTTTGCATCTTCCCACCTTTCCCAACTTGGGAGTGTGGGTGGGATTGCTTGGACTGGGTGAAGGGTGGAAGGAGGCAGGGTTTAGTCAATTTTTTGCTAGATTTTGGTCTATTTTTTCCCTGCCTTTCTGTTTGAATCACCTATCCCTACTTTTTGTTGTCCAAGAGAGCCTCTGAATATCCAGTGAGAGCCATTTCTCCTCTGTGGTGACTCTTTAGCTTTGGGTTTGGTCTTGTTTGATTCCTGGAGCCCTGCTGG
Organism: Platyrinchus mystaceus; assembly: GCA_035041135.1. Lineage (NCBI taxonomy): Eukaryota > Metazoa > Chordata > Aves > Passeriformes > Tyrannidae > Platyrinchus > Platyrinchus mystaceus. Next base: position 2,071,829 of record JAWWLV010000030.1, read on the forward strand.
GGAATGGAGACACCAAACTCCACATCTGTGTGGAAAACACCAGGAGAGGAGGAGATGGGCTTGTCTGGGTGTATTGTGGCTCTGAAAATGAACAGGAAACAGGAACATTGATGCAGCTTTCCTGATAAATTTCCCTTTGGAGACCAGCTTGTGCATCTTGCTGTTATTTCCATGTCCTATTTTTCCTGTAAAGTGGTTGCTTTAAATAAGAGAATTTGGGAGACACCAAAAAGATCTCTTATCAATTTAATTTGCTCTCCCAGGTTTATCCTTAATTTTTAACCTCCCCTCTATTGAGGTATGTGCCCTGAGTGCCAAACTGGCAAGACTGAGTTGTCACAAGATCCTGAATTTGAGCCCATGACCATTTTTCACCATTTTCCTTTCCAGAGGAAACAGGACTTACACAATTCTTCCATCTGTTTGGGAGCTTTCACCAAACAATTTGGAACCTATCAGCCCATTCCAGGCAGATCTGTCAGAGGGACTGAAACCACCCCTAGATCAAGGTCTTAAAATTGTGGAAAGCTGGTGACCAAAGAGGGAATAATTCCCCTAGTGAAGGAAAAGCTGTGGTTTGGACTTGGCTGGTTTGTCTTGCTCCTACTCAAGGTGAGGGAGCGGGGAGGGGACATTGGAGAGTTTGTGGCAACAGCTGCAGTCAGGAGAGGCTGGAGATGGGTTTGTGGCTGAAAGAGGGCAGGAAAAGGTTTCATGGAACAACTGACGAATTAAAAAGAACACAAATATCAGGAAGCCAATGTTGGAATGTTTTTAATGTACCTCGTGCAGGTCACTTGGCTTGAGGTTTCTTCCAGCCCAAACAAACACGAGTTTGGCTGGGAAATAAGTGTGGTTTTTGTCTCTGGAAGGTTTTCAAGCCATACCAGGCATCTCAGCATGACATGTGCCGCTTTCACTCTGAGGATTACATTGACTTCCTGCAGAGAGTGAGTCCCAACAACATGCAGGGCTTCACCAAGAGCCTCAACGCCTTCAATGTGGGTGATGACTGGTGAGTGCCCTGAGCCTCCTGCAGCTACAAATGGGGTCCCTGCTCTGCTCATGTCCCAAAAGCTTTTAGAATGTCCCTTTTCTTGCTTCTTTTTAACCAGAATGAGGAGTGTGTCCTTCCTGTGTGTATCAGATTATGGAACATCCTTGATTCCTTTCCTTTAGATGGCTCAATCCTGCTTTTTAAATCTAGATTTTGGCTTGTTGGGTTACAGATTCTGACTCTGCTTGTTCTGGAAGAGCCTCCCGTTCAATTATCTTTGTTAATAATTTGAGTGCTGCCTCCAGCTCTGGGGTCCCAGCATGGGAAGGACATGGAGCTGTTGGAGCAAGTCCAGGAGAGGCACCAAGATGGTCAGAGGGATGGAGCAGCTCTGCTGGGAGGAAAGGCTGGAGAATTGTGATTATTCAGCCCAGAGAGGAGAAACTTTTGGTGACCTTATTGTGGCCTTCCAGTGTCTATAAGAAAGATGGAGAGAGACTATTTCCAAGGGCCTGGAGTGCCAGGACAAGGGGGAATGGCTTCAAACTGCCAGAGGGCAGGGATAGATGGGATATTGGGAAGGGTGGTGAGGCCCTGGCACAGGTTGCCCAGAGAAGCTGTGGCTGCCCCATCCCTGGAAGTGTCCAAGGCCAGGTTGGACGGGGCTTGGAGCAACCTGGTCTCTGGAAGGTGTCCCTGCCCATGACACGGGGTGGAATGAGATGAGCTATAAGGTCCCTCTTACTACCCAAACCAGTGTGTGATTCCATGATGTTCCAGACACAGCCAGAGGGGAGCTAGTGCAGGACCACAGAAATCCTCCCTTCTCCTGAGGCAGGATCTCTCTCATCCCAGCTCTGGGCACATCCCAGCAGGGGCTTCAGGACAGACTCTGGCATACTTTGGGAGCAGGGGAACCTTTTAAGGACAGGCTTGGAAGCTTTGGAAATCATTATCACATTCCCTGAGTTTCCCATTGTGTTTGCAGCCAGCTCTCTCACCTGCAGGGTCAGAGTGATCCTGATCCCAGTTAACTCTTTCACAGAGAACTGAGTGTTGCTCTTGCTCAAGTAATATCACTGGACAGTTTTATTGCTGGCTTTGCTCTGGAGAAGTGGGCAGGGATGAGATGTTGTGTGTTTGAATTGTGGTTTCTTTTCCAGCCCAGTGTTTCCAGGCCTCTTTGAGTTTTGCTCTCGTTATACTGGGGCCTCCCTGCAGGGAGCAACACAACTGAACAACAAGGTAAGGGACTGAGGTGCTGAGCTTTTGGAACAGAGATGGAGCTCTGGAAAGGAGGAAAGGCCAGAAGGGTGTTTGAGGGCCACAGGTGGAAGTGGTGCAGAGAGGAAGAGAGTACAGAGTTGTTGTTATCACCTTCAACTCACTTCTCTTTCGTTTCTCAGATCTGTGACATTGCCATAAACTGGGCAGGGGGCCTCCATCATGCCAAAAAGTTCGAGGTAATGATGCAAATGTGTGGGTTCCTCTGTCTTTGGGGCCCGGACTCTGTGTTGATCCCATTCTAACAGTGTTTGGGTTTCTCTCTCTTGCAGGCTTCTGGTTTTTGTTATGTTAATGACATCGTTATCGGTATCCTGGAGCTGCTCAAGTAAGGACTGGGCGAGGACTGACCTGTCCTGCCTGGTTTGTGCTTTCCCTCTGCTGCTTCACTCTTCTCTCTCTGCTTCCGCACCTCATTTGCCTTTCTGGAATCCAGGAAGCCCCAAAACTTGATGTATTTCCCCCCCCCCCCCCGGTTTCATTAGACATAAGAAAGTGAGGAAGTGTTTGAGAATTGAGTATCTACCTCAGTGTTGTTGCATGAAGCTTAAGGGACACAGAGGAGTTCTTCCATCCCATTTCTCATCCAGCCGTAAAACGCTCATTTCAGGGTCTCCTGAGCCTCAGCCTTTTTGCCACAGTGAGCCTTTTGTAGGTAAATGCATGTTATAGCTCACTGAAGACAGAGAAACTACTCAAATCTTTCTTGACTTGCTTGGGTGGGTCAAGAATAGGACTTGAGCTACACATGGATGATCAAAGGACACTTGCTCTCAGTAGAAAAGAGTCAAGTTATTTTGGTTTTTAGAAAATGAAAATTAAATTCAGAATGGGAGGAAGAGTTACAGAAATACCTTCAATTTCTGAAATCAATCTGGCTTTGTTTTGGTTTGGTTTTTTTGTTTGTTTTTTGTGGCGGTGGTTTTTTTTGTTGTTTTTTTTTTGTACTCTCAATTGTCACTGAATGTGAGACAAATTGTTTTGGAATTGTAAAGGATTTGGAGTTGATCAGACAATAGTTACATGACTGGTGGCAAGTTTACTTGCTCTCAAAGTCAGATTTATGGGATGTACTGGATTACTTGTACCTTCTTCCTCTCTGCCTGTCATCCCTGCCCCACATTTGGAACCTCAGGATTTCCCTGTGTATATCTGCACACCATTTTCTAGTCTCACACGAGTCCCATACAGTTCCTCCTCATGGGAGATGATAATATGTCCCTATCCTTTTGTTCCCTGTTTCCAGGAACCATTTCTGCAGCAGGGGACTGTATTTTGAGTTTGCTTCACACCGTGGGAGTACAGTGCTGCCTCTGCTCTTTCAGGTCCCTTTCTCCCTTTCCCAGTGTGGAAGGGCTGTGTCTATGCATTCCCCTTTTCTCCTTGCTGCCATTTGTCTGTGGGATGAATAATCTAGGAAATTTAAATAGTTTATGTCTCTTTTGGAAGATCATCAGCTAATTTGCTCAGATCCCTGCAGGCACTTTAAAGCCCTGGTTCCAAGGAACCACACACTCCTCCTCTGTCTTGGTGTTGTCTTGTTTTTCCAGGGCTCTCCACACTCCCTGAGGGTTTTGGTGTGGTTCCCTTGTTTTTAGGGGGTTGACCAGGTGCAGCATTTCCTTGGGAAAAGCTAGAGAAGCTCTCTCCAGCTGAGCAGGCAGCTTTGGAGCTGGGGCTGGCTCAGGGCTATGTCTCAGTGCTCCACAGCAGCAGTTTGACCATTACTGTGGAGCATTTACTGATGATGAACTCCCCTTCTTCACCTTCTCTCTATGTCTCTGGCTGCTTCTACAGCAAATTTAGTCCAGCCTGGAATTTTTGGTGCTCATCAGCTGGGACAGAGTGCTCCAGTACTCTGGCATGTGGAGGAAAGGAATGTTCCCACCTCCTCCTTGCCTTTCATTTCCTGATATGATTAAAATCATTGCAGCTCTCAAAGATTAACCAAGGGGCATGTTGAAAACAAAAACCTGCAACTTTCTAACCCCCAGGTGGTTAAAACAAGTTATTTTCATCATGTGCTTTCCAAGGCTCCATCTGAAAACTTTTTTTTAATACCTATTTCTAAGCACATCAGAAGAAAATGTTTCAAATATCGATTTCCAAGCACATAAGAATGAAATGATTTAGTGTGTTTGACTGTAGACAAATGCCTCATATGCAAAGCATGATATGCTGAGATGGGTGCTGTTTTTCCTCCTGTGTTCCATAGGTATCACCCACGTGTCCTGTATATCGACATCGATATCCATCACGGAGATGGGGTGCAGGAGGCTTTTTACTTAACAGACCGTGTCATGACAGTGTCATTTCACAAATACGGGAACTATTTCTTTCCTGGTACAGGTATGTGTTTTCCTTTTTAAGTGTGGGCTCGCTTCAGAATCGCTTGGAAGCTTTGCTGGAGTACAAAAGTGTAAATCACAAAATTGGAGCTGCAGGGAGAAATGGTGGGAGGAAGTGATTAGAGAGGAACAGAACTGTAGTTATTTGTAAGAAGGAGGGGTCCTAACTAAGTTAAGAGACTGAGCCCAGACCTGATCTGGCCTTTCCACCCCTGTGAAGTGTCAGAGCTGTTGTGACTGCCTTGTTTTGCAGGTGACATGTATGAGGTGGGTGCAGAGAGTGGCCGTTACTACTGTCTGAATGTGCCCCTACGGGATGGTATTGATGACCAGAGTAGGTGTTCCTGCCCCTTCCCCCTGCCTAGGTGTTCCCTGGTCCTCTGTTCCAAAGCCATGACAGATCTACCTTTCTCTTCAAAGGTTACAAACACCTCTTCCAGCCAGTCATTAACCAGGTGGTAGATTACTACCAGCCCACCTGTATAGTACTGCAGGTAAGGAGGCAAAGCTCTGCACACAGCCATACATTTTGGAGGCTGTAGGTTGGAGATGGCTATCCCTATGTTCCCTGCTGTTCCTGGGGTAGCAGGGTTGGTATGTATCTGGAAAGCAGTGCCAAAATTCTCTTGTTTTTCTCTTCCCCAGTGTGGTGCTGATTCTCTGGGTTGTGACCGTTTGGGCTGTTTTAACCTCAGTATCAGAGGCCATGGGTAAGTGCAGGGGGCTGAGCAGAGAGGCTCTAGTGACTCTCTGCTGTGAGGTTTGAGCTTTGGCTTTGGCCTTCCGGCAGTTTTTTGGGGGGTCTTAGTGTTTGTATGACAGGAGTAGGTCTGAGAATGAGACTTTGTACAAGTGGTTCAGGGCAGCGCATGGAGATGCTCCAAGAGCTGGAGCCCCTCTGCTCTGGAGCCAGGCTGGGAGAGCTGGGGATGTTCACCTGGAGAAGAGAAGGCTCCAGGGAGACTTGAGAGCCCCTTCCAGGGCCTAAAGGGACTCCCAGAGAGATAGAGAGGTACATGGAGGGACAGGACAAGGGGGAATGGCTTCCCACTGCCAGAAGGCAGGGTTAGATGGGATATTGGGAAGGAATTCTTCCCTGTGAGGGTGGTGAGGCCCTGACACAGGTTGCCCAGAGAAGCTCTGGCTGTCCCATCCTTTTAAGTGTCAAAGACTAGGTTGGCTGAGGCTTGGAGCAACCTGGTCTCTGGAAGGTGTCCCTGCCCATGGCAAGGGGGTGGAACAAGATGGCCCCTTCCCATCCAAACCATTGTGATGATGATTCTGTGGTTCAGGCCCCGTGGGTGGAAGCCCTGAGCTCTAGGTGGGTCACACCAGCTGTGGTGGTGTTTGATTGCACAGGGGCATTTCTGACCCAGGAATCTGTGCTGCAGTTCACAGCTCTGACATTCTGCTTTTTGGGGGTTATAGGGAGTGTGTGGAGTACGTGAAGAGCTTCAACATCCCTTTGCTGGTCCTGGGAGGAGGTGGTTACACAGTCCGGAATGTGGCACGATGCTGGTGAGTCTCTTCTCTGCTTGGTGAAGGACACGGGGAGAGCAGCTGCTGTGGGATTTGTTCCTGCATTTACCATGTCCCTTTCTCTAAGATCACCTTTTGCCACGTTTTCAGGACTTACGAAACGTCATTGCTCGTAGATGAAGCAATTAGTGAAGAGCTGCCATACAGTGGTAAGTTGAGAGTTCCCTTTTTACCTCATTAGCTGAGCTAAAGAATTTAAAGAATTTGTATTCTATTCTGCATTGACCAGGGCCAAAGTGGCAGCACCTTCTGATCTTGGAGATGGCCTTAGTGATCCCTGGAAGTGTGGAATGGCTTCCCACTGCCAAAGGCCAGGGTTAGATGGGTTATTGGGAAGAAATTCTTCCCTGTGAGGGTGGTGAGGCCCTGGCACAGGTTGCCCAGAGAAGCTCTGGCTGCTCCATCCCTGGAAGTGTCCAAAGCCAGGTTGGATGAGGCTTGGAGCAACGTGGGCTAGTGTAAAGTGTCCCTGCCCATGGCAGGGGTGTGGAATGAGATGAGCTTTAAGGCCCCTTACCACCCAAACCATTCTGGGATCTCCTACCACCCACTGTAGACTTTGCTGGGCAGACACATCCTGTATCATTTAATTTGGATAATTTCCTACTCAGTGCCCCTGGTGTTGCTGTTTGCTCTGTTCTTTTGTCCAGTCCCTTGCAGTCAGAGCTGTACATCTGTATCAGGGAGGGTTCGGAGGATGCCGAAATGGAAAAGCAAAACACTGTTGAAAGCTCAAAGAAACCAATATTTATTACAAAGAGATGGCCAACAAAGACTAGGAACCGAGAGACAGGAAAGGAGAGGAGGGAAAATAAGCCCTCAGTAGAACCCCCCACTCGCACAGGTGTGTTTTATGAAGTTGTCTTACCGACCCCAGAATGACTAAAATTCCCCATAGCAGAGGCTGCACCCTCGGAGTGCCGGCAGGCTCACAAGACAGCGGGCGTCCCCGCAAAAGGC
>JAWWLV010000030.1:2084602-2096708 GCA_035041135.1 Platyrinchus mystaceus
TTGGACACTTCCAGGGATTCCAGGGGCAGCCACAGCTTCTCTGGGCAACCTGTGCCAGGGCCTCCCCACCCTCACAGAGAAGAATTTCATCCCAATACCCATCTCTCCCTGCCCTTTGGAAGTGGGAAGCCCTTCCCTGGCCCCTTGTCCTGCCACAACAGACCCTGGTACAAGGTGTCTCCCCCTTCCCTACAATGTCTTAACACCCATCATTAGCTCCTGTTGCTGTCTCTGCCTGTTAAAACCTCCCTTCATTTACAATCACAGCCTTAATTAATTGAGCTCAGCATTAGCCCCACCACCCTCATCATACAACATTTCTTATGTCCATTCCAAACTGACCCTCTTCCAGTTTAAAACACTCATGCCTTCTCCTCTCACAACAGATTCTGGTAAAAAGTCTCTCTCCACCTCTTTTATAAACCCCTTTATATATGGAAAGGCTGCAGTAAGGTATCCCTGGAACCTTCTGTTCTCCAGGTTGAACACCCCCAGCTCTCCCAGCCTGTCTCCAAAGCAGAGCTGTCCCAGCCCTTGGAGAATTCCTGTGGCTTCCTCTGGACCTGCTCCAACAGGTATCCCAGGTATCCAAGGGATCCCAGATCTGGACATGGCACTCCAGGAGGGGTCTGAGCAGAGCAGAGGGGGAGAATCCCCTCTCCCACCCTGCTGCTCAGCTGCTGGGGATGAGCCCAGGAGACACTCAGCATTCTGGGCTGACAGCACACATGGACTGATCGTGTCCCTTTTGTCACCCACAGCATCCCCCAGTCCTTGCTTATACTGGGGATTGTCCCAACCCTGGAGCAGGACCCTGCCCAACTTCAGGAGGTTTGCAGGGCCCTCTCCTCCAGCTGTGCAGGTCCCTCTGGATGTGACCAGGCACAGTCCCACCACCTGATGTCACTGGTGATGACATAAAAGAGTGAAGGTCCCAGTATGGACCCCTGAGGGACCCACATGTTACTGGTTTCCATTTGGACCTTGAGCCAACTGCCTGTAACTCTCTGGATGCACCATCCAGCCAATTCCTTACCCATCTAGTAAGATCAGCTCTACAAGTCAGTGACCCCAGAGCTCCACAAGGCCAGATCCAGAAAGTATTTAGTTCCTGGCACATGGATATGGAGATGCCCTTAACAGACAGTGGGACTTTATTCACCCAGCTGGGGGTCAGGGCCCTGGGCACCTTGTGTGGACCCAAATCGAAGCTTCTCTTGAGACTGAAACTTTGGGGTTTCCTGACAGTGCTGCAGAACCGTCACAAAATTCCTATTCCTGGTTCTCTGCACCCTCCAGGTGCTCACAGATGCAATTACAACATCCCTGTGTGCTCTTTACATGCCCTCAGATTCCCAGGGTGCTGTGGCATTCTCTTGCTCATGGATGTCTTTCTGCAGGGATTGCTGGCACAAGTGTCTCCTCTAGCCAATACATCCTTCCCTTTTCCATGTCCTTCCCAGTGCCTCTAGCTCTGTCACCTCTCTCTGACAAGTCAGAGGCCTTTGGAATTCTGAGCCTGTAGCTCCTCTCTCCCTGTTGTGCCAACATTGGCTGAGAAGCAGCAGAAAACAGGGATAGAAACTTCTCTCTTCCTCTCTTGCTCGGGAATATTCTTGGACAAAATGTAGAAATCTGTCCACAAACCAGGGAGCTGGTAAATCTAAAAGTTTCTGCTGAGAAGGAATGAGGGGAGCTCAGCAGGGTCCTTTCAGGACAGTTCAGATTCAAAGGGTCCTTTGGAGGTCTTGGGTTCATCCTCCTGCTCCAAGTAAGGCTAATCCAAAAGTTAGGGATTGCTCAGGGCGTTTTGGAGGATTTTCAGTGACAGGAATTTCCCCAGCTCTCCCAATGCAACTGTGGTCCCTTCTCTGGTGTTTAACCACCCTGGTGAAATATTCACCTTATGTAAGTCAGCATTCCCCTAGTTGGAGCTGGTGGCTGTTATCCCTTCACCTTCTCCCTGCTCTTGCTTCCTCACTTCTCCTGGAGTGGTGTTGAACACACACTAACAGCATCAGAGGGCTTTCACAGGGCTCTGGGGGTTGTGCTGGTGGGAAAGTGTTTAAATCTCTCCCTGTTTAGAGAACTTTCTCCCTAGATCTTGTGTTTCATCTCTGCAGGACATGTGGGGTACCCATTCCCTGTGTCATGCCCTGGGAGAGGGTTTTGAGCCTGTTACCTGGAGTTCCTGGAAACTGGAGTCACTCCTCATCTCACACATGCTGTCTATAAGCACAGATAGAGTGCTGGCTGGTCTGGGAGGTGTTTGTCCACTTCCCCTTATTCCCACCCATGTATCAGAGCCTGATAGAAGAACCTTCCCCTCACAAACTTTCTGTAGCCCAGCCGTGGTTTTTAGCAGCTGTTTTCACCTCGCAACAGGTGATGGTGTTGCCTCTGTGTCTTGGACTGACCTTCCCTGACGTTTTAGGGCAAGCAGCACTTTCCCTGCCATTTCAGTGCCATCCCTGGGGCACCTGGCCTGGTCCAGCTGCAGCAACCACCCTGATATGGGTGTTTTCCTGGGTGGAAGTGGCAGTTTTAAGAGAGGCCACGTGGAAAAGTCAGTGGGAGCGAGGTTAGGCTGTGTCCCAGGGCTGGATCTTTGGGAGTGGGGAGCTACTGCTGTACCCATCACTACTGGCATTGTGATGGCATCACCTGGTGACAGTCATCTGCCACCCCTTGCTTTTGGGGGACCTGCAGGTGACACGTGCACCCAGCTCTGGGGTGCAGCTCCTGCCTGTCCCAGGATGCTCCCACTGCGAGGAGCACTTGGGGTGTCACTGGTGGGCTGTCTGCCGGTGCGTGGTGCTTACTGGGAGGCACTGGGAGCCGAGCTGCGCCTGCAGTGCCCACCACACTCCCCCATCACCTTCACACGGGGCACCAGCGCTGGGGACAGGTTTTATTTGCACTGGGAGCTTTGAGAAGCCCCTGCGCGCACCCCAAGTTAGGTCAAGGGGTTCCCTAAGGGTTTTTTTGCTTTATGTGGGTGTCGGGGGAATTTTGGCGGTGGAACCGGGGGGTTTTCCCCGGCGCCCCCCTCTCTGTGCGCGGATGTCCCCATGTCCCCGCAGTACCGATTTCATGCGCCAGGTGAGCGCAGTTGAGCCGCGCTGGCTCCGTTCCCAGGGATGAGCTCAGAGCATCGGGATTGGGAGCCGGGATCAGCTGCTCTCCTGACGCGCTGCTGACGCGGCCCCGCATCATCCCCTGCATCCCCCGGCCCCCCTTTTCCCCCCCTCCCCATGACCTCCTTTTCCAGACAAAGACGGGAAGTGCTGGCTGCGCACGCATCCTGCCCATCCAACCCCCCCCTCCCTCCATCGCCTGCTCTGAACCTGGAAAAAACAGCTCAGCTCCTATTTCAAGGATCCTTTGTCCTCCCAAACAGCTTTCTTTGGGACATTTGTCTTTCTTTATTCCGCCTGTGACAAGAACATAATTGGGAGTGGGTCTCCATCTGCTGCTGGGGGGAAAGGGGGGGCCCAGGGAGAAATCCCCTGTCCTGGCACACAAAGGCAGCACTTGCCCCCCTCAGCTGGCATCACCAGCCTTTTGGGTGCTTAGTTATCAGGCATTTTGAGAGCAGGAACAGGGATTAGCAGTGTTTTGTGCTATTAAATGAAACAGGGGCCTCTGGAGCATTGTGCAAGCCCCTCTCTACACCCCTCTGTTGGGGGGCTCCCAGTGCATCTCTCCAGTGCCTCCTCCCCCCTCTGCCCGGTGCTCTGAGCCCCTTGCTGGGGCTGGTGTAGTGTTCCCCTGCTCCTGTCACCCCCAAGCCCCCTTTCCCTGCTGGAATTGCAGGTGTACCCCGATCCTGGGCTCCCACAGCAGTGGGAGTTGCTCCTGCCCAGGCTGGGGTCCACCCTGATGTGTCACTTGTGCTATCCCAGCACTCCCATGCTGAGTCACTCAGGGAGTGCTGGGAAAACCCCCGGCTTTAGGAGCCCCAGAGCCGTGTTTTGCAAGCTTTTCAGTCCCCATTGCTCACAGGATGAGGTGTCCTGGCACCTCAGATTTTGATGCCCCTTTTTATGCAAAAATACTCCAAAAATACCCCCTCCTCAGGTGCCCCTGCCCTGCCAAGCTCCTGCTGTCCCAGTGCCACCCTCACTTGTCCCCTGCCATGCAGGGGGCCGTGCCCACAGTATTTATATGTATATAAATGACAGTAATACAGCTGAGCTTCTCTGGGTGTCCCATCCTGGGTGTTCCCTGCTCCATCCACACCCAGACATCCTGCTACAGCAGCAGTATCACCTCAGAGCTCCAGCTCTGGCTCAGCCTCACCCTGGTCTCACAAAAAGGGGTTTTTCTCTCCCAGGAAAAGCCCTCAGAGGTATTTTTGCAGTTTGTTATATAACCAGTGAGACTTTCTGTGTGGTTTTGGGGGTGTGAGTGCTGGTACCCTACACCTGGCATTGTTCTGGGCAACCCATTCCCATCTGAATCCAACCCTTCAGTGCTGGCATTTTACCTGCCATCACCTTTATAAGGGCTTTTTCTCTGTCTTTTCATTTTCTGAAGCTCCTTGCTTTTTTTTCCTCGTCCTCCTCAGTGTTTAAATTAACTCAAAAGTCTTTGGGATCCTGGATCAGTTTGTGTTTCTCACCTCCTACCTGAGTGATGCCTTTTGGCCCTTTTTGAACCGATCTTGGGGAAATATTTTGCAATATTCACTTGGGAATTTTATCCTCAGATTCATCTGCATTTGGATCTACACTGACAAACTCCTGGCTTAAAAGCTGGATACTCAGGGAGCAGGTTTTACATGAACCCTTTCATCCCTAAACATTTCCTAGGGACAAAATCTGGTCACCCCATTTCAGGTAGGGACTGGTTCTCCCCTCATATCAATCTTCAGCCCTTTCTCCCATCCCACAAAAGGTAACACCAAATTTTGGGTGCTCATCCTGATGTGAAACTTAATACAGATTAAAATAGTGGTTTTTCTCAAAGCTGGAAAAAATTACAAACGTGCAAGGCTGTGGCATTAGTTTTTAGGAGTTGTGTGTGTAAAATATGCTTGTTTTTATATAAAATACTGTCCTATTCCAGTGGATTTTGAATGTAACACAGTGAGGAAAATATAAGCATAAAAGTGGAGGAACAGGCAACCAGGAGAGCTCAGGAGGTGACAAGGCTGCTGAAGCACTTTAGGTAAATAGAATTTTAGCCTCAGATCCAGCTGGATTTGGGCCTACATGGACAAACTCCTGGCTTTAAAGTTGGATACTCAGGGAGCAGGTTTTGCATGAACCTTTCATCCCTAAACTTTTTCTAGGGACAAAATCTGCTCACCCCATCTCAGGCAGGGCCTGGTTCTCCCCTCATGTCCATCTTCAGCCTTTTTTCCCATCTCAAAAAGTTTTGAATGCTCATCCTGATGTGCAACTTAATACAAATGAAATTTAATTTTTTTTTCTCAAAGCTGGGAAATTATACAAGTGTGTAGGGCAGTGGCATTAATTTTTAGGAATTCTGAGTGTAAAATATGCTGGTTTTAATACAAAATACTGTCCTTTTCCTGAGGATTTTGAATGTAACACAGTGAGGAAATTTTAAGTATAAAAAGGGGGGGTAGGTTCAACCAGCAGAGCTCAGGAAGTGAAAAGGCTGCTGAAGCTTTTTAAGTAAAATGAATTTTAGCCCCAGATCCAGCTGGATTTGGCCCTACATTGATAAACTCCTGGCTTTAAAGTTGGATGGTCAGGGAACAGCTTAAAGGATTTCCCATGTACCTTTTCATCCCTAAACCTTTCCTAGGGACAATATCTGGTCACCCCATTTCAGGTAGGGGCTGGTTCTCCCCTCGTGTCTATATTCAACACTTTCTCCCCTCCCACAAGAAATAACACAAAGTTTTGGATGCTCAACCTGATGTGCAACTTAATGCAAATGAAATTTAATATTTTTTCTCAAACCTGGAAAATTTTACAGGTGTGCAGGGCTGTGGCATTAAATGTTAGAAATTCTGAGTGAAAAATATGCTGGTTTTAATACAAAATACTGTCCTTTTCCCAAGGATTTTGAATGTAACACAGTGAGGAAAATATAAGTATAAATGAGGCAGCAGGGAGAGGCGACCAGCAGAGCTCAGGAGGTGACAAGGCTGCTGAAGCTTTTTAAACAAATATTTTGGCTATTACAACAATTTTAATGGCCCAGTAAGGACTGGTTGGGGGTTCTTTTCGTGCCTGGGGCCTGTGGGGCTGAGCAGGGCTGGGGAGCTGCTTTGCATCCCCCCCAGGTTCATCCAACAGCAGAGGGTGCTCGTGCACTGCCGTGCAAATCCTTCTTCTCCCTCAGCCATCTTAGGGGGAATTGTTTTCCTTCCCTGCAGTCTCCATTTTATGGTTCTGACGCAGAAAATAAGAAGGTCAGCACAGGGAGGAGGGAGGATGGGGGGCGGGGGGGGGATGTGGGATGTCCTGAGGCAGAGCTTGGCAGTGGTTTTCTGGGAGGCCAGCGCAGGATGTGGGGCTGGAACAGGGGACTGGTACCCAGGGGGATGCAGGGTGAGAGGATGGAGGGCAGGGATGCCAGGACTGGGGTGGGAGGGATGCAGAGAGAGGTGGTATTTCAGCTGAACTGCTGCTTGGAGCCCCCTGACAGCCCCCAGGGCTGGGTGGTGCCCCCCTCCCTCCATCCTTTTCTCCATCCCTCCCTCCCTTCATCCCTCCCTTCCACAGGATGCTCCAGCTGCAATAGTGTGTTTTTTTTAACCCCCCTCTCCACAGGAGGCTGAGCAGCCCCCCCAGACTGCCTGGAAGCAGGATGGAGCTCAGGTTTCAGCCCTTGTTCGTGTTCCCCAGCCGAGAGGGACTTTCCTGTTTTCATTGTTCAGGACACTGAAATCTGTTCTTGTTCTTTCTTTCCTTCCTGCCTGTGCATGTTGAGGGGGGAAGGTTGTTGCCCCTGGTCTGTCACCAACAAATCCTGGCAGCAGCACCTTTCCCAGCTGTGTGGAGAGTCCCAGGAGAGCTGCCAGCATGCCATATTGAGCAACTCTTGTCATCATTTCTATCTGGAGGAACTTTTTTTTGTGTTATTCATAACTGCATCCTTCATGTTGTGCAGTGCTATGGGGTGAGCAGGCATTTCCCAATCCAGGATATGAAGCAAGCCAGTGATCCAAACTGCTGGAGGCTTCTCCCACTTCACTGAACCATCCAAAAATGGATGCTGGGGGCTCAGAGCTAGACTGAGGGATCTGTGGTCCCTTCCTGGTCCCTGCATCTCTTCAGGCTCTTGCTCTGCACAGCACATCTCTCCCTTCTGTGAAAGGTCTGTGAACTTCCATAGGGCTCCTGGGATGGTTTGTGAGTTTTTCCAGGCTAAGGAGTGCAGTTTAAGGGCTTTGGGGGGTTTTTTGTGGCATCTCAAACCTGAGAACCAAGCTGCTGAGCCCTCGCCCTTACAGGTATGTGCACAGAGATAGCAGCTGGTGTAAATACAACTAACTTCCAACCAGCCCCAAAACCTGCCTGAGGTGTGGATTAGATACTTCAAAATTTGGGCCATGTCCATCAGCAAACTTGAACAAAAGTTTCCCTGGGAAAGCTGACTTGTTTGCAGCCTGTTTAGACGAGTCTGCACAGGCAGCTCATCCAGCAGTGTCAGGGAGGTGGGGGATAACCCTGCAGGACCTCTCCTTCTTACTCACTTCTGTTCCCTCCACGTAGTGAGTCCTGGTTGCCCTTGTGTTTATCAAGTCCTAAGCCCAGTTTACTCTCAAATTCTTACATCCCTTTTGTTGCTTTCCTAAAAAAAAAAAATGTGATCTTGCCACTCAATGGAGCTCTTTGATTTGTTTTGCTCCGCGCTGGTTTTTGCCCTTCCCGGATCCACACGCCAAGATGCTGCTCAGGAAGAAAACAGACATCACAAGAGCCACTGTGGTTCCTGGGGGTAGTTCAGATGAGTATCTTTTCCTTTAAATATCCTAAGCTAAAGCTGCCTTTGTCTGCCATCCTGTGCATGCCTGCATATACGAAAATAGGTCAGTGACTCCGTGCTGGCCCCAGGCGCCAGCCCGGCTGCGGCGGAGGCACCACGGAGAAGCAGCACAGCCATAGGTCAGCTCTGAGGGAGGGATGCTCGTCCTCCCTTGCCTTGTTACTGGGCAGCTTTCTGCTTCAGGGAATGCTGGTGGGGTGGGGGACAGTGCTGGAGGTGCAGCAACCCCGTGCTGGAGTGGGATTGCCTGGCACAGTTGGGGTTCTGAGCTGCTTCGCCCCCTTCCCATGGTCAGGGGAGAGGTCTTGGCTTTTGTGGGCACACTGGGGTGGGCACAGACCCCCCAGCCCGTGGAGGAGCAGTGAGTTTATGGGCACCAAGCAATGGGATGCCCCAGTCATCCCTCCAGCTGATGGAGTCACAGGAAAGATGCAAAGCTTTTCCATGTGTGAGTCCCAGGAATGCTGGTGGGACTGTTCACGCTCCTGGAGAAGGGATGTCTGTGGCATCCTGATTCCACTGCAACACAGAGGAGAGGCCATTAACAAGGGGTGGGAAAGTGTAGGGGTTGTGATGTTGTTGGGCATCTTTCTGTCATTCTTCCAGCCCCAAACCTGCAAACACATCTCCTGAAACACTTTCCCCTGTGCCACTCCATAAATCCTTTGGAGTTCAGTGGCTTGCACTGAGCTTTGATGTGTGGGTGGATATTGTGGAGATCATCTCTGCATTCATTTAAGGCAATAGTTGTCTTTAATGAGGTTACCTTGCTAAAGACTTTTGTGGATGGAACACTTCTCCTATGAGGAGAGGCTGAGAGAATTGGGATTGTTCAACCTGGAGAAGAGAAGGCTCCAGGGAGACCTGAGAGCCCCTTCCAGGGCCTAAAGGGGCTCCAAGAGACCTTGAGAGGGATTTTGGACAAGGGCCTGGAGGGACAGGACAAGGAAGAATGGCTTCAAACTGTCAGAGGGTGAGGTTAGATGGGATATTGGGAAGAAATTCCTCCCTGTGAGGGTGGGGAGGCCTTGGCACAGGTTGCCCAGAGAAGCTGTGGCTGCCCCTGGATCCCTGGAAGTGTCCAAGGCCAGGTTGGACAGGGCTTGGAGTAACTTGGTCTAGTGGAAGGTGTCCCTGCCCGTGGCAGGGGATGAATGAGATGACCTTTAAGGTCTCTTTCCACCCCAAGCCGCTCTGGGATTTTAAGTGATTTTCCTCTAAGCAGAGATCAGCATCTCCCCCTAGGAAGAACTTGCATTTATCACTGCTTTGTTCCTTGTGTGACTCCACCTTCACACTCCCGGCAGAGTTTTCCCTGTCTGGGAAAAGCTGACCAGACAGGCTCACACACACCAGATTGATCCTCAGAATCTGGTGCTAGAGCTAAACATGAGCTACAGCAGTAAAAGTTCCTTTTTGTGGTGTGGGGAGGGGGAATAAACAGGAGAAAAGAGCGAAAAGGGAAAGGGAAAACTCCCCAGTGGCCGCCTGGGAATAGAACCACAGCAGGAGTGTCCCTCAACAAGCACTTTCTCCAGTGCAGCAAGGAGTCCCTCAGACACTTTTCCTACTCCTTGAACCTTCCAATTGTCAATCCTGAGGCTGGGAGTGTTGACTGGAGGCTGCTTTGTTTATGGGCAGATGCTAATTACCCATTAAGCTCAGCTCTGCCCTGCCCTGGGTGATGTTTAATGGTTGTTTTAATGACCCTTGGCCCTTTTTGTTGTTCCAGGAGGGTCCTGGAGCGAGGTCCCAGCAGGAAGAAAGGGCAGGAAAAGGGAGATCAGCCTTCCCAGCAGTTGTAATTAACTCTTCTATTGTAATTGCTTCCAATTACCTCACAGCAACAACAGAGCTGGGCTCATTTAGGGAGATAAGGGAGAGGACTTAGGGATCTGCAGGTTAGGCCACTGTGTGGGCTCAGGGTTAGTCTTAGGTCTGGATTTGTCAGCTCTTACAGGGAAAAGGACACTGGAAAACCTCTTCTCCCTGGTCTGTCTGCTACACACCCTGTCTGACAGTAGGAACTTTATTCCATAGCCTCCTTTTCTTCCTTATCCTGCTTCCTGGGAATGGTTTTTAGCATCCTTATGACCAGCCAGCGATGAATTTGAATTCTGTGTTTAATTTCTAGAAAAAACCCAAACATGCAATCAGTGCCTTTTACCTCCTTGGACAGCAATTATTCCCCTAGGCCTGCTAAATTCCAGCTTTATTCCTTAAGTTTCTGGATAAACTGACCCTGTTCCTGGATGGGAGGCAACTTTATCATCTCACTTTAATTTAGGGAGAATCTACATAAGGAAAGTTTGGACTTGATGGATCTTTAAGATCCAAACACTGTTTTTCTTTATATATATGTTCTAGAAAATCTGTGCTCCTTGTCCTTGTTCCCATTCATGAATGTGGTTGCTTGGCTTCACACCCCCATCCTGCTTTTTTTAAAGGCAGGAAAAAAAAAAAAAAAAAGAAAAGAAGAGTTAAGAGCTCCCTATTTGTCTTCCCAAAATACCCTGAGCAGGTCTCAGTTGTCCTGGTTTTTTAAGTCAGGGAATTCTGGGTTGTCCCTGTAGGAGAAATCTGATGTTTGAAATGTGTCTGGTAATACTCCACTGGAAAAAGTAACTTTCTCTGGACATGTTTAATTCCAAGTTAATAAAATTTTGGCTGTACAATGTCAGTAGGAAAATCTCATCCTGATTTTTTTTTTCCTTTCTTCAGTTCCAGAAGTCAGATGTAAATTCTCAAATCCAAAAGGCCTCCTGTAGCAGAACTGTTAAGTTTTCCCAGTCCTGTTTAGCCTTGCTGGGGGATAATAGGGAGGAAGGCAGTGAGGTAGGAACTGGGAGAGCAGCATCCCATGTCTGAATTGGGAACCAAGGAGGACGAGCTCCCTAAAGCCATGACCTCAAATGAGAAACAGGGGAGTGGAAAATAAATCTGATGTTGTTCCTAACACTGGAACCTTGACAAAGTTTGAAAATACAGGAAGGATGGAATAGCTCAGAAATGCCTGTTCCTGTAATTTTTTTCCTTTTATTGATCAGAGCCCTATTTTTACACTTCAGATGCACTCGGGGCTTAATGGCTGGGAAGGGATGATGACTCTGCCCTTGCTGATGATCCTTCTGGAAGCATCTCCTGTGCCCAGGTGTTGTGTGTAACCTGAGATTCTCCATCCTCCTCCTCAGCTCCTGGATAACCTTATGAGCCCATTCCTGTCCCTGAAAACGTGTTCTTGGGCTGAGATCTTCTAAAGAGGGCAGAGTTAGATGGGTATTGGGATGAAATTCTTCCCTGTGAGGGTGGGGAGGCCCTGGCACAGGTTGCCCAGAGAAGCTGTGGCTGCCCCATCCCTGGAAGTGTCCAAGGTCAGGTTGGACAGGGCTTGGAGTAACCTGGGCTAGTGGAAGGTGTCCCTGCCCATGGCAGGGGGGTGGAACAAGTTGATCCTTGAGATCCCTTCCAATCCAAATTCTATGATTAGATCCAAATCCATTTTGTGAGTCTTCCTGAGAGCTGGCCCAAGGATGGGGTCTGAATGCAAAACTGCTCTGAGGACAGAACCTGCCTGCTCAGAAAATAGTTCTGGTTGCTATAACAAGTTGATAAGCAGCACAAGAGCAGTTGTTTCTCAGTAACTGCCTGTTCTCTGCCATGTGGGAGCCCAAAAAGCAGAGTGTTTTGCCCAATGAGCTGCTCCAGCTGTGCCTGTGCTGCTGCAGGACCCTGTGGCACAGCCATGGTCGTCTCAGGAAGCATCTCTTGATCTCTGCTTAGACACCTCTCTCTGCCTCATCCTCCTGCTGATTTCTGCTTGTCACCGTGTTGGACTCTGCCTCAGGTCAGCAGGAGACAAGTGTTTGATAGCTCTGAAGCCTGGGGGGCTTCAGGCATCGTTTAATGCCTTCAGCATCTGATCTTACAAATGAGAGCTGACGATGGCAAAGGGAAGATCTCTGCCTGCCGGTCCCCAGTGCCTGCACACCCCCTGCCCCTACTGGAGGGTCACAGAAGGGTTTGGGTTGAAAGGCACCTTTAAAGACCTCTAGTCCAAGCCCCTCCCATGGGCAGGGACACCTTCCACTAGCCCAGGTTGCTCCAAGCCCTGTCCAACCTGGCCTTGGACACTTCC
>JAWWLV010000030.1:2100954-2125775 GCA_035041135.1 Platyrinchus mystaceus
CAGCTTCTCTGGGCAACCTGTGCCAGGGCCTCCCCACCCTCACAGGGAGGAATTGCCTCCTAATACCTACTGCCAACCTCCCTGCAATGAACAGGTACATCTTCAACTACACCAGAGCCCCACTGCTCAGCTCTGCCCTGCTCCTCACCCTCCCCCTTCCAAGGGAGGATTTTAAACACTTTTGTGGGGGTTTTTCCCCCCTCCCACCCCTCCTGCAGCCCCACAGCAGCTGTCTCTGCTGTCCTGCAGAAGCTGCCATGGAGAATCAGGAGCAGCATGAAACATGATCTGCTCTGTGAAGCTGGTGAGGGAGGAGGCAGAGGAGAAGCCCCAGGAGTGAGAGCAGCAGGGAACAGGCACAAACACAGGTATGGGCTGAAATGGGTGTTTGGGGCAGCGGAAGGTTTGGTCTGGATGCAAAGCTCTGCAAGTACCACGTGTAGAGAGCTACAGAAGAAGAGAGAAATGCTCTGGAACTGGATTCCCAGGGATGGAGACTTGGGACAGCGATTTACTGAGAACAGGAGTCCTGAGAGCAGCAATTTGCAGGTTTGCCTGAGGAGTTTTACATGTGGCTGAGGGACAGCTCACAGTAAACCCACCTTCAGTGATGTGCAAAGCCTTCTTAGGTACAGAGAACCTTCTTAAACCTGAGGGTCATCCTGAGAGGCTTTTTGGCTGTATGAAATGCAGCAATTTGCTTGACACACCAAAGCTTGTGCACCCATTCAGCACTGTATTCCTGTGCTCCATCTCCTCCCTTGATTTCTTGGGAGGCTCAGTGGGCTGTTGGCACCAGAGCTCTTCTCCCCCTTCCCAAGCCATGATGCTGTGCCAGACTCCTCTACTCCAACCACAGACGTTTCTGATTTCTTTGCAAATGTGTTTTAAAAGAGGAGGGGGGGGAGGCCATAAATATTTTTATGAGCTTTCCCAGCCCTGGAGCCTGAACCTGGGAATACCTAAATGAGGGGAATCCTCTGTGGGATTGGCTCTGTGGGACAGCCTTGTGATGACTGTGCAGCCCCAGGTTCCTCATTCATCCCCCTGACTGTGCCCTTACCTCTGAGTCAATCCTGCATTAGCAGGTACTCCTGCACCAAAGCTGTGCTGCTTTTGGGGAGCAGAAGGACCTGATATCCCTCCTGCCCATGTTTTCATGTTGTCCACTTTCCTTCCCAGCTCCAGACATGCTCAGGGACATGGATGTTGATCAAACTCTGTCGCTTCGTGATGGAACAGCCATTTCCTTCACTTTTTTGCAACATTACCCATTAAATTAAGGATATTAATGAGTTTAAGTTTGGAAGCCTCCTGAGCCTGTAGCTGCTACAGGCACAGACCTGCAACAAGAGACCAGTGACCCCTCCCAGCAGCTGTGGT
Source organism: Platyrinchus mystaceus (assembly GCA_035041135.1). NCBI lineage: Eukaryota > Metazoa > Chordata > Aves > Passeriformes > Tyrannidae > Platyrinchus > Platyrinchus mystaceus. Next base: position 2,102,338 of record JAWWLV010000030.1, read on the forward strand.
TGGTCTGAATTCAACCTTCTGCTTGGTCCAGGAGGTTAATGTGACTCTGCATGTCCTGTGCTGTCCCCACAGCATGGGCCTTCTCCCTTTGCCTGCTCCCTGCTACCAGATGCATTCTTGGCTTCCAACATATGGACTCAATTACTGTCCCTCTCCCTTGATTTCCTGCCTCTCTGGGTTTCCTGAAACGCATCCCCTCCTCCTGGCAGCTCCAGCTCCCTCAGTGAGATGCTTTGCAAGCCCTCACATTCCTCCCTCCCTCCCTCCTGCTGCTTTGCTGCCTCTGACGAGGGGGTCCTGCTCCAGAGCACGCCCAGATAAGGCTGCAGACCCCCACACTGCTGTCCCTGAGCCCAGGAACCCCAAGGGCTTGGCTCTCCTCAGCAAAAATAAATGCCTGCCCAGTGTCTGGCAGGGCTGTGTCCCAGCTCCCCTGGACAGAGGTCCCCACCCTGCTCAGCATCCATCCTACATCACCCTGTAGCTCTCAGCCAACTGCTTTAGTTGCAAGACACAGGCTTCTTTTTTTTTTTTTCCCATTCTTTTCTGAGTCTGGGGGGCTTTCCAAGGCTCTGTGCTTTGAAAGGAGCATGAAACCACTCTGGATTTCCCCTGGGTGCTGTTTGGCATCTTTCCTGGGCATTTACCCCTGCAGAAAAGCCCTGTGCCCGTGGCTTCTGCCTTTAAAAGCTTTGGAGGAGGGGAGAGGGAGCCCTGTTCTTCTCCATTAGGGGTTCTCTCAGCCCCTTCCTGCTGCTGGGGGGAGCCCCAGGCACTGCAGCATCGGGGTGCTGGAAATCCTAAGGAATCTGTGAGCTTATTCAGGGGGCAGGAGGAGGTGGAAATGGTTAAATCACACAAAGGAGCCAGTTAATGATTCCCATCCCCTTGCTGGCATGTTTCAGGATTTGGAAGGGGGTCTGGCCAGCAGCTGTGCCAGCATTTGTAGCTCAAAAAGAGCATTTTCTTTCTGTGTCAGCTTTCATCCATGGCCCCTTTGGATCCCCCTGGATCCTGCAGATGCCAGAGTTTTTCCAGGGCTCCTGCTGCTGCAGATCCCTGTGACTTTTCTCTCCCATACCCAGGGATGGAGTTAGATGGGGAGGGGAGTGAAGAAGGCACAGCTTCCTCCCTGCTTGCTTCCTGTCCCATCCTTCCCCAAGCAGAGGAGAGGCTTTTTCCCAGGATCCAAATGACTTGGCAGCACTTGTGAATGGAAGGAAAAGCTGAAAAGCTGCACTTCTGAACCCAGGAGTGCAGGGGAGCAATTTGGGATGCAATGTCTACATCTGAGCAGTCCCATAGTCACGTTCAGGAGCTTCATTGTGTAATAAGATTTATATACTGTATATGTGTGACTTCTATAGATATTGTATACTGTGTAATAAGCTGTATTATAATAAGCCTGGACACTGTGTCCAGGTTCTCTCTCTAAGGTCACTGAGCCCCAGGATCAGTCACACAGGAATAGGTTGTCCCTGTGCTGTTGTCTCAGCTTCCCTCAAGGATGGTGCCTGTTCTCTCCTGGACTGCTTCCCCCTTGGAATTGGAACAGGCAGGCCAGGGAAGTGGTGGAGTCACCATTCCTGAGAGTGTTCAAAAACTGTGGATGTGGCACTTGGGAACACGGTTTAGTGGTGACCACAGTGGTGCTGGGTTGATGACCCTAAAAGCCTTTTCAAACCTTGATGATTCTGTGATCACCTTAAATGTAGCACCTCCCCAACTTCCTCCTCTCCTTCTCCTGATGTCTTTTTCTTATTGCAGGCAGTGGTGGAAGGAGGGAGAGGGAAAAGCCTAAATTTCTCAATTCAGATATAAAGAGTGTTTAAAAATCCTTGATTTTTAAATCAATCCCTAAATCTGGAGGGAAGTGAATGAAGCACAGAGGTGAGGCAGGAACCCTAATTATCCAGGTCACAGCATCCTTCCTCAGCCTTCCAGACACCTTCTCTGGCTTGGGATGAGTTTAGCCTAATATTCCCATTGGGCCACTGCCCTGTCTCATCCTCAGAGACCCTTTGCAGCCCCCCCAGAGCCTCCACAAGCAGAGGGGTCGGTGTAAAACCCTCAAAAAGCCCTACTGGATACCAACAGCTCACTGCAGTCACCCAAACCTGCCCCCAAAGATTTGAGACCCCCTCTGTGAGTTCATTTGGACTGATTTGCTCCAAGAGGAGCATCCCTGCCAACCAAGCCCATGGTGAGAGGTGTTGTGTCCCCCCTAAGAGCCCCCCAAGGGATTCGGGGGGTGTTCACCTGCACCCTCAATCCTTACAGCCTCCCTTCCCTGGCCCAAAAGCCACGTCTGGTAGCCAGGTGTCCCCCTGCCCCACCCCAGCGTGCTGGAGCTGTCCCTGCTCCCCCGAGCCGTGTTTTTGGGGTGGCTCTGGGGCCGGGCTGGGGGTGCCGGCAGGTGGCAGCCTGGGCAGGCAGCACGCAGCTTCTCGCAGATGTTTAATGGGATTTTAGAGCTCTGGGATTCATCGGGAGCTGTTGTCACGGAAACGGAGATCTGCGAGAGCCCGGGCGCTCGGAGTTAACCCTCTCGGTGCCGGGGAGGATCGGCAGAGGGGGGAGCGATTGGTGCCAGGAGCTCCCAAACTCCGCCTGGCTTTGTAGGGGCAGCGGGAAGGTGCTGTTTTATTTAGGATTGGAGTTTTAATTGCCTCATAGAGTCTGCCTCTGTGCTGTTGGAGCACAAGGCTGAGCCCCAGTGCTCCAAGGGGGATGCTCCGTGTTCTGCCTGGATGTCCTGGTCCTCTCGTTTTCAAGCTTGGGAGACTCCCACACGAACAAGAGGGGCCGGGTGGGTGCAGGTCTCCCAGATTCCCAGCTTGTGGGAGGAAAATATCCTACTAATGCCTGATCCCAACACATCCCATCCTACTCGGCACCTCCTCTGGGGTTGGGGCTGGACAGGAGAGGGCACCAGAGCTGCGCTGCCACAGGGGTGGTGGCGGCACATGTGTCACCCCCGCACGTGGCTCCCCCCGGGGTGACATCCCTGTTGCCGGGGAGGACGAGCAGCTGTGACCGGGATAATCTCCTCAGTGGCCTGAGCACCAGCACGGGAGTGAAAGGGAGATTAGAGGGCAGGGGGGCATTAGCAGCGCGGGATGCTCAGGGGAGAGGCACAAGGAGACAACTGGGCCAGGCAGAGAGGGAGAAGATCCCGGGGGAGATCAGTGGAGCAGCCAGAAAGGCCTCCAAGGGCAGCAAATAACCCAACAGCTGGGGGCTCTGAGGAAGTGAAAGACTTTAGAAAACGTGCCCAGAAATCCTTGTGGAGCCATGCCCCCCTTCTCCTCCCCAGGAGGAAGGCGTTGCCAGGCAGTCTGCGTCCTAATTCAGTCCCTCCCACCCAGAGCGGGGGAGGTGGATGCCTTCCCACCCCCCATCATACCCACGGGGCATGAAAACATCCCCTCAAAGCATATTCAGAGTGCAGACCCACTGGATTCTACCCTGTGGAGGAACAGGACATGGAATATTTATTGTCCTTTTCCATGATAGAATCGGGAAAAGATGCTGTTTTCTGTAGCAGAGCAGGGTGTGAGGCTGCTGCTCACAAAGTCCAGATACTGGGCTTTGTTCCCTGTTCCTGCCACATCAGTGTCACGGGGTTCTGTGTTTTCCTTGCTGGTGGGTAAGAGGGCTGGAATGATGGATGTCTTACAGGAAGCTTTGCAGTCCTGCAGCCTGTCCTGCCAGAGCAGGGGAGCGTGGCAGGGTAGTGCTGCTCACTGAGCTCTGCCTCCTCTGTGCTTCTTCCCACAGGGAGCTCCAGGGCTGGGAAGGGATGGAAAAAACAGTACCTACTTTTACTATTTGCTGTTTGTTCCTTCCTCTCAGCTGTCAAGGAAACCATGGCACGGTCCACATACCCAGCTGGTATTGCTGTGGTTGCTGACGTGGACTGTCCTTTTAATCCATATCCAAAATAGCTTCTCCACCCCTCCATTTGTGCTGGCTCACAGAGCACCTTCCACCGTGCCATGGTCTGTTCTCCTGCCCAGGGATGTGGTTTGGAATGCCAGATTTTTTCTTAGAATCATAAAATCACAAAGTTTGGACTAAAAAGGAACTTTAAAGGTCATCTTGTTCCACCCCTGCCATGGGCAGGGACACCTTCCACTAGCCCAGGTTGCTCCAAGCCCTGTCCAACCTGGCTTTGGGCACTTCCAGGGATGGGGCAGCCACAGGTTCTCTGGGCAACCTGTGCCAGGGCCTCCCCACCCTCACAGCCAAGAATTTCTTCCCTATATCTAGCCTGAAACTCCCCTCTTGGTTTAAAACCATCCCCCCTTGTCCTATTTACTACAGGTCCCACTAAAAAGTCTTCCAGGCTAGGGAAGCAGAATCCCAGTGTGAAGAGATGTTAAAGCAGCTCTTGTGCTGCTGAAAGTGGTCCCTGCATGGGAGATTCTGGGTAGAGGGGTTGTGATGAGAGCTCAGGCTGGAAAAGAAAGCAGAAAAAAGCAGGACCCAAAGTGGGAGAGAGGAAAGGTGGTGCCAGATCTGTGCCACATAAGTGACCACAAGCTGGTGGCCAGGGCAGAAGAGCTGGGGAGGAAGATCTCTGAGCCAAGTATTTGGAAAAAGAAAACCAGAGGAGAGATGTAGAAGAGGTGAAGATCCAACTTTTCTCCCTCACATACAGGAGGAGGGACAGGAGAAGTGTGGAGAGAAATCTCCAACTGAATTCACACAGCCTACAGTGGCAGTGGGGTGTTTGGTCATCTTTTACTTGCAGAAAAGGGCAGGGATTTAAAGTAACATTCAGGGGCTGGAGCTTGTCTGGTGAAGGGAACAGAGTTTGGGGAGGGTCTGGAGCGCAAGAAGCAGCTGAGGGAGCTGGGGGGGCTCAGCCTGGAGAAAAGGAGACTCAGGAGGGACCTTCTCACTCTCTACAGCTCCCTGACAGGAGAGGGGAGCAGGGGGGAAGAAGGGAGGGTTGGGCTCTGCTCTCAGGGAACAAGCGACAGGACAGGAGGAAACGGCTGCGAGTTGTGCCAGGACAGGCTCAGGTTGGATATTAGGGAAATTTCTTTACTGAAAGGGTAGTCAAGCTCTGGTACAGGCTGCCCGGGGCAGTGGTGGAGTCACCATCCCTGGAAGTGTTAAAAAGTCACGTGGGTGTGGCACTTGGGGACATGGTTTAGTGGTGGCCTTGGCAGCACTGGGTTAATGGTTGGGCTTGATGATCTCAGAGGGTTTTTCCAGCCTAAACAATTCTGTGATTGTAACAGGCTATTCTGCCTTCTGGCCTCAGCAGGGTCCAAGGCTAGTCCCTGTCTAACATAGCCTTGCTGCCCCCTCAGACCCTGACCAGCTTGGCAGATGTGTCTTGGTACTGTGACATGTGGGGTGTCTGTGTCCCCCCTCCAGTGTCAGGCTCTGTGTCCGTGAGCAGCACCCAAACCCTGTATGTGTGACCCTGACACCACATGTGCTCCTGTACAGCACCTCATCTGTTGGTGACAGCGTGCCCTGTGACACATTGACATCTCCCTGACTTGGTTTCACCCTCCAGCCCTTTCCCACAGGAGCACTGTGTGCTCTGACCACGGGAAGCTCTCCTGCTGTTATCAAAATCCTGGCTGTCACAGGCATTCCAGACCCGACTTCCCCTGGAGGAGGAGGATTTCCCCTTCCACACCTGCAGAAACAAGGGGCCCTGACTCACTGCCTACAGGGTGCAAGGGCCACGAGGACTCCACTTAACACCTTGCTTGTGGAGGAAGGAGTTGGGGCAGGAGGTACCAGGCACTCTGCCTGTCCCTGTGGGATTTCCCTCCCCTGCCCTTTGGGTTTCCCCCTTTTTTACTCCATTCAGAAGGTGATTTCTGTGCATTGCACTGTGGTCCTGTCATGGTTGAACCCTGGTGAGCAGCTAAACACCACCAGCTGCTCAATGACTGAACACCTGCCTGCCGAGGGGAAGTGATAAATGAATTCCTTGTTTGCTTTGTTTGCATGTTCAGCTGCTGCTTTACCTATTAAACCACCTTTGTCTCAACCCTCCCCCTTCCAGTTCTACCCCCATCCCACTGTGAGGACTGAGGGGCTGTGTGGGGCACAGCTGCCCCCTGGGGTTAACCCACACCAGGTCCCAAACCCATACAGCTTTGCTGCATGTGTTTGCAGAGGATCCTGCTGGACCCAGTTCTTCCCTGAGTCCTCCTCCCCATGAACCTCCTGTCTGATGTTCTGTGGTCCCCAGGAGCTCTCCCAGTGGGATGTATTGTCCTCCTCCATCCCCACTTGTCAGGACGTTTCTCCATCCCCTGTCACGGCTTCCAAGGAAGTCGGGAGCTCAACGTGTGAGCCCTGTCAGCTCTGATCTCTGATTCCCATCCTGCCCAGGCAGCTGTGTCTATTCAGCCACGAGCAGCTCTATCCCTAGACTGCGAAGGAATGGGAAATGCCGCCGGGCTTCTCCTTAAAGGAGCCGTTGTCGGGAAATGAGGTCAGGGAAAGGGGAATGCTGAGCGGCTCATTGAAGGACCACGGCACAATAGCTCAGTGTCCTCCCCCGGTCCGGCTCAGCTCTTGTCCCACCCTCAGAACTTCAGCCGGATCATTTGGAACCGGTTTGTGGTTGAAGTGACTCAACCAGTGTCCTTTTGTGTCACCTCGATGTCACAGCTTTGCCATTTGCTCCCCGGCACACGGGGAAGGAAATCAATCCCAAATCCATCACCGCTGGCCCAGGCAGCCCCAGGAGAGAGCCAGGGCTGGGCTGGAGGGGGGGACTCTGCTTTCTGGTGCACAGAGCAGACACATCCCCCCTTGTCCCAGTCCCCCCCAGTCCCACTCCCTTGTTCCCTGGATATGGGAGAGGAGATGACAATGCTCATCTCTAACCCAGCTTAGAGATGGAGACAGCTTGCATCTTTGCTGGTGGGCAAAATCATGCTGGGACAAAAATCCATGTATTGTGGGTAGAAGGCAGCAATTTCCAAATCTTCCCAAAATATCTTGTCAGTCCTGTACAAAGCCACTGAAATCTCAAAGCAGATCTGCTGGGGATGACCAAAAATAGCATCTTTGGGCAGGGGGTTCCAGCCCAACAATCCCTTGGTCGAGCCATAAATAGTCTTTGCTCAAAATGCTATTAATGTTCAGTAACTCCAGTGTTTTCCTGTCCTCCTGCTGCTGATGGCATGTTGATGGAATCCACCTGGTTTTCCAAAGGGGTCTCTTGCAATCTCCTCAAGAAGCTGAGCTCCCATGGGAGGAGAGGAAGGTTCCTTCGTGGCTGCAACCTGGTATTTAACTGGCTAAAAGGCAGAAAACAAAACACAGCAGGAAGACTGAGAATAGTAGGAATATTTCTGACAATATTTCCCTAGGAAAAAACAAATGACTGACTGTGAAGGGATGCAGAGGGTCCTCACCTGGATGGTTGGTGGCTTACAGGGCCACAAAGATGCTCTGAGAGCTGGACCACCTCTGCTCTGCGGCCAGGCTGGGAGAGCTGGGGGGGTTCACCTGGAGAAGAGAAGAGAGGGAGAGCTCAGAGCCCCTTCCAGGGCCTAAGGGGACTTGAGGAGAGGGACTTGGAGGGAGAGGACAAGGGGAATGGCTCCACACTGCCAGAGGGCAGGGTTAGATGGGATATTGGGGTGGTGAGGCCCTGGCAGGGGGTGGAACTGGAAGGTTTTTAAAGTCCCTTCCAACCCAAACCATTCTGTGATTTTATGATCCTGAAGGGTTTGTTCTGCTCTCTGTGCTTTTCCCTTTTAACTCTGTGAACACAGAGATGCTCCAAGCTGACCATTTCCACTTGGAGCAAAACATGGGGTGTGTGGGGTGTCAGTGCAGTGTTAGCCAATTGCTCTGGAGCAGTTTAAACCCAAAATTCCCTCTGAGATCTAGAAATCCCTGGGAAAGGAAGAAGAAGAGATAAAAGCAACCACAGCAGTGGCTTTCTTTTTGTTTGTGCTGCCTGCAGCTCTGGTTCCCCTGCCTGAGGAGGGACCTCGTGAGCTAGATCAGATGCAGACTTAATTCAGGAAAGGGATGTGGAGGAGACATATGAAATGATAAACTGGAGCTGTTTTCCCCAGTTGTAAGCAAGAGCTTGAATGGAGCTGGGAGGGGCAGCCTTAAATGTCAAGCTGTCATTTCACAGCCCTCCCCTCCACAGGATGTTGCGGATGCTTATGGTTTACCCAGGTTAAAAAAAGCCGTGGAATACATTCATGGAATAAGAAGGTGGGAGGATGTGAGAAAATTCACTGGTGAGAAAGATGAGAGAGTGTCAGTGGGGGCGTGAGGGAGCAATTAGGAGCTGCAAGGAGCGGAGGGGAAGGGAGGGAGGGAGGAAAGGAGGGAGAGAGGGAGGAAGCAGTCTGCCGGGTTCATGCTGTGTCGGGAATGGGCTTGGCTGGGGGGGAGAGACGGGCTGTGGGAGGAGGATGACTCTGCCCAGAGGAGCAAGAAGCTGCTGCTGCAACTTGGGGTTCAGGAATTGGGAGCATGGGAGAGCCTGGGTGCAGAGCGGGCCCTGAGGGGAGAAGGGGCTGCTGGATCAGAGGAGGGTTTGCAGAGGAAGGAGGACAAGCAGTGCATTGAGTACAGGCTCCTGCTTCCTTTCAGCCCTGTCTAGCTTTGCCACAGCCCAGCTGGCAGCTGGGGGGACACCCCCACCCCCCTCCTTCCTGCTGCAGCCCCGAGGGGATCCGTGCACAAAGCCTGGCAGCTCTCAATGCTCCCTGTGTTGTCTGCGAGCACCAAATGTTTCATCTCTGCTCAGTGCCAGACCCCCGAGGGGCTGTGACACGTCAGCAGCACCCACGCAGGGTCCACACACTGGGGTCCAGCTCCAAAAAAATGCCCACCCTGAGCAAGGGACATCTTGCCAGCAGATCTGGAAGGGGAAGGGAAGAGGGGGGATGTCCAGGTTTGTAGTCTGTCAGTCCCTTCCCAGCCAGGCTGTGTGTGTGACCTGTGTGTGTCAGACCCGCTGTGAACAAGTGCTGTCTGAGCCATCCCCTGTGCACAGCCCACGTTTCTCTTGCTTTACTGGTTTTTGGGGTAGAGGACAGTCCCATAAGTCACATCTCCTGCCCACTGTGCCACAACTCCGTGTGGGGCTGCAGCTGGGAGCGGGGCAGGGAGAGACACATGCACCAAGGTGGGGTGAGGGGGAGTTTCAGGGGTGGAGGGTGAGAGAGGAGTGCTGGGTTTGTGATCGTTATTTAGCAGAGTCTCCAAAAAGCTTTTAAATCCTGTACCTTGTCTCTGCACAATTTCGCGCGCCTGCCTTTCGTATTTCAGGAGCTGGGGATGACGGCACGGAAGATTTTCAGCCCTGAAGGAGTTAATCCCTCACTCCTGCAGCGCCTGGGCAGTAACTGGGATGCTGCTTCCCGAGCCGCTCCTCTCCCTTCTGCCGTCTCCTCCCAGTCGTAAAAATACATCTTCCGAGGCACTGCGGGCAGGAGCGAAGCCGTGCCCGTGCTGGCCCCGTGGCCGTGAGAGCCACCACTCTCACCCCGTCCCCTCGTCCCCCGAGTGTCCCGGTGCCGGTTGTCGCCCGGCGGCTGCTCTGGTTCGGGGTTCGCGCCCGGAGCGCGGCGTCCTGAGCTGGATGAGCTCAGGCTTTAAAAGCCGCGAAGGCTTCTTAAGGGTAGACACTGTCTGTGTCTCGTTACTGGGACATCAGCACTGGGAGCCCTACATGGATAAGGCCGAACTGTGGAGGCGGGGGGGGCTCGGGCAGGGATGGGCTGTAATCTCTGCCAGCACAGCCCTGTGAGAGCCTGGGGGCAGCATCTTCCATCACACCGCCTGTCCTCTCCCATGGGATGCACGGGGGAGGCATGGGAGGCACGACCTCCTAAGCTCTGGAGTCCCGTTTGGGTCACAGTGTTGCCCAGAAGGTGCTACTGTCAGACCTTTTCTCTTGGGTTGAGGTGAAAGCAGGTGGACGGCTGATCCCTTAATGGGATGCATTTTGCAGCCTTGATCCTTTGGTGAGAATGTCTCGGCCCCTCAGTGCCCTGAGCTCCTGTGGCTCCTCCAGCCCAGTCGGCTGCAGCCCCTGAGGAAGGTGGTCTGTGCCAGAGCTGGCCTGGAGGAGCCTCTCCCCCCGTTTTTAACATCCCCTTGTTTTCAGAATCACCAGCAAAGCCAGCAAGGTGGCAAGAGATGGAGGAGCATCCCTGTGGAAACAATGGAGACCATCAGCTGCTCCAGCTGGACGTTTCTCCTGGACAAAGGCAGAACGCTGCTCGACCTGTGAGAGCTTTCAGTAAGTAAAATACGGTTTCACTCTGGGATCTGTGCATGATATGGAGGATAATTTATCTTCCTTCTTCCTCCTGGGACTGCTAGTGGCACTTTTGGCATCATTTTAGCTCTCCTGACCCATCTTTGGGGTAGACCCTGTAGAGAGCTGAAGGGTCAAAGGGGAGGAACATCATCTGTGGTTCTCATGGTGGAGCAGATTGGGCAGAAAGGCAGGGACAGAGTAAAGCCACAGCCCTCCCTACACAGAGCTCAGTGCTGGGGTGACAGTCAGGGACCCCAGGTCTGGTCTTGCAGGGTGCTGGATCCTGGTGGAGTTTACAGTGGGAACAGCTCTGCTCCAACTTGTGGCTTCCAGGTGTTGTTTTCTTGTTCTGATTTAGCATATTTATAACATTGAAGTAATAGAGTGATCCATAAGAGCCCAGCATCATCTGGGACTGGCATACAGCCTGGCTGCCTTTACATTCAATAATAATACTTGTTCAAGAAAAGGGAGAGAAATGCTGATCTGACAGGGGAGAAGTGTTGCTGTTTCAGCCTGACAGTCCAGGGACTGCCCACCCTCAAACCCGGGTGAGCTGTGGTTCCCCCGGTGTGGGATGGAGCACTAGACACAAGGCTTGACTCCTTGCCACCCCCCTGGGAAAGAATGAGGGAGTCAAAAAGGGCAGGTAGGATAATTAAAGCATCAGTCTCTCTGCTTTTCTGGTGCCTGGGGCATCAGAGGGCTCCTTGTGGGGCTGTGCCACCCTCATTTCGGGGTGCTGGCAGGCTCTGCCAGGCTGGTCAGGGCAGGCAGGAGATGCCAAATGTCCAAGGCTGCTCTGAGCTACCAAATGTCCGGAAATCTGCAAATTGAGGGAGAAACTGGGATGCGTGAGCTGCATCTGGGCCAGCCTGGAGCCTTGCCTGGGAGCTCTGTATTTCCTTGTACCAGTTCCTTTCATCTAAAGCCTTTTTTCATGGCTTTGCAGCTGTGGGAAAGGGGTGCTCTGGGAGTGCTGTTTGAGAGCTCGTGTATACAGAAGATGGAGAAATAAACAAGATTTTTGGTACAAAAATGTGGTTTTGCCTCCATATCATAACTTTGCTGGTGCAGAGATGAACCTGGAGCCTTGTGGCACTGAGCTGCAGGACCTCATCCAGGCTGGAGCAGCTGCCTGTGGTGCTGCCCCACATCTCAGGAGAAGGCTGCAAATCCTGTTCCCAGCACCAAAAATCCACCTTGGAACACCTGGTGTGGCGCCTGAGAGTCCAGATATAAAGTGGGCTCTGGTGGATGGGGGTGTCCCCCCTCCCCAAATGTCACCCAAATGCCAGGCCGGTGGGAAGTGGGGAGTAAAGGAGCTGCCCTCACTGTCCAAATACTTGCCATGAGGGATATTACCCAGAGATAAACCAGCAAGCAAAGCCCTGGTCACACTGCTTGAGCCTTCTTGTCCCCAGAGGTGTACATACCTGTGTGACAGCTCTGTGACAGCTGTGTCCCTCCTGGTGGCCCCACAGAGGGTCCTCCTACTTTGCTGTCACATAAGCAGCACCAGCCCAGCCACTGGCTGAGCTTAGAGGTCAAACCAGCCAGAACTGGGCCAGGCTGCAGCTCCCTGCTGCTCTGCTGGGATGAAGGACACCTTCTCCCAGATGGCCACTTTGGAGGGACAAATGTTCATCCACGTGGCCCTGGCTTGTCCTTGGGACTGGTTCTGTGGGGGAGGCTGGAGCCAAGGGGGAAAGGCTGAATCCTTGGTGTGTGGACAGCTGAGCCTGGGCTGTGTTCCTGGTCCTGGGGACAAGTGCATGTTGCAGAGGCTGTTTTGGTACCAAAGTCCTGCTGGCACCTCATGGTAGGTACCCCAAGGCGTGTCCAAACCCCATCAGTGGCCATCCCTGTCCCCCTTCTGCTGAGGCAGCACTGCCTTTACCCCCTGCCTGTGGTGGGGATCAGCCCCTCCTCCTGTCCCGACCTCCATAGGGGGGTAGGACAGCACCAAGAGAGGTCCTGAGTGTCCCCTGGAGCTGTTCCAGCCCCTCCTCCTCCTCCTCAGTCAACTTCTGTGCCTTCCCCATCCCCCCACAGGCAGTTTGGGGGGGTATGGCCACCAGCCAGGCTTGTGTCCCAAAATGTCCCTGCCTCTTCCCCACTCCCCTTTTCTCTTTGATGTGTCCCCCAGCAGGTGTGGGGTGGAGCCAGCCAAACAGCACTGGCTCCATGGGGCTTTTGGGAGCAGGTCCCCATTGGCATGGACACACAAGGGACTGCTGGGATAATTTAAAAATGAGGGCAGAGACCTGATTATTGCCCTAGTTTGTGTCAAGTCTCAGTTTGGGGTTTTTTTAGCAGCCTTTTGATGAGCTTGTCAATGACAAGTTGCTAATTGGGGAGTGGGAGGCCCATGTTGTCCTGTGAAAACAGGGAGAAAAAAAAAAGCTGGGATAAAATAATTGTTTAAATCTGGCACTGGGCCTGGCCAGAGGGACCCGGGGGATGGAGAGAGGCCAGGCTGGGGTGGCCTGAGAGGGACCACAGGTTGTTCACTGAGGGGGTGGGGACACCCCAAATCTCTGCAGAGCTTGGTAGAGACCCCATGAGCTTCAGCAGGAGGATGTGTCCCATGGCCCTGGGGTGCTGAGCAGCAGGGGAGGACACTTGGGTTCTAACAACGTGAGGCACCTGCCAACCACCGTGTGGAGCTCCAGGCTCCACACTTTCTTATTCCACCCTCCCTAATGTATTTATTGATTTATAAGTTCCCTACATGCACTGCTGGGCTAAGGAGTACATTGCAGAGCACAAACTCAAATTATAATAGGAAGGGGTAGACATGAAAATTATAATAGGAAGGGGTAGACATGAAAAAAACCCCAGTATTTTTAAAGTATTTTTGAAGGTTTTAGCGGTACAAAACACATTTTCTTCCTGCACCCCAGTGGACTATTTCGTGCACCCCACTGTGGGGATCAGGGGGTTGAAGGGAGACAGCCCGGCCCCCTCCCTACCTGGCACCCATGAGCCCCTTCCCCATTCCCCTTCTTTCCCCTCACCGGATGCTGCCCTGCACAAAGGAGCCTTGTCTGCCTCTCCCTCTCCCCCCATCTGGCCGCTCTCCCTCCCTGGCGCCCGTCCCATCTCTCTCTGCAGAGCAAAGACCCTCCTTCTCCTTCATCTCTGGGGGGGGGAAGGGACACACAAGCCCCCACGTTGCCCTTGCAGCTCGCAGGGCCCCCCGCCGGCTGTGCCCTGCTCTGGAGGTGATGGGGAGGATGGCAGGGTCCCCAACCCCCGACCTGGCACCCACCCACATCCCGGGGACCGCTCGTGCAGCTGCCGCTGGAGGGAGTGGTGGGCGCTGCTCCCCGAAGCCCTCCGGCTGTCACAGGGGTGTCCTTGCCCTCTGGCACCACTCGGCTTCACTGGCTGCTTTTCCGGGCTTTGTCACTTGGGGTTCACCGGGGAGGGCTCCCCTCAAATCCCGAATCAAATCCTCATGAGTCGTGAACCGCGTGGGGGAGGAGGGGAGTTCCCCCGGCTGTGTCTCTGCTCGCCAGCGATTTCCAAACCTTGGCCAGCAGGATGAGCACTGTGACACCCGCAGTCCTGTCCCCTGCAAGGGGAACATGCCCTGGCACGGCTCATTCCACTCCCTTTCCTTCTTCCAGATGCCCGGCAAAGCTCTGGATAGTGTTCACATGGAGCGAGGGTCCAAAATCCCCTCCCTAAACTGGGCATGGCCACTTTTGGCATGTGCCGAAGGGAGAAGGACAGGGCAGGCAGTGCTGGGTGGCTTTTCTTGGCTTTTTTTTTTTTTTTTCACTGGGGTTTTTCCAAAGCTCTGCTTCTGCCCCAGCTCCCTGGGGCTAATGAGGGCTGAGGGCATCCCTTTTGGGAATTAGCCCTGCCTGGCTCTGTGCTTCCAGGGACTCCCCAGGGATGGGTTTGGGGAGGCCAGCACTGGGTTCTGGGGGACAGAGGGTGTTCCTGACTGCAGAGGCAGTGTCACACACGGACACCAAGCCGTGGGCTGGCTCTGCCACCAGCAGCTCGGTGACAGTGACGGTGGCAAGTCCCACCCACAGCATCACAAAGGGCCACAAAAAGTTCCAGGAGGGCAGGAGGGCACCGGGGTGGACGCACAGCAGCGTTCTCATGGAGCTGAGCCCCTCCAGCCGCACCGTGTCCCAACAGCAGTGCCTGTGGAGTGTCTGCCTGGTTTGACTTCACCTCTCCTGGCATCACTCTCCTTCCCTGCCCTCTCCCAGCTCCATGACTTCAGGTCCTGGCTGGCTCCCCGGCACTGATCTCCTCCGGCAGGCTGCCACCAGCACTGCCTGGAGGAGGGCTGTGCCCTGCGGGAAGGACAGACAGACAGACAGAGCGTTCTCCCAGCTCTGTCACCGCACAGCAGAGGCCACCGCGAGGTCACACAGGCTGCGAAAGGGCAAAATCCCACCACATCCTATTTTGTCCGGTCTCCCACAGCCTGGGGAATGGCTGAGGGCTGGTCCCGCTCCTCCATGTGATGGATGAGGTCTTGGCAGCTCCCGAGTCCGGACGGGGCCAGCCAAGGGCAGGCAGTGCCCGCCCTCCGCCCTCTCCTGCACCGCGGTCACGAGGTTTCAGTCAGCAAAAGGCAAATTTTATTCCATCTACGCACGCACTTTATTATGATTATAAATAATCATAAATCAAAGCGTCAGAAAGTGGATTTGTTGAGCAAGGAATGGATGTGGAGCTTGGTGAAACACCTCTCACTCTCACCCAGGAATGTGAGGTGTGAGAGGAGCCAGCTGTGTCAGGGGAAAATAAAATCCCAAGGGAATGTGATGGGGGGGGCTGGAGGAGAGCAGGGCACAGAGGCTGTGGGAACTTTCCCACCAAACATCCCAGTTACTCTCCTTGCCTGGCTTTTTGCACCCACTGCCCCTGAGTCCCTTTAGGACCTTTTGTATCCCAAGTACTGAGATTTCCAAGTGCTTTTTGACTGCATCTGCTGCCCTCCCTTCTGAGGTGTTTAGAGGAGGAGAAGCCCCTCACTGTCACTGGTTCCCAGGATTTTCCTCTGCTCACGGCAGGCTCCAACTCTGAGTGTCTGTGTTGAACCCAGGACAAGCACCTGACTGCCTTTGGGGACCCCGAAGGAAGGGGTGAGAGTGAACAGCTTGAAAATTCAGCTTTTTTGGTGATTTTCCCTGCCTTGTGCTTTGCTGGGTGAAGTCATGGCTGGAGGAGCTGCCTGATGGGACTCATCCCATGACCACAGCCTGATGCAGGATGTGGCCAAGTGACAGGTCAGCTCAGCTCAGCTCACAGTCCCAGTGGAAAACTGGGTTGGCTCAATTCCTTTATTTTTTTTTTCCCTGTTGTTGTTTTGGTTTGATTTTCAAGGTCAATTGGTCCAAAAAAGTGACTACTGTGAACAAGAGCCCTACAAGCTGGTGACATGGGGCCATCACTGCCTTTGGCATCTGGATGTTCCAGCCCTGCCAGGAGCAGGAGGTGAGCTGGGGACAATCCCCAGTGGAAGGACAAGGGGGTCTCCACCACTGTGGGACCTGTTCCTGGGCCAGCAAGAGCTCCCAGCTCTTCTGCCTGTGGAGCAGCCTGGGGCTCCCTTGGTCCCATGCCATGGTTGTCACCTGGGATGGTGACAAGGGAAAGAAGGGAGGGGGAGAAAAGGTACTGAGCTGATCCCAGTGTGTGGGAAAGAAGGAGATGGAGGAGGGGGAGAAGTGGGAGGGGGAAGGGATGGAAGACACGAGCCCCTTCTGGCTGTTGAGGGATGTTCAGGGTATCCCAGGATGGATACCCTGGCCCAGACACAGGGTCCCCCTCTGCTTGGTGATTGGGCCACCTCAGAGTTTGCTGGTGAACACACACACACCAGGCACACCTGGTTTGGGGGGTGATACAGCCCCTCACACCCCACACCAGAGGCTGTAACCCATGGCCCCACTCCAGTCAAGAGAGTTCCTCAGTCCTTCCAATGGCTGGAGGTGAAAGACCCCCCCCACACACACTTCCCACTCATTCCCATCCCACATCCATGACCATCCCCTCCTTTCCAAGGTCCAGTCACCCTTCCCGGGGGCGATGCCTCTAATCCCCTGATGGTGTCTCAGCCCCAGACGCTGCCGCGGGCTCCGTTTTGCCACCCTATTTGCATCCTTTTCATCAGGGCTGTGATTCGGGCTGTGTTTCTGCATGCCCTCCCTTTTCTCAGCACCTCAGCTCGGGAACTTCTCCCTCTGCTCACTGTGCTGGAATGAGCATGTTCCTGCTGCCGCGTGTCCCCGTTAATTAGCACGGCTGACCGGGTTTCCTTCATCAGCGCTAATTGGCCAGGTCCGTGGCTGTGCCTTTCCCTTCCTGGCTCTCGCAGTGCCCTTGGGTGATTTTAGTGCGAGAGAGAAATGAAATGAAGCTCAATGTGCCTCCTCTGCACACATCCTTACACCGACACCCCCAGCTGAGCACTCGGGCACACCATGGGGCTCAGGGCACCTCAACCCACAGCTCTGCAAAGCCTCTTTGCTCCCCACCAGCGGTGACCATCTTCTGTTCCCCCACCCACAGCCCCCACCACCAGGCTCTGGGTGCCCAGTGGCATCACCAGAAAAGGGCAGCGATGCCCAGTGCCCCGGGACGGGCAGGTAGTGGGGACAGCCCGCGGGTGGCACCTGGCAGTGCTGAGCCCTGCTCCCCATTAGCTGTGGGTCGCTGTGATTGATCCCCACCACCACCCTCCTGGAGTTGCCCCTATTGTGCTCCAGGTGATCCAGCATGGGAGGGGCAGCAGCTCCAGGACTGAGGACAGGGGGCACAGTATCACAGGGGCCCCACAGCACCAGGTCTGTGCCCTGTCACCACCTTGACCTCCGTGGTCTGGGACTGCCTGGCCCAAAGGAGGATGCTCTGGTTGGAACCCCCTCCCACGGGGGTGCACACGGGGAGGAAACGAGGGCTGGATCTGCGGGGTGCAAGGGAATTTGGGGAGGAGGGTGTCCATCTGTGAGGTGCATGGGGATTTCCGGGGGTCTCTGTGGAAGTGCAGCAGGATGGGGGGAATGGGGTCTCTGTGGGGTTCAGGGGGATTTGGGGAATGTCTGTCAGTCAGCAAGGGAGGTTTGGGGGACACTCTTTGTGTGTGAGGGCAGACTCGGGGACTGCTGGGGGGCAGCGGGTGGAGGCCACAGAGGAGCACCGGGAGACAAGGGTAGGGAGGGATGGGAGTACAGGAAGGGGGAGCTGTTCCCTTCCCAGCTGGAGCCTCCTGTGCTCTGCTGACAGGAGGGACCAGCCCCAGTCGCCTCCCGCCCCCATCCCCGGCTCAGTGTGTCTGTCACTCGGGGCTGCTCTGCCTCCGCCTCCTCCACCCTCCCCCTCACATCTGGCCAGCAGCAGCTTATTTCTCCCTCCACAGTTGCGACACCCTGAGCCACGGGATGTTTTTCTTCGGAGGGTGTTGGACCCCCCGCGGGGAGAGGGTGGGGGGATCATCTTGGCCAGGGAGCTCCGGTCACAACTCCTGACCCTCCTCCCATCCACCCTCCCCAAGCACAGAGATGGGAGCCCGGGCTCCACGAACAGGGAATCATCTCGGGCTTGGGGAAGGGAGAGTGGATCTCTGCTGGTGATGGGATGGATCCCCACTGGGTCTGGAGAAGCATAATCAGATCCCACCAGGACTGAAGAACAGTGATGAGATCCCTGCCAGTGATGGAGAGGGGCAACTGGATCCCCTTGGGTGTGGGGAAGGGGCTGTAGCTGTGGACACCACCATCTCCTCAGTCATGACCCACAGCCATGTCACCCTCCACTCAAAGGCCTGGGGGGACCAGAGGATGGGGGTGACACAAGAGCAGGCCTGGGGGACATAAGATTTGGGGTGCCCCAAGACCATCCCCACTGCTGGAGCCAGGCTGGGACTGATCCCTCCCACCCCCATCAGAAGCAGCAGAAACAGGATGGACAGGCCCCATCCGTGCCTCCCTCCTCCCATTGGAATAAACACCATTTATTCAGAAGAAACCATTTTATTATTTTTTTTTCCCAAAGAAAAAAAGCAATATAAATATTAGAGTATAAAACTTGCGTGTAACACATCGACATTGGTCTATATGGGTATAAGAAGGATATAAGCATATATATAATATATAAGTATAATTCAATATTAGACACATTGAAAGGGCAAACGTATTTTCATTTCACGTACACTCGGAGCACAGACCACATGGAAAGAAGATACAGAGAAAATTGAAAATACTGATGTCCACAAGTTAGTTACTGCAATTAAAAATAACACGCCACTAAATACACAACACTCACTACGCTACCTCAGATTGCAGATTAAAAAGAAAATATAAAGACTACAATTCAGCTACAGCATTTCTAGAGGGGGGAGCAGGTGGCAGCTGCAGGGGACAGGGTGGGAACAGCTCCCAGTGCAGCCAGAGCTGGAGGTGGCTGGATCTGGATGAGACACGGAGGATGCTCCTGCTACCCTGGGTTTGGGGAGGGGGCTGGGGTAGAGTGAGCCTGGCTGAGAGGGCTGGATCTGCTCGGGTGAGTTACACATGTTAGTGATTAAAAAAGGAAAAAAAACAACACACACCCCCTGGGAAACTTGGTGCGGCCCCTTCCTGGCCACCCCACAGCCCCTCTCCTCACTCTGGCTACACAAAGCCCTCCCTCTGCCTCTCTGGAGGGCTCAGAGCTGCTTTACTATGGGAAGCTGGCCTGGTGCAAGGATGATGAGCACGTGGAGAAACTTTGTTCCTCATCCTTTGATTCTCTCCATGGGGTGGAAAGCCCAAAGCCAGCGGGAGCATCACCTCCTCCAGGCTGGCCCCACATGGTCCCATTTGACACTCCCCCAGTTATTGTCCCCAGTTTTGCAGCATCACCCCCTGCTTTTGGGTCCCTTCTCTGAATCCGGTCCCCAAATGCCACCGAAACAACCATCACTTACTCAATCACCAACTCTGCACCAAAGCCATGCACGGGCAGCTCTGTGGATCCCGCCCCTTTCGGGCGAGACCCCCCCCCCAAAACAACCACCTTATAAAACTGCCTTATCACCCCAAATTACCTTTCGGGGCCCAAATAAGAAGCAAGGAGTTTCCCCACCCCGCCTGACCCACCCCACCCCCTCCCACCCCTTCCCCTCGAGGCAGCCCCGGCGCGGGGGGGGCTCGGGCGGCTGCCGGCGTGTTCACACCACGCTGCGTGGGCATGCGAGGACTTCCCCGGGTCCGTGGAGCTACTGCGCTAGTGCAGGTGTGAGGTGAGGGACGTGCATGCAGACACTGTGCAGAGACGTGAAGCATCGTCCCCGGGTGTCCCCTCGGGGTGGGGACCCGGCCAGGCACCCGCCTGGCCGCAGGGGAGCGAGGCTCTCTTAGCCTTAATTCCATAAGAACATCGACTGTACATATAAATATTTACTGCAAAGAAGGTTTGAGATGTGTCTGCTCTTCGGAGACCCCTAGAACCGCCGGGGCAGCTGCTGCACACCTCGGCAATGCTCCTTATCGAATTCCCTGCCTCTCAGACGTCAGGAGGGCTTTTTACTTTCTCATATTTCAGGCCATTAGTGGTTACGCTTTAAAAAAAAAATCCAAACAAACAAACAAACAAAAAAAATGTTTAGGATGCAGCTTTGCCATATTCCCTTTGACTCATGCAATATAAACACTTTTTTTTTGTTGTTGTTTTCTGGGTGACAGGTAAGCAGGAACTGAAGCACTCCCTCCCAACTTCCAAATTCCAAAATCCATCACTATCATTAACTGGGGGGGGAGGGGGGTGTGAATTTTACGAATGGAAATTTTAAGAGCGAAGAACTGGAGCGTGGGCTCTAAGCTAAGAACTTCCCTTTCCGTTCCAAAAAGAAAAAAAAAAATTATTGAAGGGCTCTATAAATTAAAAGATTCACGTTAAAATTATTTACATTGGGCAAAGCCGAGCACAAAGCCTCGGACTACCCGGGAGCAAATCGGATCCAAAGACGTGGCAAAAGACCTTCCGCCCTTGCATATTCCAATACCCGAGGGATCGTATAAAACATTATTCACAGGGCACTTGTTTGTGTTCGGTTGAGCTTCCAGATTGGTTCCCATCACGAGGTCTAAGAGCAGCGAGTCCCTGCTCCCAGACCTGATGATGACGAGATACATTCGCAGCATTTCCTACTTTTGCATCGCGAAAAAAAAATTAAAAAAAAAAAAAAATAAAAAGTTCACATTCGTCCTCCGGCCTGGGCTGTGGTTTTTTTTGGGGGGAGTGCTGGAGCCGGCTGCCCTGTAGCTCTAAGGTCTCCTTCTTCTTTTTCTTCTTCTTCTTCTCTATTTCTTCTCCTTCTTCCCGGATTTCTTCTTGTTGCCTGCGGCGGGGGCGGCGTTCTTGGCGTCGCGTTTGCCGGCGGCGTTAGTGAGGGTGTTGTTGCTGCCCGGGATGTAAACGTTCTGCCGGTAGTCGGGGACGTGCTGCAGGGTGAACTGGGGGCCGTAGCGGGCGCTCAGCCCCATCGTGCCATTCCCGCCGCCCAGGGTCGAGTTGCCATCAGCAGCTTCTGTGGGGAACGCCAGAGGGAGGGGGGCAAAGAGAAGGGCACGTTGTTAAAGCCGGGAGAAGCCCAACCAAGCCCCACCAGCCCCCCGGGGTGTCAAACTGTCAAACCCACACCGGGGTACCCCCAACCATCGCACCGTGTGTGCTGGGGAGTGTGGCACAGACTCCCCCCTGCCCCCCACCCACCCCCCCGAAATTGCCCAAACATATTGTGCAGTCACAATCATTAGTAATGCATTAAGGGAAATCCGATATTTATTTATTTTTCCGCCTCATTTAAGGCCCTGCCCCCGGTGTTTCTCCAGCCAGGTTTATTCAGGGAGCGGGGCACGGGAGAGGAGAAAGAAAATTCCCTTCCCTGCAATACCGCCAAATGGCTCTAGGAAGCCGAGCACGAAGGAGATCAATGCCAGAGAGTGGCTGATGGTCCAGATCTGGGGGCAGGGGGAGGGGAAGGCAGATTCGTTCCTGTCGCTATGCAAAGCTCCAGCACGGGAGAGAGAGAAAGCAGGAGTGGGGAGGGGCTCAGGGCCCCCCCGGGATGCCGGGGCTCTGCTGGATGGTGGAGACCAGATGGAGATGGGGGGATGTGGAGGCAGGGAGAGAAACGAGCACGGGGGGATGGTAGAGCTCAAGAGATGCTGTTGCCATGAGCTGCTGCATGATCTGCTCCGGTGCAGCTGCCTGTGCGTGGCTCAGGGTGGGATCCTTGCACAGCCCTGCTCAGAAACGATTTGCTAAAACCCAGACTCTGTATCGGAGGTTCCCATCTCAGCCTTTAACTGCCTCATGCTCATGGCTGTGGACAGGCTCTCCTGGGAGGCTGGAGAGACCCAGCAAGGCCACCCAAAGAGCCCAAGGCAGAGCCCAGGGGTGCTGTTCCCCCCTTTAACAGGCAGAGAGACTGTAGGAATAAAGAGAAACAACGAGCAGAGATGGTGGGCTGGTCCCTTTGTGTTTCTCCTCGCTCCAGACCAGCTCTGTGCACGCCTCCGTGTTGCCTTTGCTTTTCCCTAAGCAGATGGAGGTGGCTAAGCCAGCCAGAAAGCTGGACAAAAAGCTGGACCACATCCCACCAGCCCCCTGAAACATGGCTGTGTACACATTCCCTCACAGGGGTCGGAAATATGAAGCAACTGCAGTTTGAAAAGTTACAGCTGCTCTGCTGGAGCAGGAGGAGGGGAAAACACAGCGAGGCAGAAACCAGGCGTGATATTGTGCACTGGGGTGGGGGCACGTGGTGCACAGACACAGGGACCCAGCGTGGGGAAATGCCATTTCCCTTTCCCCTGTGGAAGAATTCACTGCAGGAGAATTCTTCCAGAGTCCCCATTAAATGGGTTCCAGACCCAGCAGGCCTTTGAAGACCTTAGGCTGGGGAGATGCATGTCTCTAAGCAGGAGCTTATTTTGTTAACAACCAACTCAACCCCACACCCACTGGGGTGTTACAAATGATCCCTGTGGGATGAGATGACTGAGATGTGCAGGGACCATCTCACAGGTGCACTACAGACTCCAGCCATGAGGAAGATTGCTTTTTCTGGACTCTCCCAGCTGGAAGCAGCCCAATTACAGGCTTGGTGGACTTGGAAACTTTCTCTTCCCCGGCTATTGCTGCCCTGTGTCCCCCCTGGGCCATCCCAGATGACCAGGGCTCTGAGCAGGGAGGGGCTGGGGGCTGCCAGCACCATTCAAGTCCTCATGAATTAATTTGCAGTCTCAGCACAGCTTTCACCAGGGAGAAAAAGCCACTGGTGAAGTTCCCAGCCTGCCCGTTGGTCCCGGGTAAGGGAGAAGGGCTGTTTCTAGGTAACACTGACATTAAGGCTGAAAAGAAGAGAGAACAGGAACAATAGAGGGTTATAAATGGGCACCGAGATGCTCTTGCCAAGCAAAGCACTTCAGCTCTTGTTGCTGGAAAGGTCGTGCTCAGCCTATACCAGCAGCCAGACATTGTCCCAAAGGGTCCTGAGGAGGAAAACAAGAATTTGGGCTTCAGCAAAAATAACCAGCTCAGGGCTCCATCACCCAGAGGCAGCCCTGGAGCATGTGCTGCTGCAGCTGCTGGTGGGGCTTTCAGGAGACCCCAATTTAGTGTGTCTGCCCTGCCTGAGGGAGAGGAAGATCTCCTCGAGCTGCCTTTCCGTCTGCTCTCCCACCATCTCATGGCACCTCTATAAATTGCCACTGGAAGCCAGAGTATTTTAAGGACAGGATGTCTGCCCTGGTGTCCTGGAGCATCTGTGCTCCTTGGGATGTCTTAGCAGCTGCCTCTGCCCATTCAGATTGCTAAAAACACTGGCTTTTCATGTCATTCCCAGCTGCAAGGGAGGAAAATCCAAATGAAGGATGCCCAGGAAGGGAGACAGAAACCCTACAGCAACATCACAGACCTGGGGGGAAATCAGCTCCCCGGATACTCTGACCTGGGAGGGTGATTTAACCATTTATTCCTTGGAGCAGATGGATCACACAGGTTTGGCATGGCAGCACCAGCTCTGCCTCCTGCTGAAGTGAAGGATAACACCTGGCACAGGGTACAGATGCATCCAGGGCATCACTTGTGTTACTGTGTCCCACCTGCCACGCTGGAGGTCTAACAGAGA
>JAWWLV010000030.1:2125875-2147946 GCA_035041135.1 Platyrinchus mystaceus
GGCACAGGGTACAGATGCATCCAGGGCATCACTTGTGTTACTGTGTCCCACCTGCCACGCTGGAGGTCTAACAGAGACTCAGTGGGTGACAATAAGAGAGAAAGATCATTTAAATAGCCAGGAAACAGCAGCCAAGGATGGGCAGCACAAAGCTTAATGGGCAATTAGCGCTGCCCCTAATCAAAGCCTGTTCCAATCAACACCATTGGCTTCAAGAGAGAGCAGAAAGAGGGGACAGAGAACAGGGGTGACATGAAAACACTGTGCTAGTGGAAAAAACTTGTGCTGTGTCCCCATCCATCCATCCAGCCAGCACAGAAAGGAATGAGCAAGGGCAAGAAAAGGATGGATAAGGAAAAGCCATTATCTAGGAGATGGATCTGATTTACATCAACCCCCTGGGATGACTGAAACCGTGGGAGAGGTTAGGACTGTTTGAGACTTGTGGACTGGGGGAAATTTGCTGAAATAGGGCCTGGGGCTCCACAGAAGTCGGTGCTTAACCTGGAAGGGACCCTCTCAGCTCTGATCCTGGGGACTGCTGGAGCAGCAGTCAGAAAAAAACAGCTTTATTTGCCAGCAAAGAGACCGGATCTGGAGACTCTGGGTGACAATAACCACGTGCAACCCCAAAGGCTATTTTTCCATGGTCTTTTTTTCAGAGCAAAGACACATTTTCACATTGTTTCTTTCCCTTGAGTGTAAACAACTCCCTTGCCCCAGACCTTCGTCCCCTTCCCCAGCCAGGGCAGCTGTCTCCAGGCTGCCTGGTGTCTGAGGAGCAGCAAAATTCAGCTGCAGCAGCTTTCCAAGAAAGCAACACCAAAGCCATCCCTCCTCCCTCAGATTCCTTCCCTCCCAACAGCTCAAAGGAAACATCCTAAGCATTTTGCACAGGGTTTTATGGTTGTGCTGTTGCTTCTATTTTTACATCAAGGGGGGGAAAGACTTGGAGGTATTTATAAATAAAGGCTGTATGAAAACCAGCCTCTTTATCCGTGGTGCTGCACGGCGTGGTAATTGTACTTGTTTTATACAAAGCCATGGAGACTGTGGGTGTGTGGGAACACCCTCCCTGCCCACCACTTCCACACAGCCATAAACCAGAACAAACCGACCCAAAATGACCCCAAACCTCCCCCCTGTGACTACAACTGCAAAGAGGCAGCAGCAGCCAGTGGAGAAAACCTTAGTGAGTTCATGGCTCAGCAGAGGAACCTGGGGAGCTCCTCTGGACACAAGGTTTGTTGGGAATACTGAGTCAGGCATTTACTGTTTCCCTGGCCCTGCCACATGCAAGACTTGCAGCCTTCCTACCTCCTCCCCTCACAGCAAGTTGCAACACAGCAGTTTCATTTAGTGTGACCTTCTGGAACCAGGTAGCTCATAAAAGATCACCTCATGTAACACAACCACATCACGAGCCAGATGACATTCTGTCCACTACATGGGAAATAAAGTTTGAGTGGCAGAGTGTACAGCAATCTGCCTGAATCCTTCCTGACCCCTCTCCTCTGCAGGGTAACACAGACAGAAGTGCTTTCCCACCAGCTCTGGGATCTGTTGAAGGACTCTTGAAGCCAGACAAACCAGTCCCACCAGCATCTTATCTAACAGCATGAACCCGAGATGCCCCTGCAAGAGCAAGTGTCGTGGTTTTCCCACACGGGAGGGACACCAACCATTTGCTGAAGCCAGGATCATGGCTTGGAGCATCTCCGTGTCAAACTGGTTGTTGGGCCAGGCTCCAGCTTCCTCTCCATTCTGGGACCTTTGGGAAAAGAAAACAAACAGCAAGTTACAGCAGTTCAGTCTGGAGGAGCGGGTTTGTGTCCACCGAGTGCTTCAAATCCTTCTATTAAATAACACTCAGGAGTCAAGACCCTTTCAGAGGTGTCCATCTCTCACTGGGCTTTTGAAGAATAACCCCAAAAAGCACTTGGGGACTCAGTGATGCTTCCAGAAACACCCACCTCACTCCTGCTGACTTCAGAGGCTACAGCCAGCACCTCCTCACCTCAAAATCCCACCAGTACAGAACCAGAGAATCACAGAATGGGTTGGGTTGGAAGTGAACTAGAAGATCATCTAGTTCCAATGCCCCTGCCAAGGGATATAATGTAATCCCTTCCCAAAAATACAATGCAATATCATAAAAACTGCTGTCCTAAATCCCCAGAGGTGTATGCACCCTTATACAACCAGATCCTCTGTTCATCTTGCAGGCTGTGTGAGTGGATGCACCCTTCAGGCTACAGCTCCATTCTGCAGCTTCATTTGTAAGACAGAGGGGGAGAAAACCCCGTGGCATGGTGGGCTTTGGGATCATCATGGAGCCAACTGCCCAGCACCACAGAACGTGCTCTGAACAGAGCCCAAGATCAGCTGCCAGCTCTGCAGGGCTGGCACCAAACAGTCCTGGGGAGGAGAGAAGGGAAGTGGGCACCTGCCTTGTTTCCCTGGACTGGTTGATAGGGGTGCTGAGCATCACACACCCTCCTGGGAAAACTCAGGGCATGCTGTCAGGCTTTGGCTAAGGAGGTTTTGTGACTGAGGTTACAATCAGCAGTCTGTGTGCAGTCTAACAAGCCCTGCTTTCATGTTTGCCAGGTGTCAGCTGTGCTCAGCCACTGCTCACTGGTCAGGGCTGTGCTCACAGAGCCCCTCCAGAGCCTCCCCACTTCCTAAACATCTCACCAGCTTCCTGGGTCCCCCTCTGCTCTGTCCCTAAGTGACCTTATCACTCAGAGCACCTCTCCCTCCTCTCCCAGTTCAGTGCTCTGACCACCTACAGCTCTTGCCACCCACTGGGATGCCAAGATTTGCTCCTTGATTGTGTGCTGGCTCCCTTGGAATGAGGGCTGCTGTGCTTTTGCAGCTGGGAGCTCTCCTGAAGTGAGATGGGGGGCATTGGAAAGCTCATTTCCTAGGAAAGTGTTCAAACCACCAGGTTACAAGGCACACAAGTGGCTTCCTCCACCTCTGTGCTCCCAGCTCTTATGCCCAGGAGCTGCCAAACCCTGAAGCACTGCTCAAACCCAATGCCCTGCTCAGACCCTGACACCCTGTTCAGACCCCAAAACCCTACTCAGACTCTCAATTCCTGCTCAGACTCTCAATTCCTGTTTAGACCCTCAATTCCTGCTCAGACTCTCCATTCCTGCTCAGACCATCAATTCCTGCTCAGACTCTCCATTCCTGCTCAGATATTCTCAAGCAGCCGACACCCCCAGCCCTGGGATCTCCTGCCTGAGCACCCCACATGTTGCAAATGCCAGCACAGTGTTGGTGCCAACTTAGTGCCATGTGCTGGGCAGCAGATGGGCTCCTCACTGCCATGCTGAGCATCCCACTGCCCGGGTGCCCCCGCTGCCTGTGCCTGCTGCAGCCCTCACACACAGAACAGGCTCAATATGGACATTTTGGAATTGGGATGGACCCACAGGCACATCCTTGGAGGTTGTATCTGCCACGGTGACCTTGCAGCGTGGGCAGCTCCGTGCCCAGCTGCATCAAAGCTCTGCAAGGAGAGAAGCCTTGAATGCACACGAGCTTTCCCTGCCCCTGTGAAATTCTCCCCTGGGAGGGTGGGGAGGCCCTGGCACAGGTTGCCCAGAGAAGCTGTGGCTGCCCCATCCCTGGAAGTGTCCAAGGCCAGGTTGGACAGGGCTTGGAGCAACCTGGGCTAGCAGAAGGTGCCCCTGCCCATGGCAGAGGGGTTGGAAGAAACGATCTTTAAGGTCCCTTCCAACTCAAAGCATTCTGGGATTCTATAAAATATGTTCAACCCCCCTTTAAAACACAATATCCAACCGTAAGGATGAGGAAGGGGGGGCTGTCACAGGTACTCTGTGGAAAATCTGGTCTTCAGCAACTTGTCCAAAGACATGCAGGACCTGTGCCAGAACCACACAACCCCTTCTCCATCCCCTGGCTGATCCACCCGCAGCCGCTGCGCTCACACCCGTTCATCTTTAGAGGATGCAAATAACCACTAATGTAGCAGAAGCTGCCCCAGCACGACCCTGCCAGCAGCATCACTCCTGAAATACCTGCTGTCTGCCACATCCCAGCAATATTTATATCCCTCCTGAGCGCTGTGTGTGCTGGCACAGTTTCAAGGAGGCCAGAAGCGAGGCGTGCCCGCCTCCCAAATTGATTGCAGCGCCTACGTGACTGTGGTGCCGAGGCTCCGAGGCTCTGGGTCCCTCTGCCCTGCACTCAGTGTCCTGCCAGTGCCATGCAGGCAGTGAGGACAAGGTGGGGACAGCCCTGGGGCTGCAGTGACCTGTTAATGTCACAAACAGGGCTGGGAATAGAGCCCCGGGCTAGATCCAATAAAGGACTTAGGAACCTACACTCCATGGCAAACGACAACTCATTCAGCCACCAGTTAACCCCAGCAGCTCTTGCCCCACCCCTCCACTGGAAGCTGAGGTTCCCAGGTTTTTCAGGGCTGCAGGAAAGCTGTCCAGAAATGACCCTGAGCCTCCTAGGTGCTGGTCCTGTCTCTGGAAGCTTCCCCAGTATGATGGTGACACCCAGAGCAAAAGGAAGTACCAAACGCATTTTGGGATTTTTTTTAATTGTAACATTCTGGTGGTTTGAACTCCGTATTGAAATTAGAGGCCCAGGTTCAACACTCTCTTTGATGTGGCATCACATTTTCCACCTCCCAAAAGACTCTTCTCTCCTTTCCCACCCTTCCTTCAGGTAACAGGCTTCCCTGTACAGAAGTTCTTCCTGCCTCCAGCCAGTCTCCATCACAGCAAGGGTGCACTGGTGACTCATGTTCAAGCTGACAGCCCCCACATCCTTTTCTGCAACCTTCCTGCACCCAGTGTTCCCAAATTCAGCACAAAGAGCCCCAAAGCTGTGTGCCTGCTCCCCATGACGCCATGCAGAAAAGCTATTTTAGAAATGCCTTAGAGTTGCAAAAAAATCGTATTGAGCTCATTTCTCTAAGCAGGAAATTCAAGTGCCTCAATTACTTGCAGTGCAATCATCCAGAATTCAGAGGCATAGAAAAAAAAAAAAATACAAGGGCTGTAATCTAAAAACACCCAAAAATAACTTCTCGCAGTGGAAAAGGCACACAGCTGATGGCCAGACCTGGCTGTTTTCCATGACTATAGGATGGGGCTGTGAATCACAGCTGTGAATCACTGATTCAACAGAAGGCAGCCTGCCCTGCCCTGCTTCCCTTTCCTGGGGTGGGCAGACCCCAGAACCCCCCCTTCTCACACTGCTCCCCACTCAGCTGCAGTCTTGGATGCTGCTGCAGGGAGCCTGCCCAGAATGGGAGGGCTGGTTCCTATGGAAATGACTCCAAGGACCTGCTGTTTTTAATACAAATGCTGTGGACTCAATAGGGTTTTTTTTTTCTAAAAACCCAACCCCATGGGATAGATCTTTTTTTTTTCTCTGTTCAGTTCTACTCCACACTTCAAAGCTCAGAAAAGAGCTGGCTTTCATTTTTGGGAATGCTTCCAGCATAGCCAGAACTGGAGAGGAGGAATCAAATCCATATTTGAGACAAACCCAGGGGTGCAGCATCTTAAGGGGCTCAGGGCATGGTGGAGACAGAGCTGTGTCAGCAAAGGCAGGTACAGCCCATGCATGACCTGCAGATGCCTTCAATAAACCTGGCTACATGGAAATCAGGGAATACAGAGACAAAAGGCTTGTCTGGAGGCCCTGACACAGCCCCACTGCATCCATCCTGCATCCCAACACTGCCCCATCACTGAGGGCCCTCACAAGCACCCACCTGATGGGGGCACCTGGGGGATTTGCTGATCATCTATTTTGCAGCACCCTCAGCCATCAGGTCTCTTTCTTTATCTTCCACTTCCAGCACGGAATTATTCCACTTGGAGCACAGAATTATTCATTTCCTTGCCGGGTTGCCATGGAGATCGTCACTATGGCAGCCAAAGGCCTCGCAAACATTTATTTGCACACCCGCCCCATGGATTCCTGAAAAATTGTTTTCCTTGCACTGCAGCTGGAAACACGAGCCTGTAGCAGTGCCACAACAAACTGGAAAAGTTTATTCATGCCAGAGCAGTGCTGTCAGAGCCCCATGGGATGCAGAGGGCAGCCCAGTGCCCTGCAGACCAGCCCCTGGCACTCTGAGGCGTCTGGCAGGGCTGGGGGCAGTGCTCGGGCTGGGGATTTTCCCGGGACACCCTCAGCATCCTCCCTCCTCTCTTATATTTGGGGCTGTCTGGCTTCTATGGTAGTGGCCCTCCAGCCAGCCCCTTCCAAACCCCACAGGAAGCTGCTCCCAAACTTCCCCACTCCGGGGAGGGGTGACTGGGATTTATTTCTCCTCCCAGTCTCTCCCCCTTTCACTCCCATTTGCACCCCAGCTCCGGATGCTGCTCCCACCCTCCCATCACCTCCCCCAGACATCCTGCCCTCCCCTTCTCATCCAGCTCCCAGAGCCAGAGGTACATTCAAGCCCATTCCTCAAGACCCATTCCCGGGCAGTACCTGCTCCCCCCCAAGCTGCCCCCCTGTCTAAACCCCTCTGCACTGCTCTTTCCTCTCTCCCAGCTTCCTCCAAGCTGTCCCCATCCCCCCCTGCTGCCTCCCACACACAGCTCCAGCCGGAGGCAGCAGCAGCAGTAAAATCTCAGCCTGCATGTTCCCAGGCTGGCAAAGTGACAAGTGAGAGCGAACAGATCCCGCCCTGCCTGAGCCTCCGCTGCGCTCGAGGCGTGTGGGGACACAGCCCTGGGCTGGGGACACATCCCCAGGGCGAGCATCCCTCTGTCCTGCTTCCCATCCCAGCACCCCACAGCCCATCACCTTCCCCCAGCCTCTGAAAAAAACGGAATCAGCTCCAAAATTGCCACAATTTCCTGGCCTTTTCCCTTCCCTGACAGACGATGCTGCCAGCCCTTCCCCCACGCTCCACCGGCTCCGCACATTCCCAACCACTTCTGTAATGCAATTACAGGGGCTGGAGAGAGCCTGGATGAGGCCCAGCCTTAAGATCATGACTATGCAAAGATGGGATTGAAAATGTTAGCGGGGAAGTGTGTGTGGGGGGAATATTTCCAGCCTCCCAAAGCTCTGCAGAGTCTTTACTTCCAGCCGGCAGAGCTGCTGGGATGTACCTGGGATGCTGCTCTGCTGAATGGAGGCAGAACAAAAGCCCACAAAGTCTCCAAAAGGAGGACCGAGGCAGTGTCCCCCTTCCTGGGGACTCTTCTAGCCCTCCTGAAAGAGATGGAGCTGAGAGCAGTCATTATTTCCCCAGGGCCATCCTACAGCCACCAGTGTCCCAAGCCCGCCAGGAAGGATATTTTGAGAAATTCTTTGGAAAGGTTGCTGTGCCTGTTTGTTGGATCCATCGGCTCTGCAGCCGGCCATGGCACGTGCTCAGCTGTGCAGGAAGCAGATGGAGCAAGAAAAATTAAACTATTACATGTAGCACCTGTTAAATTACCTAAAATAGCATTTCTATACATAAAACTCTGATGATGACACTCCTGATATTCTGGGGGCTCTCCAGAATGAGAAACTCATCCCAATTGCTTGGATATTTCCCTTTCTCCATAAAAGATTTTACAGCTTTTGTCCCACTTGGCAGGATCTGGATGGCTCAGACTTCAAGGGCCATGACAAATGCAGATAAAGGGATTATTGGCCCAGGATGGCCAATAAGGTAAAGAAACAAAGGGAAGGAAACACTCAGCTAAAAAGGGCTATGTGATGTAGAAAGAAGCCCAAATACTGAATCTGCTGAGATTTGGGCTGTTAATAGACAAAAGGGTGGACCCTGCAAGCAGGAGTACTCACAGGTGGCATGGGGGACCAGCTCTGTGGTCTCTTGAATGTGGAAGGGTAGGTGGGGTTGGGACCAGGACATATCACTACAAAACCTTCAGCCTCCAGTCCCAGGATCAGCTCAGCTCCATAGGAGAGGGGGAAGAAGAGCAGTTATCCAGAGACACGTCCTGCTCCCAGCATCAAAACAGCTCCTGCCTGTCCCAGCACCCCAAATCCACTCCAACATTGCACCACAAGGCTGCAGCCCGTGCTCAGACCAAAGCCAGGCTCTGAGCAGCCTCACAGTACTTTAAAGCACCTTTTTCTCTGCAGTGTTTGATAGGAAACCCCAGTCACAAAATTGTTTAGGTTGGAAAAGCTCTCTAAGACTGAGTTCAACCATTAACCCAGCACTGCCAAGGCCACCACTAATCCTTGTCCCCAGATGCCACATCCACATAGCATTTAAATCCCTCCAGGGACAGTGACTCACCACTGCCCTGGGCAGCCTGTGCCAGTGCCTGACCACCCTTTCAGGGAAGAAACTTTCCCTAATATCCAACTTAAACCCTCTCTGGTGCAACTTGAGGCTGTTTCCTCTTGTCCTATTGCTTGTTACCTGCAAGAAGAGACCGACCCCCACCTGGCTCCACTCTCCTGTCAGAGAGTTGTAAAGAGTTATAAGGTCTCCCCTGAGCCTCCTTTTCTCCAGGCTGAGCACCTCCAGCTCTCTCAGCTGCTCCTGGTGCTCCAGACCCTTCCCAAGCTCTGTTCCCTTCTCTAGACATGCTCCAGCACCTCAGAACCATGACCCTCTGAGTGGTCTTCAACCTTTCCTGTTTCAGAACCCACCAGGGCAACACCAAACTTGACAGATACAACTATCTGGCTGTTGTTTCTGTGGTTCCCTCCGAGGTGTTTGCTGAGCAAGTCACACAAACAGGCTGGGGGCTGCATCATCAGGCATGAACAACCACTTCAAATACTCCCCAAAAAGGCAAGTTCTCTCCCAGGCTCCCCAGGACCTGACAAAAGCTGGTGATTTGAGCTCCACAGCCCCAGAGGCTTTGGCAGGGGGGAAAACCCTCCCTTCATTGGCACAGCTCCTCCTGCACTCAGAGATCCACAGCCCCCTTAAAGCACAGCAGCTCTCAAGCTTAGGAGAGCGCTGTCACTTAGATTATGGCTGTTCCTCTAAATGACCTCAAAGGGATCTCCAGAGCCTGCTGTGATTTTTTAGGCTTCAGGGCTCCACTCACACCTTCCCAAAGCCTTGGGGTGGCAGTTTAGAGCAGCCCCACACTCTACATGCTGCAGGAGCTGTGGAGGAGTCACTAAATATTCAATACTGAACAGGCAGGCAAAAACAATCCAGTCAGAAGAAGTAGAAATTTCAGCCCAAAGACTGTTACACCTTTCTAATTCACCAGCAAAACATGTGGAACCACACCAGGCAAAGCAAATACCACTGCTGGCTTCAACCCCTGGGTGCATTTGGGATGGAAACCTGAGGATTATAATTTCCTAAACTTCCCACAGTGGCAGTTCTCTCTGCTGCTCCTCTTGCCCCTGTCAACGAGAAGCTGCAGCTTGTCCAGCACCTCTGCCTGGCATGTGCCTTGGCATGTTTCCACGTGTTTTCCATGAATGAGCAGAAGGTAAAGGGGTCAGTGTTTACCTGTAGAGCCCCACTGGTGCCCCTGGGCATGTGCTTTGGAGTGCTTGCTACTGGCTCACTATAACACAACACAAACTCACAACGTAAATTCCTAGGGGTTTACAACACCCACAGACACCCCTGTGGCTCCTGGGTTAGCAAGTGTTTATTTTTAGGGAGGATGTGGGTAAAGCCTGCAGTTGTGACCAGTTGTCTCTGTGCTGGGTATCCACCCCTGTGCTGTGTAAGTCCACAAATGTCCGTGTCTCCCTCTGTCTCATCCTCTGGCTCCAGTTGCTGCCTGCTCTGGGATGTCTCACACAGACACACACATGTCATGCAGGACATCCTGAGCACCCCAAAACCACACCACAATACCCTCCTTGGCAGTACTTGCATGCTTTGAGCCCCAAGAATGCTCCTGAGAGCTTTTTGGGACACCTTTCCTCCCCTTCCTGTTTCCCAGCACACACAGGCAGGCTGTGGTTAGTCCTGCAAGCCCAACTCCTGGAGTTCTTGCATGAAAACAAAACAAAGAATAAAAAAAATTCCCTCTTTTCCTTCCTGGCTCTCCTGTGGGCACTGCTGCAGCATCTCCACTATCAGTCCAAAACCCCTTGGGTGTGGTGGGGGGGGAATGATGGACGGGGTCAGACAAAGCAGCCGAGATGCTGCTTAATGAGCAAGTGAAGTGAACATCACTATTGGCTGTGTTCAGTCTGGCAGGGGGAGCCTGGCCAGCAACAGCTTTGAGAAGCATTAACAAAGGGAGATACAGGATTGGAGAGGATAAATAGAAGGGGGTGTGAAATGGCAGTCTGTATCTTCTTTACATGCTTCGCTCCTCCCTCCCCTGGGGTTGCTGGGGATATTCACCCAGCTTCCCACCTCCAGTGAGTCCCCTGCCACAGCCTCGGGGGTGTCTCCTGCACGGGATCTCCTTCCATCCAGCCTGTCCCCCCAGCCCAGAATTGCCCTAACTCCTCCCACAGGATGCCCAGGACATACCGGCATTCCCACCCTCCCATGCCCACCTGTGAGCAACACAGAGCCCTCCCCACTCCTCCAGGAAGGAAATCCTGACTTCAGCCAGGTGTTTTCCTGAACAAACCATCACACAGAGATCAAAACACAGAGCAACTGGGGCCAGGCAAGTACCAGGAACGTGCAAGGCACAGCAAAAACCAAACGAAAACAACAAGATGGGTCCCTTGTACCAGTCTCTGTGTTCTCTCCCCATACACGGTCCCCCCTCCTCTCAGGGAAACCCCACACTGATGATCCCACAGGGATATCCTGCCACGCTGCTGGACTGTATATTTACTCCTCATTGGACAATTCATTGCTGTAATCTCCACTTCAGCCACTGATCTGATTTGTCTGGGAGTGGCATCTGCTGCTCAGAGTCAGCCTGGATTCATTTACATTTGCCCGGCGACAGCACGGGTGCTTTGTTTTCTTAGAAAACAAAACACAAACATCATTAACTTAATCTATCCTCCTGTTTTTCCCAAACAAGATTAATTCAGAACTGCTCTGCTCAGGTCTGCCTGCCTACCACATTTTCAGAGCAGACTGTCTGAGCTCCTATTTCCTGAGCATGTGCACCAGAGCTCCTCTCCCGTGTTTCAGAACAAAGAGCAGATTCCCTTTGTTGTCCCGTAGCAACAACGTTCGAGATCAAGAGCCAGTCCCTGTCTTATTGAGCTTTCCCTGCCTTGCCTGGTTCAAGTTGCTCAGAGACACGTGGGATTTGTTTTGATGGGCAGGGATATGCTAAGACAGGATTGTTTCTTCTCCAGCTCCCATGGAGACAGCAAGGGAGAAATCACAACACGGGTTTAAGCTTGCTTTCTGGGTTAGGGTCAGTGCTGGACTCCCTCTGGGATCCATCCAAACCACTGGCCTAAGCTGCCCTGTTTGTATTGCTATTTAATTTGGGTCAAATAGAGTTAAGAGCACATCCCACTTTTTTTTTCCTTTCAGCTGTGTTCCCCAAGCTCCAAGCAGAGCCCTGCAGTTCAGAGAGCTCATGGTGCTTCAGAGATTCACCTGTCAGCAGGAGAAGCAGTTGTACAGGATTTAACAGACAGAAACAGCGAGCCAGGCTCAGGCAGCTGCCCTTGCCTCCTCTTTAATACCTGTACTACCAACCAGAGCCTGGGG
The DNA here is from genome assembly GCA_035041135.1 of Platyrinchus mystaceus. Taxonomy (NCBI): domain Eukaryota; kingdom Metazoa; phylum Chordata; class Aves; order Passeriformes; family Tyrannidae; genus Platyrinchus; species Platyrinchus mystaceus. The sequence goes on from JAWWLV010000030.1 coordinate 2,137,481, forward strand.
AATTCACACACCAGGCATCAAAACACTGGGAAGAGCACGAGAAGAGCACAATGGAGAGTGGGCTGCTTTCCAGGATTTGCCTGTTTGATCACTAGAGAGGTGTCAGGGCTGGGCACTGAACATATGGGAGCACTTTCTATTTCCATCCTTTAGTAGTGTCCCACAGGTTTAGAATAAAACCATCCCCTTGATTTAACTCATAAGAGGATGAAAGGAACTGGGAAAAAAACATCAGCAAGAGCTGCTTCTCTGCAAATGTGGACACAGGCAAGTGAGAAAACCAGCAGGGATTCAAATCCACTGAGATTTTTCAGTTATTTCAGCACCAGCCTGTGCCTGGGCAAAGCCTCTTTCCAAAGCTGGGGGTCTCGCCTGTGCTATGGGATCCCTTGCCACAACAGGCACTGACAGGGGGCTCTGAGCTCTAAGGGAATGTGTCCCTGCCCATGGCAGGGCAAAGAATGAGATGAGCTTTGAGGTCCCTTCCAACCCAAACAGTTCTGTGATTCTACGAGCAGCTGTTTCGGGGACTACCATGGGCACCCAGGGGTAACATCGTGGCTCCTGCACCAGAACTAACACGTCACGATAGTTCAGCTCCCCACAAACAGTCTGAGGCTGCCTCTCCTCTTGTCCTCTCTCTTCCCACTTAGGAGGGGGGTGGAGCTTGTAAAGAGCTCCAGGCAGAGGCTGGAAGCTGGGGTGAGTGTCACTGTCCCAGGACCTGAGAAAAGGCCCCTGTCACTGAGCTAAGGAAGCCTGGACTGCATCAGCTCTGTGCCTTGAAGAGCCCCAGCACGATGCTGGAAGAGGGAGCAGTAGAGCTTGCTCTGATGGGGCTCATTTACTGCCTTCTCCTAACAAAACTATCACAGCAGCCGTGGTGCACTTGTGCATTAACAGGGCTTTGTTAATTGTCATCTGAACTGGAGCGGAAATGGTTAGAAAGATTTTCCTTGATTAAAATGTTGTCACTGATGGGGAATTCAACAGACCTCTGAGAAAACTCTTCCAGCCATAGCTTTGTTTTAAAGTCCATGGCTGGTTTCTAGCACGAACACTTTATCTAATTACATCAAACCTTCACTCCATTTTAGCTTTATCAGCTAGAAGAGCCTAATAGCAAAGTTTAATCACTTCAACAAGTTGGCTACAGCAATCTCTTAATTTTCTGATAAGCCACATTATTGAGCCAGACCCAGGGAAAGACTCAGACAGAACCAGCTTCTGCAGATGTTTAACTGCAAGCTCTGACATCAAAATCCAGGACCCAACACTTCAATGACACCGTTTCAACCTCCATGGGAGCTGCCCAAGTGGCCACCAGGAGTGACAAAGCACAGTGAGACACTGCCTGACCCAGACAGACGAGGAAGCACATCATCCAAATTTACTCCCAATTGCTCCAAGGGTATAATCTTTGGGCATGCCCCAAAAGATACAATCTTTTCACATATAAATTATCCTGGAGCCATCTCCTCATGCACAGTAACCTCTGGCTGGGGTATTCATGGAGGAAGGTGGACTCCCAGTCCAAGTTCTTCCTTATCCTCATGGTACTGAAGGGAGTTCACCCTCTGAAGAGGAGCCCTGGCCCTTCCTATGAACCAGGAGGGAAGATGGGAGAGGCAAAGAACAACATTTGGTTGTCAGTAGTCTCTCACTGTGGACCAAGACAGGTAAACTTTGTTGGGCCAGAGGCAAGACAGGGATACTCACTTGGGAGACAGGTCTCTGCTCTGCTGCTGGGGCTTCTCATCCTTTCTGACCTCACACACACCTCACAGAGAGGTGGTAGAGTCTCCCTCCTTGGAGACATTCCAGAACTGCCAGGACACAATCCTGTCATGTGTTCTAGGCTGACCCTGCCTGAGCAGGGAAGCTGGCCCAGGTGACCCACTGTGGCCCCTTCCAACCTGACCCATTCTGTGATTCTGTGAATACACTTCAGCAGCACAGAGCTCAAGGCTCCAGGACTAGTAAGGGGAGTGATTTCCAGGGATTTCCAGTGGCCTCTGTGCAAGGAGAGGAATTAAGAATTTGGACTCGGAATCTAGTTTTTACACGCTCAAAATTTGCTTTAGAGAAGAGGCCTTTCTCTGTGAAACATATTTTCTAGTCCTTCAACCGTCTCACAACTTCACCTGGAGTTTTCTCCAGTTCCTGACTGTCCTCCTTGAGGTGTGGACACCAAACCAGACACACCATGGCCAACAACAGCTGTCCCACCCCCGCCACACACAGCTGACACAGGAGCAGCTCTGTTTCTGACTCTATCAATGACAGGGGACACCCATTCTCAGAGCTGCCAGTCATGGACTTTCCAGCACTGCAAGTAGCACACAAAGGGAAGAAACCTTCAGCCCACACAAAAATGAAGAAAGAGGCACTTACCCACTTGTTCCAGGTCTCTGGGTCTGAGAGAAGCGCCAGTCTGTGTTGGGCTGAGCTTGCTGCAGAGAAAAAGAAGAGTTTTAATACCTTCATTCTTCCCTTTGAAAAATGAAAGCGAACTGATCCTGGATTATTTCAGTCTGGAATATCAGCATGTTCTTTCCAAGTGAAGCAAATCAATTAGAACAAAGAGAAAGCTCCCCCTCCCTCTTTCTTGAGTATTTCTGAACCAGCATGACAAAAACTGTTCAGAGAATAATCTTCCAAAGCAGCTCAGGAAACCAGGCTGTGAAAGAAATGAAGCATGAAATAAACTGATAAGGGCATCAATTCAGCAGGAGCAGTGGTACCACAGTAATGAGCTTGGAGGAGGAAGGGGGTGTGTGGGGGTGGCAGAGTTAATTGATACTGAGAAAGATTCTTTTAATGCTCTAAGGTAAAATGGCAACAGACCTTCCTAATCTCTCCTCCTTCTGTCCTTAAAAAAGCCAGCCTGAGACCTTATTTTCATACACTGTATTTGAATGACTTTTCCTAGATGCTGTGGCCTTGGAGCACGACAATATTTTTCTGTCCACAGAGAAAAGAATGAACTTCCGACAGCAAGAGGAAAAAGCATTGTTTGTTTAGGAGGCACAATAACCTTCAGACACAACAGCACACTTTGTAACCTCATTAAGGAGCCCCCGTATCACTTTCTGCCCATGTTATTTTACCACCAGACAATGAACATTTTGTAAATAAGGAAGGACATGGAGCAGGCTTGCTTATTCCTGTTTGAATTACGCCTTTGTGGAACACACTAAATAGCAGAGCTGTTTTCTGTCTGGAAGACACACACTTCCGAAAATCATAATTAACTCTTATTTAAATAATTAAATAATAAGAATTAAACCTTAATTGACTCCAGAGTGATGACATACTACCTGGAAAGGACAACACTTCTCTCAGTTATTTTAGGAATGAGCTCTTCATAGTCCACACAATGGAACACCAGTTTTATAGGATTATTCTGCTTGTACATGCAATTACTAAGGAAAAGTGAAGACGGGGCAGAGCTGACCTAGATTTTTTATTTAGTAGATGTGCTTTTATTAATTTCTCTGCAGCTTTGATGATCCTCATGAAAGAAGATATTAGAATAAATTACTCCCCTGAAATAGATGCCCCAGTGGTCCCCAAGCCACATGCAAATGAAGCTGTTTAAATACTCGCCCTCCAGATTTCAGATACGCATTTCTGTACACGCTGACACACAATCCTGCACTAAAGAAGCCATTCCCAATCTATGTTTTGAGTTCCTGTTGTAATTACCATTTTCAAATTAAGGGCAGGCATTTGTGACACAAAATTGCGTTGCTTTTTATATCCCGAAGTTATAAAAGCTACAGCTAAACACAGTCACCTACATCTATATTTAGACAGCTGAGTACAAGTAGCTCAAGTTTTCAAAGCTTGACGCTGCCTCAGTCTTTGCAAGCCCAAGGGCACATAAGGTTACCAGGATCTCTGTGAATAATGTCACTGCTGAATAGTGAATTCAGCCCCTTACTCAAAATGACCAAGCTGAAAAGTGATCCCTTGCTGGGGCACAGTCAGTAATTAATAACATTTGGAGGTTTAAGAAATGAGAAATTTCTACAATGCAGCTCTAAAACTGAGCGAAAGAAACACCGACAGACTTTTCTTCCAGATAACATCTCCCGTGTCATGGTTTGTATGCCATGCAGAACAAAGGGGTTAAATGGAATCAAGAAGTTAATCCCCCCCAAAAAACACGTCCCTGACCACGCTAAGAATCACTTTAAAAAGAAATGAGTATGAATGGGACCAAGAGGAAACTCTCCACTGCCACAAACACGCTGTCTTTCATTCTACAGTGCTGCTCAGCCCCACCAAGCCCAGCTTTCACCTGCCACCTCCCAGGAGGTGACGGTGACACACATTCCTCGAGGCCACTTGCTTAGGAGGAAGGACAGACAGAGAAGAGCCAGCTGGCCTGGATATTACAGACTGTTGTACTTAGCAGAGAGGACAGTAAGAAACACCCATCTCTTACCCCATCGCAGGGACTCGCTAAGGTGCTGGTCACCTGCTCATAGGCAGCCACGGTCTCCGCAGTGCTAGAATGGCTGAAAGGCTTTACAAAGAGGAAATCGCTCTGGTCAGACATGGGCGAGAAACAAGAGGTGTAATTCTGTGCCTGGGAGGTCAAACCCCCTCCTCCCACGTCCAGGTACTTGATGAAGCCATCTGGCTTCATCTGCCCTCGAAAATGGGAGGCGGGCTTGCGGCCAGTGCCCCGGCAGCAACCCGCCAAGGTCCAGCTGGCACTGCCAGCTTTGAGACACCGGGCAGCCACCAGAGCAAACATCACGCAGGACACAAGGGAAATGGACACCAAGGAGATGATGAGGTAAAGGGTTATGTTGGTATCCTTGGGAGAAGACTGAGGGAGGTCCAAGGACTGGGAGAAGTCCTGCACGCTGCTTTCCTCTGGAGAAATGACTATCACCACGGAGGCCGAGAGGGACGGTGTGCCATTGTCCCTCACTTCCACCACCAGCCTGTGGGAATCTTCTGACTCCCTGAGAGCCTGTGCAAGCCTTATCTCTCCAGAGCGGCGTTCCACTTGGAAAGGCAAAGCCTCAGCCGTCTCCTGCAGCTGGTAGGACAGCCAGGCATTATGGCCACTATCAGCATCAACTGCTACAACTTTGGTGACCAGATAGCCAGGTTCTGCCAAGGCCGGGATGGCCTGGTGGAAGGCAGAGCCCTTGGGGACAGAGGGATAGACAATGTTGGGAGCATTGTCATTCTCATCCAGGACAAACACATGGACCACAGCAGTGCTACTCAGCGCAGGAGACCCAGCATCCTTCACCTCCACAGGCACCTGGAACACCTTGTCCTGCTCGTAATCCAGAGCTCGCACGGTGTAGATGGTGCCGTTGTCCTGGTCTATTCGGAAGTAGGTTGAGATGGGTACATCCTGTATCCCATTATCCAGGATGGAGTAAGACAGCTTGGCGTTGCTACCCTCATCAGGATCAGACGCTGACACTGAAAAGACAGAAGTTCCAGGAAGGGAGTTTTCCTGAACGTGAGCTGTATCAAAAGGGCTGGAGAAATTCGGCGTGTTATCATTCACGTCAGCAATGCGGAGGTAAAAGGTTTTCTGTGTGGCCCTCTGGGGGGACCCAGAATCCACAGCCCTCACTGTGATGTTGTATCCACTGGCCTTCTCCCGATCAAGGGGACCACTCGTGACCAGTGAGAAATGCTCTTTAAAAGATGACACCAGTTTAAAAGGGAGCTCTTTTGCTATCTGCAGATGGACCTGCCCGTTGTCACCAGAGTCGCTGTCCTTCACACCAATGAGGGCAATCACAGTGCCTGGGGTTGCATCCTCCTGCACTGGGCTGGAGACAGAGGTCAGCACAATCTCTGGGCTGTTATCATTGATATCAATTAACTCCACTCGCAGGTGACAGTGGCCTTCCATGGCTGGGGATCCCTTGTCCCTGGCTCGAACCGCAATCTCATAAGCACTGGATTCCTCGTAATCCAGTGGGGCTTTGGTTCTGATCTCCCCCGTCTGGGGATCTAAGGAGAATAGCCTGGTGAATTTACCAGGTGCTTTATTGCTGGTTTTGAATGAATATTCCACATCCCCGTTGGGACCTTCATCCAGGTCGGTGACATTCAACTTGGTGACCAGAGTGCCCACTGGCACATTCTCCTCCAGATGTACTTTGGATATGGGTGGGTCACAGACAGGAGGGTTGTCATTTGCATCCAGGATATGGATGGTAACCTTGGCAGTGCCAGATTTCACTGGATTCCCTCCATCCAGGGCTGTCAGTGTTAGATGATGAACAGGCACTTTCTCTCTATCCAGTGCTTTTTCAAGTACAATCTCAGGCATTTTAACACCATCTCCTCTCACATTGATGCTCAGGGCAAAATGCTTGCTGGGGCTGAGCTCATAGGTGGAGATGGAGTTGGAGCCCATATCCGGGTCTTCTGCTACCTCCAAGGGTAGCCGAGTCCCAGGGTTGGCTACCTCAGTGATCTCCAGCACCACCTCCGGCTTGGGGAACTGGGGCGCGTTGTCGTTCACGTCGAGGACGTCCACCTCAACACGGTGGAGCTGGAGGGGATTCTCCATGACGAGTTGGAGGTGCAGGGAGCACGTGGGGCTCTGCCCACACAGTGCCTCCCGGTCCAGTCTGCTGTCGAGGAGCAGCACACCTGCCGCCAGGTCCACCTGGAAGTGCCGCTGCCCACCCTCGCTGACCAGGCGCAGGTTGCGGGCGGCCAGGCTCCGCACCTCCACCCCTAGGTCCTTGGCCAGGTCGCCCACAGAGAAGCCCGGCTCTCGATCCTCGGGCACGGAGTAGTGGAGCTGGGCGCAGCTGGGAGCCGCCAAGCAGGAGAGAGCTGCGAGCAGCAGCGGGAGCTGCCATGGCAAACTCCGTCCCGCGAGCATCCCGTGCCGGGTGTGCGAACGGAGCAGCGCGGAGCGGAGCGCCGGCGGCTCCGCGCAGCCTCCCCCGCCTCCCCGACCCCGCTGCCGGCTCCGGCCGCCGGAACCCCCGCGCCCCGGGGGCGTCCGAGCGGGCTGTGCAGGGAGGAAGCCGCCGCCGGAGCCGCCGGAGCCGGACAGGGAAGGATGGAGGGGGCGGGGGGGGGTGGTGAGCGCAGCCCGGCCGGATGAACCGCTTCTCGGTACGCAAAGACACACAAAGTCGGCGAGAGGAGGGGATGGACCGAGTGACAGTTTTACGTCTCTCCACAGCCCCCTCCTCCTCCTCCTCCTTTTTCTCTCCCTCCTCCTCCCCTTCTCCTTCTCGCCGCCTTCCCCAAAATACGCACGGCGTAGCCCCCCCCACTTCCCCCGCCACTCCGCCCCCGCAGCGCCGGGAGGGCGCCGGGAACTCCCGGCAGCGGGAACCCCGGTCCGCCCTGCCCGGCTGCTGGCAGCGGGCACCGACCGCACCCCCCGCCCAAAGCCGGCTGGGGGTGCCGCATTCCGAGACGGCTCGGTGCCGAGCCCCTCGCACACTGAGACTGCGGTCAGGCTGGAGAACACACTCCCAATCTCACCTCGCTGTACAGGGGAGGATCCGCGGAGGGTTTCACAAACATGAACTCGCTGATATCCGAGACGGGCGAGAAGCAGGAGCGGTAACGCGGGGCGGGGGGAGCTGTCGCTGTCACCTGCACGCCCATCACCGTGTCCCCTTGCTTAGGCTCATAGTGCAAGTGCCCAAAAATGTGGCTGGGGGGGGGCTGAAGCGTGTTCACGCTCTCCACGCAGCAGCCCTGGCTGGCGGGTGCAGAGCCCCGCCGGAGGCACCGTACGCCCAGCGCCGCCAGTCCCACCAGCGAGACGGTGGAGATGAGCACTAGGGATACAATCAGGTAAAGCGTAATAGTGGGCAATCCCCCACCGTCAGCAGCCCGAGCCTCGGAGCCCTGCAGGGCCTCTGGACCCTTCTCCTCCACCAGCACCACCAGTGTGACGGCAGTGGAGAGTGGGGGCTCCCCGGCGTCCCGGACCACCACCAGCAGTTCGTGCGCAGAGGCGTCCGTGTCCTGCAGAGCCCGCGTGATCCGGACCTCCCCGGAACGCAGGGCCACGCTGAAAAGCCCCAGGTCTGTGGCTTCCACGAGGTGGTAGGACAGCCAGGCATTGCGCCCCGAGTCCGCATCTATTGCCACCACCTTGGTGATGAGAGCAGGTGGGACGATGGAGGGGGAAATTCGGAACTGAGCGGCAGAGTCCTCCCCGGCCCTGGGGAAATGCACCTGTGGGGCATTGTCGTTCTGGTCCACTATAAAAACATGAACCAGCGTCCTGTTCCTCAGGGCCGGGGAGCCACCATCAGAGACCTCCACATGGAACTGGAGATAGGTGGTTTGCTCATAGTCAAAAGGGAACTTGGAAGTGACCTGCCCACTGGTGGGATGTATGGAGAGGTAGCGAGTAGGATCCAGGCCTGGATCTGTCCCACCAGCTCGCAGGATGGAGTAGGAGAGGCGGGAATTCTGCTCCGAGTCAGGGTCAGCAGCAGAGACCGTAACCAGCACGCTGCCCACTGGATTGTTTTCTGCCACCAGCACTTCATAGGACGCTTGCTCAAACTGGGGAGCGTTGTCATTGACATCTGTCAGGGTGATTGGCAAGATGGTGTGGCGGGAGAGTGGGGGATTGCCCAGGTCCGAGGCAGAGATGGTGACATTGTAGTAGGCAACATGCTCCCGGTCCAAACGGGTGCTGGTCAGCAGCGAGTACTGGTGCTCGTAGTCCTTGCGCAGCTGGAAGGGAAGATCCGGAGACACATGGCACAGGACCTTGCCCTGCTCCCCAGAGTCCCGGTCTCTGACGTGTATCACAGCCACCACTGTGCCTGGCAGCGCGTCCTCACTCAGGGAGCTGGAGAAGGAGGTAAGAATGACCTCGGGTGCGTTGTCATTCACGTCAGTGATTTCCACCACCACGCTGCAATGCTCCTCCATCGTGGGCGACCCCATGTCCTTGGCCTCCACTTCGATCTCATACACCGTCGCCTCCTCGAAGTCCAGGTTGCCCTGGACACGAATCTCCCCGGATTGCTCATCGATGGCGAAGATCTGGCGTAAGGCAGCCGAGTTGTGGCTGCTGAGCGAGTAGCGGATGTCTCCGTTGGGTCCTTCGTCCACATCAGTGGCATTTAACTTCACCACGAGGGTGCCCAGCGGCGAGTTCTCCACCAAGCGGGCTCCATACGATGGTCTGTCAAAGACAGGGTGGTTGTCATTGGCGTCCAGGACCTGAATAGTGATGCGTATCTTGCTTGACTGTGGGGGAGAGCCCCCGTCTTCAGCAGTCAGGACCAAGTGATGGAAAGCTCTGAATTCCCGGTCCAGGGCCCGCTCCAACACCAGCTCAGGGAACTTCCCACCATCAGTGCGCGCCTTCACGTTGAGATTGAAGTTGTCATTGGCACTCAGGTGATAGGTCTGCAAGGTGTTGGTGCCCACATCAGGGTCCTGGGCAGGCTGGATGGGGAAGCGGGCACCCAGAGACGCCAGCTCGTAGATGCGCAGGGAAACCTCATCACTGGGGAACTCCGGGGGGTTGTCGTTGATATCCAGGATCTCCACCTCAATGCGGTAAAACTCCACTGGGTTCTCGATGGCAAGTTTCAAGTGGAGGAAGCAGCGTGGGTTCTGCCCGCAGAGCTGCTCCCGGTCTATCCGCTCGCTGACCATTATAACACCAGTGTTCACGTTGACAGAGAAGTACTGGGAATCCGAATCGGACAGTACCTGCAGATTAGCTGCCGCCAGCTTCGCCACATCGGTGCCCAGGTCCTTCGCGATATTGCCCACAAAGGCACCCCGGGTGAGCTCCTCCGGGATGCTGTACCGGATCTGAGCGGAGGAGCTGTGCAAGAACAAGCAGAAGGAGAAGACGCGCGGCAGCCCCAGGGACCGGCGCGCCTGCCCTGCCCTCGGCATCCTTGCCAGGTGGCCGGCCGGGCAGCGATGCCCTCCGCGCCGGGGGCCGCGCTCAGCGCTCGCCGCTCCCATTCATTGTTTGGGGCGGACGCGGCTCGGCGGGGCGGGGGCGCGCCGGGGCCCGGCGCAGCCGCGGCGCCATTGGCTGCGGGCGGAGCGCCGCCCTCCAATGGGCGCGCCGCTCTGCCCGGACAGCAACACGGCGGCCAATCACGGCCCGCGGGCCGTTGCCGCGCGCCGCGAACCCGCGCGGCGGCTCCGCGCGCTCGGCGGGGCCGCGACCCTGCGGCCGCTTCACCTGGGCGCGCTCCCGAGGCCGCTTCACCTGGGCGCGACCCCGCGGCCGCTTCACCTGGGCGCACTCCCGCCGCCGCTTCACCTGGGCGCGCTCCCGCCGCCGCTTCACCTGGGCGCGACCCCGCGGCCGCTTCACCTGGGCGCGCTCCCGGAGCCGCTTCACCTGGGCGCGCTCCCGGAGCCGCTTCACCTGGGCGCGCTCCCGACGCCGCTTCACCAGGGCGCGCACCCGCCGCCGCGTCACCGGGGCGCGACCCCCCCGCCGC
>JAWWLV010000030.1:2148046-2161620 GCA_035041135.1 Platyrinchus mystaceus
CGCCGCCGCTTCACCTGGGCGCGCTCCCGAGGCCGCTTCACCTGGGCGCGCTCCCGCCGCCGCTTCACCTGGGCGCGCTCCCGCCGCCGCTTCACCTGGGCGCGCTCCCGCCGTCGCTCACCTGGGCGCGCTCCCGCAGCGTGCCGCCGGCCGGCAGGAGAGCCCCGCGCTCCCTCGGCAAGGTCGCGGAGGGTGGGCAAGGCCGCAGGAAGGTGAAGTCGCTCCGCTCGGAGCCCGGGGAGAAGCAGGTGCTGTAGCACTGGGACTGGGTGTCGGTCGGTCGCAGCGTGACCTCCATGTACTTGAGGGTGCCGTCGGAGCTCAGCTGGAGCTTGGGGCTGGAGTGTTTGAAGAAGTCCCGGGAGGGCGACTCGCTGAGCCAGCAGCAGCAGTAGGGTGAGACGGCGGCGCGGCCCCTGCGCCGGAGGCACCTGGCGGCCAGACCGGTGACAGTGGCCAGTGCCACCGTGCTAACGGCTGCCAGCGCGATGATCAGGTAGAGGGTCAGGTCCGGCTTCTCCTTGGCACCAGCCAGGAAGTCCCGAGGCTTGTAGCTCTCCTCAGGGGCTGCCTCCTCCAGGGCCACGGTGATGGTGGCGGTGGTGGAGAGCGGTGGGTCACCGTTGTCCGTCACCTGGACAACGAGCTGCTGCACTGCCATGTCGGTGTCCTGGAGGGCACGTGCCGTCCGCACCTCCCCGGTGTGCAGAGACATGTGGAACAGTGAGGGGTCGGTGGACTGTGGCAACAGCCGGTACGAGAGCCAGGCATTGTACCCAGCATCCGCATCCACCGCTGTCACCTTGGTGACCAGGGAGCCCGGTGGGGCAGACAGGGGGACCTTGTGGGGTGCCAAGACATCGCTGTCACTGGCAGGGTGCAGGATGGTGGGCGGGTGGTCATTCTGGTCCAGCACAAAGATGTAGACAGTAACATTGGCATGGAGCGGGGGGGACCCTGAGTCCCGCACGGCCACAGAGACCGGCAGAACCTGCAGCTGCTCAAAGTCAAAGGTACGCTGAGCGTAGAGGTTGCCGTTGTCAGGGTTGATGTGGACGAAGGAAGAGATGGGGGAACCCTGCACTTGGCCACTCTCTATGGAGTAAACAAGCCGGGAATTAACCCCGTCGTCAGGGTCTGAGGCAGAGACAGTGCACAGCAGGGAGCCAGGCGGGTTGTTCTCCGCGAGAAAGGCATCGTAGGAGGGCTGCAAGAAGCGTGGGGGGTTGTCATTCACATCAGATATATTGAGGAGCAGCGTGAGTGTTGTGGTGAGGGCAGGAGACCCACCATCCCGGGCGATCAGCACCACTATGTACTGTGAGGTGGACTCTCGGTCCAGGCTCTCCCGGGTGACCAGGGAGAAGTGGTTCTGAAGGGTTCTGATGGCAAAAGGCACATCAGGGGAGATCTGCAAGCTCACATCCCCATTGGCCCCTGAGTCTCGGTCCCGGACATTGAAGAGCCCCACGACAGTCTCTGGTGGGGTGTCTTCTGGCACCGGATTCAGCAGGGAGGTGAGCAGCACCTCTGGGGGGTTGTCATTGGCATCCTCCACTTGCACCTGCAGCACACAATTGCCCTCCATCTCTGGGACCCCTCCATCATGGGCTCGCACATAGATCTCATAGAAAGGTGATTCCTCAAAGTCCAGGGCCCCGCTCACCCGGACCTCACCGCTGTGGGGATCCAGGGAGAAGAGCCTCCGCACTGAGTCAGAGGTGTGAACCCCGAAGGAGTACTGTGTCTCCCCATTGGGACCCTCGTCGGGGTCAGATGCGTTGATCCGGAGGAGCACGGCTCCCACAGGTGTGTTTTCCGGGACTTGCACCTTGTACGTGGTGCGGTCACAGGTGGGAGCGTTGTCGTTGACATCCAGGACCAGGACTGTTATCTGTGCTGTGCCCGACCGGGCTGGGCTTCCCCCATCCACGGCCGTCAGCACCAGCTCCAGTTCTGGCTGCTCCTCCCGGTCCAGGGCACGCTCCAGCACCAGCTCCGGGAAGAGTTTGCCGTCCGGCTGCCGCTTGACATCGAGGGAGAAGTGGGAGTTCGGGCTCAGCCTGTAGGAGCTCACAGCATTAGTGCCCACATCGGGGTCCTGAGCACTCTCCAGGGGGAAGCGCGTGGCCACCGTGGCAGACTCGGCGATGCGCAGGGTGCGCTGAGCGGTGGGGAAGCTCGGGGAGTTGTCATTCACATCCAGGATCTCCACTTCCAGGCGGAAGAGCTGCAGGGGGTTCTCTGTCAGCACCTGCACCGACAGCACGCAGCTGGCAGCTGCTCCGCACAGACGCTCCCGGTCCAGCCGCTGGCTCACCACCAGCGTGCCGCTGTCCAGGCGCACGGCGAAGTGGCGAGAGCTCTCCTCGGAGCCCAGGCGCAGCCTGCGACCCGGCAGCTCCTCCACCTTCAAGCCCAGGTCCCGGGCCATGTTCCCCACCACAGTTCCCACCTCTGACTCCTCAACCACCGAGTAGTGGATCTGCCCGGAGACCCGGCCCCAGCCGCAGAGCAAAAACAAACTCAGTACTTGCCATTTCCAGGCGGGTCGCTGGAGGCTGACACTCTCCATGTCTGTGCGCGTCCGGCCCGGGACACAGCAGGCACTGAGGAACTGCGATAAAATCCCTGGGTCTCTCTTCCACGGCTTGGAAAACAGCTCCGGGGCTCCGGCAGGCTGCGGCTCCGGCTGTCAGCCTCCGAGCAGAGGGGGTGAGCTGGGGGAGGGGAACTGAATCACAGCCCCAGCGCGGAGGTGGGAGGGAGGGGGGTGGGGGGGAGAAGCAGATTTCCCCCCCTCGCTTCAGATCAGCGCCCAATTGGCCGAGAGCTCCGTCCCCTCTCGGCCAGCAGTGGCTCCGGAGGTGAGGGAAGCAGGGGCCTGAGCCGGCAACAGCGGGGCTGCCACCCCCGGCCTCCCCTCTGCCAGCCTGACTCACTTGCTCTGACAGCTCGCTTTGCGTTCACAGGGAAACTGCACGTCCTGGCAGGCTGGAAGCTAGGTACAAACCCTCCCTGTGTGCTCCCCCTTCCACAATGGGGGCTTCACATCGTGCCCACACACAAAGGGCAGCTGTCAGGAACGCACGCCAAAGGACTTTTCATGCCTGATGAAAAGGTGCTTGTTAGAGCCCTGAGGTGCCAAGGGCTCTTCTCCCACCCCTTTTCTCCCCCCCAGCTAATGCTTTGGCTGCTGCCTGCACCCCATCATTGCCTCTCTGAGTGAGGCATCACTGGCACCAGTACCACCACCAGCCAGGAGAGCTCACGCTGAAACAGGGATGCCCATCCCTGCCAGCCCACCTGAGGGAGTGGGAGGCTGAAGGTGGGAAGACAAAGACAGGTGAGCCATTCAAAGCCAGAATACAATTGCTCCCAAAACACACCTGACTGGAACCTCTTCCTCACCCTGGGACAAGGAAGAGGTCAGTCTTCACAGTACCCAAATCACTGCAAATACAGAGAGCCAGACAACAGGGCCACTAGAACACCACTGGATCACAACACCAGCTCAGGATGCCAGATTGGGAAGGAGGCCCAAGCCTTTCACCTGGCAGACACACATACTGACACTCTGCAGCAGACACAGCTTTGCAGCCAAGCAGTCTGAGGAAAAAAGCAGGGGTCTCGGCCTCCCCAGAGGGGAGCAAACAGTAATTGCCTGCTCTCCCTGTCATGGAGGATGATGGCAAGCTGCAGGGTGTTAACTCAGGTCACATCCCTGCAGAAGCCTTGTGCAGTCAGAGAATCATAGAATGGCCTGGGTTGGAATGACCTGAAAGATCACCTCATTCCAACCCCCTGCCATGGGCAGGGACACTTTCCACTAGACCAGGTTGCTCAGAGCTCTGTCTAACCCGGCCTTAAATACTTCCAGGGATGGGGCAGCCACAGCTTCTCTTTACAACCTGTGCTAAGGCCTCACCACCCTCCCAGTAAAGAATTTATTCCTGATGTCTAATCTAAACCTACTCTCTGTCAGCTTGAAACCATTCCCTCATGTCCTGTCACAACATGCTCTTGTAAAAAGTCCCTCTGCACCTTTCTGTCCCTGGTGCACTGAAGGCCACCCTGACCTCCCTTGGGTGCACACAGACCCTGGGGGTCTGGGGTCTGCAGTGGTGTGGCAGGTGAGGGTCGTGCCGGGGACCCTTCCTGCCCCCACCACCTGGACACCAAAGGGACCTAAGGGAACAGGTGAGAGATGCTGGGGGACCAATGCCCGGCACAGGGGATGGTGACAGGGACATCATCATTCTGGCAAGGACGGACACGGTGGAGATGCTGCTTTCGAGGGTCCTCCCTCCCTTCTGCAGCACCTCCCTGCCTATTCCAAGAGCCGTGAGGCGGGACCACCCTGCTGCCAGTCAGGGAGAGACACAGCAAGGACTGGTGAGAACAGTGCGCGGGTCCCACCTACTGCCCGCTCCGGAGGAGGGGAGAAGGCTTCCTTAAAGAGCCAGCGCAGCAAAACGCTGCATTGGCTCTTTAAAAAAGATTCCACAGGGATCTACAGAGACCAATAAAGGCGTACAGAGACAATACCTGTTTGGACGTACTTATTTTGGGGGTTCATTTGGCAGTGCCACCAGCAAGAAGCTGTCACAGTGACCTTGACTCTGAAATGTGCCCTGTCCCCATCCCAGGCAGGGCCCCAGACAGCACAGCTGGGTGACAGACAATGCTGCTGGCAATACAGGGTGCTGTGCCCCTGGTAGTGGGTTTGGTGCTGCTGTGGTGCCTCAGCAGGAGCCCCCTGTGAAGTCCACATGGTCTGGGAGAATCCACCCCGTGTCCCAGGATGGCTCAATCACCAAGGAGCTGGAGCAAGGGCTTTGCACAGGGGATTCTGCTGTTGCTTGAGCCTGTCAAAGCCTGGGATAGGGACAGTGACAAGGCAGAAAGGGTATGGGGTGTCTAGGATGGACAAGGAAATGTTCCCCATTCCAGAGGGTCAGAGCTCGTTCTATGGAAGGGTTCCAACCCAGACAACCCAGGGATCACAGGAGATCCTGTAGAGAAGGATCCCTCATGGCAGGACATACCACCTGCTACAGACAGGGCCAACACCCTCCCCACTGCATCAGTTTTGGGGGCTGGCTGTGTCCTGCAGAGCAAAGAGGTGTAAAGCCTATGCAGTCTTGACACGGTCTGTTGTCACCACAAAGACTGAAAATCCAGGGCACAGTGCCAGCCCAGCTGATTTCTCACTGCCAGTGCCTTTCCAGTGCAGTGCTGTGGAGTAGCAGGGAGTCATGGCTAGGGCTCAGGCTCACTGCCTGCCCGGTATCACCTCCTTCCACCCCACTCTCAAACAATTTACTGCCCCCACCCCCAGAGGCATCTTGCCAGGACCCTTTGGTCGAGGGGACATCCTTGTCCCTGACCTTAGCACAGCCTGCACAGTGCAGAGGAACACTTGCTCCTGCAGCTGCTGCAGCCATTCCCACCCACCAGAAACCAGAAATGCTGAGTTTGAACAGTGACGCAAGCAGGGGGGAAAAAAAAAAAAGGGGGAAAAAAAAAGGCATAAAACAATTCTGAGACGTTTCTGCCTCCATCTGTGATTTGGCCACACTGAGCAGGCGGCACACGCAGCCTCACACCCGTGCACAGCTTCCGCTGCACCTCACTTCCTTCTGCTCTGAGGAACCGGTCGCTCTTACTCACAGCCTCCCAGGAAGGACAGATTACCAGCACCTTGGAAACCCACCAGATCCACCACCCCTCCCCATCCACTGGATCCACTATCTGGCCTCACCTCTGAGGATTGAAGCATTCCTGTAATTGAAAGCTTTCAAATTAAGCTGCAGAATTCCCATCGGGGAAGAAGCACAGGAGCTGCCTGCCATGCGCAAATGCCTTCCTGCCTGCAGTTTGTTCAGTCAGGACATCAGACATCACCCAGAGGTACCATATTACAAACCATGCAGAGCTTATAATAAGGTTTTTGAACAACATCTGAGTGGAGGACTCACCATCCTGCTTAGAGCCACAGTCCAGCTCCGTGGGGCCCTGCAAGCAACTGTGACAGTCTGCAGTCCCACCCCTCCACCCTGAAGCAAACACCATCACAGAGCTTCAGTGGAAACAAAACCAGAAGCATCAGTAGTCGAATATGAGGAACAGCACAGATGGGAGGGATGCTCTGTGGCCACAGTCTGTCACACAGCATCACCCTTCAGCTTTGTGTGCTGCACTGTGGGCAGTGACACCCTGGTCCCCCACTAGCAGTTGCTGGCTCCCAGCCCCATTTGCACCACCACCTCTTCAGTCCCCACCAGGGCACGACGCACAGAGACCGTGTTCCCACCCAGTGCAAGTGCTCCTGTCAGCTCTCCTACTGCAAAGAGAAGGAAATACCATCAGCAACAAACTTTGTGCCAAGGATTTACAAGTGACTGCAAGCTGACCTCAGGCTCCACCGGTTACTCACACAAGGCGCACCCAAAGCTGCATTCAAAAGACATATGTTTGCCAGCCTGAGCAAACTGACTCACTTGATCCTGCTCAGCACAGTGAAAATGTCACTGACACTCAGGACAGCTCATTTGACTCCAAAGAAGACCTGCTCAGCCATAGCTGACCACTCTTTAGAGGCACGGCGCAACTGGACATCCCTCCCAACCCCAACCTGCTACCAAACACATATGGCACAAATGAACCAGGGACGTGCCAAGGAAGGAGCTACATTACCTCAGCAGGTGCAGGGGGCCGGCTGGCAGTGCCCACGATCTGGTGGTACAGCCCTGGCTCACCATTCCTTATGGTGCTCTGACGGCTCCCCAGGGGGCTGGAAGTGAAGGGCTTTTTACACAGGAGATCACTCTGGCGAGAGTCCGTGGTGAGATAGACCTGGTGGTAGAAGTTGGGTGGCGTGAAGCCACCCCGCACAGCATCGATGTGGTGGAAGGGCCCTGGTGTCCTGTATGTGGTACTCCTGGAGCTGTTGAACAACTCCTTTGACTGCCTCCACTTGTAGCACTTGAAGATGCCCAGAGACAACATGGTGATGAAGAAGGCTGCTGAGACCAGAATCACAGCCAGGATGAGATAGAAAGTCACGTGTTTCCTGGGGTCATTGGCAGGTGCCACATCAGTGAGGTCAGTGAGCACCTCCTTGGCCATCTCGGCCACAGAGATGGAGACAGTGGCAGTGGTGGACAGCACAGGCTCCCCATGGTCTTTCAGCAGGATGACCAATGTGTGCTGGGGAGCGTCATCCTCGCGGAGCTGGCGGGCCGTGAAGATGTCCCCATTGTGCAGCCCAACGGAGAAGAGGCTGGGGTCAGTGGCCTGCAACAGGGTATAGGAGATCCAGGCATTGTACCCTGCATCTGCATCCACTGCCACCACCTTGGTGACCATGTGCCCGGCAGGAGTGCCGGGTGCCACCACGTCGGGATAGGTGGCGGTGCTGTTGGGCTGGGGGTGCAGCACGGTTGGGGCATTGTCATTGACGTCAGTGACAAACACACTGACTGAGACATTAGTGGCCAGAGGCGGAAAGCCGCCGTCCTGGACCTGTACCATCATGCTGAACTCCACCTGGTCCTCATAGTCCAGGGAGGTGAGCAGATAGAGGGTGCCGTTCTCCCGGTTGATGGAGAAGAGGTGGCCTACAGTGGGGTCACCCGGGAAAAGGGTATAGGAGAGGTGGGCATTGCGCCCAAGGTCTGGATCCGTGGCGCTGACGTTAAGGATGGGAATGCCAGGCATATTGTTCTCCAGAACATACACATCGTAGGAGTCCTGGGAAGACTTGGGCGCGTTGTCATTGACATCTGACACCTGCACCAGGATGTGTTTTACTGCTGACAGAGGTGGTGAGCCTGAGTCCTTGGCTGTGATAGTGATGTTATACTCTGATGCTTTTTCCCGGTCCAGAGCTCCTTCTGTTTTCAGTGTGTAGTAATTTTTGAGTGAGGAACTGAGCATGAACGGGATCCCAGGGGAAATGAAGCAGTTCACCTGGCCGTTGTCATGGGAGTCCGAGTCTGTTACACTCAGCAGAGCTACGACTGTCCCTGGAGCTGCATCTTCAGGCACAGGGCTGTACACAGAAGTCACTGTCACCTCCGGAGCATTGTCATTCACGTCCACAACTTCCACCAGCACTTTGCAATGAGCCACACCAGGAACGACTCCCTTGTCTTTAGCCTGTAAGTAAATCTCATACAGCTTCGCTTCCTCATAGTCCAGCTGTCCCTTGACCCTCAACTCCCCTGTGGCCGAGTCCAGAGCGAAAAGTTCCCGCACCTTGGCAGGGGTGTGGCTGCTGAAGGAATAGACGATGTCTCCGTTGGGCCCATCATCCAGATCATACGCACTGATCCTGGCGACCAGGGTTCCGCTGGGCGTGTTCTCCCTCACACTTGCCTTATAGGTGGACTGGTTGAAGACCGGGGCGTTATCGTTGGCATCTACAACATCAATGTGGATCTGCACATGGGCCGACCGTGGTGGGCTGCCTCCATCCAGCGCAGTCAAGACCAAATTCAGCTCCCGCTGCTCCTCCCTGTCCAACTCCTTCTCTAGCACCAGTTCCGCGTACTTGCTGCCATCCACCCTCGTCTGCACGTCGAGAGCGAAGTTCGGGTTGGCGCTGAGCTGGTAGGTCTGCAAAGAGTTAATTCCCACATCGGGGTCTTGCGCGCTCTCTAGCGGGAAGCGCGCTCCTGCCGCCACAGACTCACTGATTTCCAGCCTCGCCTGGCTGCTGGGAAAAACCGGGTCGTTGTCATTGATGTCCTGGATCTCTACGGTGCCGCTGTACAGCTCCAGTGGGTTTTCCACCACGATCTCAAAGCTGAGGGAGCAGGGAGAGAGCGCGCCACAGAGCTCCTCCCGGTCTATCCGCTCGCTCACCAGCAGCGCTCCGCTCGTCAGATCCACCCCGAAGTACTTCTTGTTGCCGCCGGACACCACCCGCAGTCGGCGTCCCGGCAGCCGCCCGAGGTCCAGCGCCAGGTCGGCTACCACATTCCCCACCGCGGAGCCTCTCCGCGCCTCCTCGGGAATCGCATAGCGAATCGCGGCGGAAACCCAGTCGGAAACGCCGAACAAAAGCAAGAGGCTCAGTACCTGCCCCGTCGTCACCCCGCGGCTCCTTACAGCAACGCCGTTCATCGCACAGGACGGCCGCGCTCTCCGCTTCGCCCCCCCGCCCCGGCTAGAAATCCTCAGCTCTCCCCGTCATGCCGCTGCCCAGCGGCCCCGGGAAGCGGCGGCGGGGAGCCGGGCATTGCTCGGCGGGCTCGGCGGTGACTCACTCCCAGAGTGTCCCTGAGACCGTCTGCGCCTCATCCCGGCTCCGAGCGGGGCCGGGCCGCCAGTTCCCCCCCGCTCCATCATTGGCCGACAGCGGCACACAGAGTCCCGTCCAATAACTGCACAGAGAGCAGGGCTCCAAAGCCCCGCCGCGGGGCCGCCGCCGCCGCCGAGCCTCGCCGGAGGGAGAGCGGCGACTCCGGCCCGAGGACAGCGGGGCTGGAGCCGGCAGAACCTGAAGGGAGAGCACAGCCCTGACAGAACCCCCGCTACAAGGACAGGCGGGCTGGGAGAGCGCTGGCAGGGGCAGGGTAGATCGGGCACGGGGACTGCGGGTGCGGGCAGGAAGGTGTAAGAGTTGGCGGAGAGGATGACGCCAAAAGGGGCGATACGGAAACGTGGGGTCTTTGGTGTGTGTTTGTGTCCGGGGAACACCTCGTTAGAATGAGGCAGAGGGAGTAAAGAAGCGGGGGTGAAGCGGGCGGGAGGAGAAGTGGGGAGGGTCGTTTGGGGTATACAGGGCGCCGAGGGGGACCCAGTACCGACACCAGCTTCCCGTGTCCCTCAGGACCTTCAGGATGCCGGTCATCCCACCCAAGTGCTTGGTTAGCCCCTTCCTGACATCCCACGGAGTCGCGACGTAGCGGCTCAGTGTGTCACCAAAGCACCGTCGCCGGCACAGAAACATTGATTTCGTGCTGCTGAGTTACGAGCAGCTCCTCCGGCTGCAGCACAGAGTCTCACCGCGGGGAGGCTCCCGCCGCAGAATTCCCAGGAGCACCGCCCCTCCTGCGGGATCCCCAGCGCCACCACTGTCCCAACAGGCATCTTTCCCGACAAATCGTAGAAACCTCGGTTTAATACGCCCTCCTGCGCTCGTCACCTCCCAGCTTGCTCCCTGGTACCCTTCTCCACCAGCCAGACGCAGGGAAATCACGGTCTGCGACGTGCAGGCTCACCGGGAACGAGAATGGATCCCGTTCTCGTGCAGTAAAGCCCAGCAGGTCACGGCACCGTGTAGACCACGGCGCCGGTAGTTCCTAGGCGAAAATCAGCCATTTCCTGAGTTGCCTGCCTGCCTTTGGGGTTGTTGCTGTCATCAACAACCCGTGACACGCCGAGTTTTCCAACTTCTCGCGCATCCATAGCGATAAAATGACCCCAATTTCGGCCCTCGTTTTCCGACGCTCGCACAATCGCTCAGCTGTCACGGTGTAAAGGGAAGGGGACGAGGAAGTTTGATAAGGGAGCGCCAGGAGCTAACTCGGCTGTGACACAGCGTCCAGGTGTGTCTTCCCGCAGCCGAGACTGCTAAGGAAGGGACGGCGATGTCCGTGAAATAAATCGAAATCGAAATCAGCTCCCACGTGTTCATTCCCTTCTTTTAAAGCCCCGCGGAAGCGGTTGGGAAACGTTGTGGCTGGTTATTTGTTACCCCGCTACTTGTAATGGCTGAGCTCATTGTGTAGGGGCTGCAAATCACCCGCACCAACGTGGGAGACACGACATTCGCCAGAGCGAGCATGACCTCGACTCTGTCGCGTGTCCTCGCCCCGCACAATCCTAATAACTGCCGTGAGCACACGGCATCCACCCCGAGATGAAGTATTTCTGCGTTTATATGAAGACTCAGGAATATCAAATGAGTTGGCTCAGTTCGTCTTCTCTACATGCTCAGCTATTTCCTTTTCTAGTTATTAATCATTGCCAAAAGATAAACCTTATCAGCGCTATTTATCACTCTTATCACTAGCCCGCAGAATGTGAGAAAAGTATAAAGTTCGCACCGATAAAATCCAATGTTAGTCATCTAACGTTCCCAGAGCACTTCTTTTCTCATAGGCAACCAAATCCTTCTTTCTTTCTTTCTTACACATAATCTGAACCAAATAAAATCCCCTGTGCTCTTCTAGATAAATCTTTAAACAGCGTTCAGTGACTTATTTTCTCTGAAAGAACCTCTGAATCCTTTATTCCAACCACTGCCCATTTCGTGTCTTTCCTACACTCGGTTTACCGAACGATTTCTCTAACGCGGGGACCGCCGTTCGCAAGTAATTTTCGTTCATACGAGTGCACACAGTTTAATCCCAGCAGTAGTGGGACACCCAAGCAGAGGAGAGATGAGTACGGCGAAGAGATCTCGGGAAAGGCATCGAAGGCTGAACATTTCCACCTACCGTATTTTGATTGATCTGAAGCCATTACATCTCCTCTACCTTGATGGGAAGCCCAAATATTGCAGACGAGGCTTCAGAGCGCCTGAAAGCACCGTTTGGAGGGAGAGGAGTGGAAACCTACGACAGCTAAGGGGAAAGCCGCTTTCCTCAGCACCTGGAATTCCTTCAAGGACGAGTTCAAGCCAAGTCTCAGCCTAAGCCACTTAACTCTGGCATTATTCCCGGCTCCGCCGGGGCTCCAGAGGATGCTGTGGCACCAGAAGACCCAAAGCAATTTCTACTCTATTTCAGGCTCGGAACTACAGTGGAGCACTAGTTCCGTCTCCCCGGACGGAACAGAGAGGTTAAATTACGGGTGTAAACAACGCCTTCTGATAAAGAGGTCCAGAACACTCAAGAACAGAGCTTGAAAGGAAGGTAGAGAACTACGGAATTAGTCCCTCACTGAGTGAACACATCGATATAGACACACGTCATTATCACATGAAAGCGTTCAGATGTGGCAGAAACAATTAGTGAAGTAGTCACTAGATCAAGGTGAAAGGGTAATCTCAGCTTCGGACCACACGACACTTTTGTCCCCACTCCATCCCGTGTCCATCCCACCACTACGGTTCGGTGAAACTCGCACCTGTCCTCTCCAGGACGCAGAAATACTGACGACATTGCAAAAATCGGGGCAAAATCGTCAACACAGCACATAAGACTGGGAGGGTCAAAAGGATCAGTCGATGTCACGCACACACATCGACCCCCATTCACACCCCAACTGAGCTATTGAGCAGTGCGCCGGCAAGCGACAATGAGCTCTGCGGTTTGCCCGCTGATCCCCGACAGCAGAAGAGAGAAAAAAGAATCACAGAATCACAGAATCAATCAGGTTGGAAAAGATCTCTGAAATCATGGAGTCAACCTACGACCTAAAACCACCTTGTCAACTAGATCATGGCACTGAGTGCCACATCCAATCTTTTCTTAAACACCTCCAGGGACGGTGAATCCACCACCTCCCTCGGGAGCTCAATCCAATGCCCAGCCATTATTTCTGTGGAGAACTTCTTCCTAATGTCCAATCTAAACCTCCCATGGCGCGGCTTAAGACTGTGCACTCTTCTCCTACTGCTGGTAGACTGGGAGAACGACCCCCACCTGGCTACAACCTCCTTTCAGGGAGTTGTAGAGAGTGATAACGTCTCCCCTGAACCTCCTCCTCTCCAGGCTAAACAACCCCAGCTCCCTCAGCCTCTGCTCATAGGACTTATGCTCCAGTCCCTAAGAAGATTCACACAGGCCCGTAGAGAAAAACCTTAAGTCAGAAGCTCACCTGTGCCGAGCTCCCGGGGCTAGGAGGGTCCTTCCCGAACTGAGTGCCTGAGCCGGGTTCACAGGCAAGGAGACGAGCAGACAGTGCTGCAGTCCCTGGTCTCAAAAATGTGAAGTCTTTCTGCCTCGGCTCGGAGGCTAAACACACTTCATAGGAGTAGGGCAAGGGCAGCGTGCTGCTGCAGTAGTTGTATGGTGCTTTTGAGCCAAGGCTGGAATAGAGTTCCTTGTCAGAGGTTAAAAAAATGGGAGGGCCCCTCGACCGTCGGCATTTGAAGAAAAATGCAAAAAAGACCGTGCAAACGAATAAAAAGGACACGACAGAGAGCGACACTACAAGAATGAGGTTTAGATCAGACGTGAGCTGGGATACATCGTCGCTGTCGCTCAGCTCCGGCAGCGCCTCGTGCAAGCTGTCGGCCAGCACCACGTGCAGCGTGGCCGTGGCCGACAGCGCCGGCTGCCCGTGGTCCTTCACCACGGCCACCAGCCGCTGCTTGGCCGCGTCCCTCTCGGACACGGCCCGCGCCGTGCGCACCTCGCCGCTCTGCGGCCCCACGCGGAACAGCGCCGGCTCCGACGCCTGCACCAGCTCGTACGACAGCCACGCGTTGCGCCCCGCGTCCGCGTCCACCGCCACCACCTTGCCCACCAGGTACCCGGCCTCGGCCGACCGCGGCACCAACTCGAAAGCCGCCGCCGCTCCCGGGGCCGCTCCCGCTCCCGGCGGCGGCGGGTAGAGCACCCGCGGCGCGTTGTCGTTGCGGTCGAGCACGAAGACGCGCACCGTGGCCGTGG
>JAWWLV010000030.1:2213101-2224632 GCA_035041135.1 Platyrinchus mystaceus
GTTGTTATCTCTATCTATCTATCTATCTATCTATCTATCTATCTATCTATCTATCTATCTATCTATCTATCTATCTAATCTATCTCTGGTCACTTATCCATCTATTTATCCGTGCATCCATCCATTTTTTTATCTACCTACCCATCCATTCATCTGTTATCCATCCATCCATCCATCTAGCAGCATCCTTGGCCACGTGTCTGGGTTCTGTGTTCTCCTCTCTGCACACACTCAGATCCAGGGAAAAACCTGCTCGGAACCGAGGGAGTTTTAGACTCAAAGCTGGAGGCTGGAGAGAAAGGGGAGATATGAGGTCACCGGGGAAGCGGTGAGATTGTGAGGGGGGATGCAGCACCCTGGACGGAGCAGGGTGTGGGGGGAGGATGTAGGTCATGGAGCAGCTCCGGGGATCGTTTTATCCCTTGGGGTCCCTGACCGGCTTTCTGCCTTTGCCACTGAAGAGAAAGGAAATCACAGCAGTATCGAGCAGTGTGCTGGTTTCCCCCAGCACTGGGTCTGCAGGGCAAGTGAGGACAGCGGCAGCTTAAACCCTGGGAATCTGGGATTGTTGTAGGAGACACCAGGGGCTGAATAATCTTCTAACTTGCTTCCCCATCAAGCCAGATTGGCTCTAATGCAGAAAATATTTACACTATTGAAAACATGCTTAAAGAGTTGTGTCCACATCCATTACCACACGCTTGTCTTCTGTTTTAATCTTTGCAGAAGACAGGGAGAGGGGACAGAGACACCTCTTTAGAGAGGCAGTTGTCAGGAATACATATATATATATAATGTTCCTCATCACACACCTCAACTTAAAGTGAAATTTGCAGGTTCAATCAAAAATTTCCTTCAAGGCAGTGTTGCCTAAAGGTGAACTACAACATCAACAAAGAAAAAGCAAATGTGATAATACTATTTTAATGACTGATTTATTAATTTAAAACACCTTTCAAGAAGCAAAACATAATGTACTCCTCTAAATCTCCCCTTTAGTTTCTTTAAGGTAAAAGCAAAATAGATTGTCTCCTCTTTTTTTCTTTTTTTTTAATTTTTTTTCAAAACATTTTTGTGCCTGCACTTCTCAGTATTATTTAATTTCTGTTAAAGATCAGATTATTTTCTTCATTTTAATGTACAGTTTTAGTTCTGGTTTAGTACTGTACTGTACAGTTTTAGTTCCCTGGCTGTCCTTTAGGCAGAGATATTTAAAATGTAAATAGGCAGTGTGTCCTATGTTGTGTTAGAGGAAAATGAATTTGTATAAATCAAATTAGGCAGGTACATAACATTTCCACTGTTGAAGGAAATTACATGTATAGAAAACGTGTGTCTTACCCAACCTCACCATGTACACAGTCAGGACCAGCCCTGAAGGCCCAGAGGATGAGAGACTACTTTAAATACACCTTAAATGGAAATTAAGGACAAACTTCTTCAGGTGTAATACTGAAAGTCCTGCTCTGTGTCCCCCAAGTCTGGAGAGATGCTGAAGAGCTTTGGCTCTTTTACTGTCGAGTTCTGTAAGTCCACAAAATTCTGCTTCTGCACATGTAGGTGTGTCCTGAATTTAGCAAGAAACTTGGTTTTAAATGCTCAGATGGGCTCTAAAAATTTGTGATCCCGTGTCTGTCTTCCAGAGGGAATTTGGTTCACTTGACATATAAAAGAGAGACATTTTGCAAAACCTATTCAAAATACAGCACTTTCTTTTAAAACTATAAAATGGAGAAAAATATTGTTGGGGGTTTTTTATTATTATTATTTCCTAAAATCATCCTATGTTTAATACTTCAAAGTTACACTCTGCCTAAAAAAGGTTCAAACTCACCCCTGGATATCAGATGATAAGAACTTCAGAATGGAACTGGAGTGATTCTTAGCCTTCCTCTCCATACAAACATTATACTCTCTACCAGGTGGTAGTTAAGGATTAAATCAATATCTCTTTTCTTTCTCATATTTTTCTTTTGTCTGCCTAATTCTATTTCTTGATATATTAATCAAGGTGTCTAAAAAAAAGAAATGCTCAAAATAAAACCCCAAACCCAGGGACTTTGAGAGAGGTTAAGAATTGCTGCAGCCTGCCTGGGTGAATAAACATGTCCCTTAAATTGAACTTTTTAATCCCAACCCCAAGTTTAAATATGTATCCTTTTGAACATAGGGAAAAAAAACAGCTTTGCACCCAATACACAAAATTCTACCATTCTGAAAGTAAAACTGGGGTATTGGACACAGTGACAGGAATAAATAAATGTTCATTACAGTGTTGTTCAGTAGATGAAGTATGTTATTTACATAAAAATGTTAAACCAAGAGACTCCTAGTTCTGCAGTCTCTTTGTTTATTGACACTTCCACTAAATGCACATAAAAAGACACCAGAGAAACTATTTGGCAAAACCTTTAAGCTTTAAGAGCAGAATAAACCTGTGCAGTGATTCTCGCCTTGTACACAAACTATTTGTGCACTTGCCTTATGAGCCAACATCAGAAAAATCAAGAAAGCTGTTGGACTGCACAGACAATGGAGTATCACTGGGATACAGCAACAACTGTCTTCAAGGCAACGTTGCCTAAAGATGAACTACAGAAAAAAATCCATGATGATAATACTATTATAATTTACTTAGCATTGAGACAACCTGACTGATGTTGCCTCTGAGAAGCTGATTTACTCATCTCCTCCTTGCCTCAATGGCTCAAATGCTCCCCAGCTTTGGAACGGTGAGACCCAGCTGGCTGAAAGCACAGCTTACACAAGAAAATGCCCAGTGTTGCAAAGGAGAAAAGCAGTGAGGCTTGGTGCCAACAATAAAAGTTGGATCAGAGCAACAGTTATGTGATAAGAATGGGAAACTTATTATTAACTTCCAAAACAACAACAACAAAAAAAATAGTCTTGTTTGTATGTGAGGGGAGAAGTAAGAAATTCTGAGGTACAAAAACATAATCACAATAATCATAATACTGGCAGTCTCAGTTCAGCAACTTGTGACTTACACTGTCTTTGAGAACAGACAATTATTTTAGGAAACAAGCTTCTGCTTTCTGCTCTTCCATAGGAGCCACCCATCTGTTGTCAACTTAGGAATTTGAAATCTGCCTGTAACATTCCCACAAAGCACATGCAGTTAACATGATGTTGGCCATAAATTTTCATCAGGGACACATGAGCTGATGTGACCCCATCACAGAGCTCAATCCCAATACCTACAGTCTACCTAAAGAATCCCTGAATGGAAGATGCATCACGTAAAGCAAATTCCTGCATGGCTTGCAGGATATTTATAAAGCTTCTAAAGCTTTACAGAGAGCTTTGTTCTGTACTAAGATGATAATTAAGAGGTATAATGAAGTGTTGTCCAGCAGAGAGAATAAATGCCAGGCAGATAACAAGCAACGGGTCCTCAAGAGAAATAAGAAGAGATTGATTCCCTGTGATGTCACTGTTCTGACAATCAAAATCCCAAAGCTTCCTCTGGGAATGAACTGTTCTGACCTGACAGCAAATGCTGAAGTCAGAAAACATTTCCCCCTCCCCCCTTAAAAAAAAAAAAGCACCAAACAAAAAAATCCCCAGGCTGGTATAGCTACCAATCCACTTGAATATTCCAATTAAATAGACTTAATATGAATGGGCAAATGTATTTCTCAAAAAAGCCAAAGAATTGTTCCAACAAAAGCTTTTCATGCATCATTTGAAATTTCACATCAAATTAAGGGGAAGGGGGGGATGAGAAGAAATCCTTCCTGTTGGACAGACATTTGCACTTGCCTCTGAAATGGAAATGTGTGATATTATATACAGTTGATATCAAGCTTGGAAAGTGATTCTTTTGTCAGTTAATGAAACAGTAAAAGACACTGAGTACATTCAGAGGGTTGCAGGTACTGTTTTTTTGGCCCATGGAATCAAAATCCTCAGACTATTCCAAAGCTTTTTAAATTAACATTTTATTGATCTACAATGCCATAATCAGAGCAGAAAATACATGTGTAACATTTTTTTTTCTTGTGTACATTTTCAGAGAAACTGGAAATGGCTTTTTTTTTTGTTGTTGTTGTTGGTTTTTTTTTGGTTTTTTTTTGAGGTAGTAATTTAAGAATTAATTAGGACTTTTAGCTTCTTAGGACTCAGTTTATCTACTTTTTCTTTCTTTCTTTCTTGTTACTTCTGCTATCCAAGTGAGTGGAAAAGTTAAGGCAGTAATCAATTATTTAAAAAACTGTTGTAGAAGTATGTCAGTTTAAAAAGTGTATTTTGGTGGTTGGGCCAGTTACTGCTGTGTGTGGTACTGGCTGCCAACCAGCAGGTAAAGATATGTGATCTGTTTATTTATTTATTATTTATCTGTTTACTTATTGATTATCTGGATGCCCAATGCCTGGAAGTGTTCAAGGCCAGTTGAATGGAGCTTTGAGCAACCTGGTCTACAGGAAGGTGTCCTTGCCCATGGCAGCAGGGTTGGAACTAGGGGAGATTTAAGGTCCCTTTGAACTCAAACCATTCTGGGATTCTATGATTTCCAAACCACAATTATTGGACTTGGACACAAAGGTAAACACGTAGCAAACACCACAAACAAGGGGAAGGAAGCGCTTCCAGCCATCAGGAAGCAGAAGCAAACAAGTCAACCCCTAAATTCCTATTGTATCATATCTTATTTACTACTTGGTTTAGACATTCCTCGTGTGTGGCAACAGCTTAAACTCATCACAAGCCTAATGAGGAGAGTGCAACTTAATAGAAAGCAGATTATGTCAAACAGATTTGATATCTTTCTCTGACAAGATTACAAATAGGAATGATAATGGAGACTGTATGGCTGATATAATGTAATCAGACTTTTGTTAGACTTCTATCTTTAAGCCTCCAACATTCAGATAAAAAAGAACCTCAAAACAAGAGCACCATGAAAAATCAGAATGGCACAAACTGAATCAAATTGAATTTGTCAAGTTGATGGTCTCACAGCAATTAATGTGGATGCATCCGATAATTGCAATTAGATTAAAAATGTCCTACAAATACTGAGCTATTATATACATGTAATCTTCTTTTGCAGTGATATAGAGACAATAAAAATGTAAACATGCATTTATTCCTGGAAAGTTTACAGATTATATAAACATGGAGATGTGATAAGCAAGAAAGCCAATGAGCAGATCACAGATGGTCAGACTCTGATGAACACAAATCTATTATATGGCTTTTTTTTTGCCCAGCAAGGCCTTCTGACACATCCCTGAAAATTAAAAAAGTGATAATAGGGAATAAAACACAATTTATAACACCAGGAGAACATGGTCAAGACATTTACTGTGCTACCTCTCAGTTGATACCTTCAAGTCACTAAGTGGAGTGTTTCTAAGGATGGATCATAATTGATATGTGTGTGACAGTACTGGACATGTTATGTGACTTAATGTCACAAGTCAGTGATCTTGTTTCAGGGAGCAGTGCATACAAATATACACAGAGCAGACTGGATGATCACAAAATTAATTTTGCATTTATGAAATATATCCTTTGGTACCTAACGTGCCCCAGGTCAAATATGTCTTCTTTATTTAGTCTCTCCACATTTGATTCCCAAACACCACGTAACTATTAGCTTACAAAATCATCTGATTTATTAAGTAATGTTCATATTCCCCAGGAAAAATATTTTTAAGCCATAGAATGAGTCAAATTTAGCTTTTACTCTGCTTTGTGCCCTTAGTAGAGATAAAGAATTAGAGATTTTCTCAGAATTTACTGAAACAGCAAAGATAAAACAAAGTTCAGATTTCATACCTTTGGAAACACACACAAGTCTCTTCCCTTCTGGTCAGGACATATGTGAGCATCAGATGTTGCTTCCTGGGAGTCCATTTCCCACAGGGTTCTTTCAAATGACAGACTTATCCCTGTGCTGCCCCTCAGGGACTGCACACACGTCCATTAAGTAGAATAAGTTGATGTGGTTTCTTTTTATTTTGGAAATACTACTTTTCAATACCAATTGTCTTCTGAAAAGGAGGTATAAATGTAGCTGATTCTCCAGCTCTTGGTACTGCTACTTGTTTTTCTCCTCTGAGATCTGCAGAGCCAGCTTTGCTCTGCCTGCTCAGTATCACAGATATGAACTGAAGTGTTAATGAAGATGCATCTGCAGTGCCAGATGTTGGCCTTAGCAATGGCTGTACCCAGCTCCCTGTTTGCCATTGCATGTTCTGAAATTATGATCTTTAAGAAGACACAGATCAGTGGAATGTGTTATCTATTATTCCTGTTGCACCTCCCCACCAAACAGTGCAAACGGTCTCATTTTAAACAGAAATGGCGTTTCCTGGCAAGAGAAAACATATTCCTTGCTTATATTAGGAATATATTTGATCTGTATTCAGTCAGACTGTAAACATGAGATTCTTAAATCCTGAATTTAGACCTTGGAAGCATCCATCTTCCAAATCCTAGGCTGTGGGAATTCTTCTGGTTTTGGAAAGTCAAGACTAAACACAACGAAGGTTTCACTGTCCCAGAATGGCCTGACAGAATCTAATAACAGAAATTAACTACATTTGAAGAGAAAATGTTCCAGAAGGACTGAAAGAGCAGACAAGGAAGGCAGCAGATCTTTGGACATGAACCTAGAAAAGAGAATATCTCAGGCAGAAACTGTGTTTGAGAAATCCAGAGTGGTTCACGAGGAGGATTCAAGGCAAAAGCAGCATCCCTTGGGAGACACTTCCTTGCATAACGCTTTTGAAGTCACATTTATTGAGCTAAAAGGCACTCAGAGATGTGATAACACAGGAATGGGGGAAATAGATCACTAAAGATAGAAATACTTCAAATATTCTTAGTTATACTTGGAATTTCAGCTGTTTGTCCAAATTTGGAGGTTGTACCTCCCAAGGTCTACATGGCATTAGCTCCAGAATAGGATTTTTAGGTAAATTCTTCTGCCACAACATAACTACTTCTGCTAACAATTACTGGTTTGTCCAGTCCAAAGGAAATGCAAATTAATACAACATTTTTCAGTGTAACATAAAATGAATATAGTTATTATTTCTAGTTTAGGCAGCACAATTATTTTTCTCCATGCCAGATCTGTAAACATTGATTTTGTGAAGCACTTCTGAAACATCCTGAATAGCAGCATCTCACCTGGGCTGTTACCTTGGTTCTACCTGGTGTAAACTAAGGTCAAAGACAACATACCCTGCAAGTGACTTGTGTATTTTGGCAATTTTCTTTTTACATCACTGCTTGCTGTTTTGTTCATGTATTTCTTTAAGCTATCCATGCTAAATTAAAAAGACAAACAGTTCAAATACACTCCTGTATCTCTGTGCTCTGTTCTGTACAATGATTTTCCAGTAAGCTTCCTATTTTCTAAGCAGCAGTTATGAAGCTTTTGTTATATTTTTAATTAACTGCAGTTCCCAGGTCTGTTTGTAATTGTGACTGATTTGTATTCTCTCTGTTTCTATAATATCCGGATGGCCACGTCAGCCAGGAGAGCTCAAATGCAACATGTTCATAAACTTAGCCAGTCCAAAGAAATATTATCAGCTGATGAAAGGCTTGAAGGAAATTAAATGTGAGGCAAGAGAGTTAAAAATGTATAGCTGAGGGAGAAAGAGATGAGAAAGTGAGATATAAGTCTACAAAAAAAAATCAAAAGTGTGCCAACACTGAAGCAAAAAGCAGCAGAGGCACAGGGGGTACAGCATGAGCACAAAATGACTTAGAGGAAGATGTAAACTGAATGCTAAGGAACTGTTGGGGTTTATTTACATATAGATCCCTGCAAGTCCAAACATAATCTCCATATAAAAGCACATTCTAAAATTGATTATAGCAGATTTTTTTTTTTTGGGGGGGTGGTGAATATTCTGGAGTGAAATAGATACCATGAAAGGGAACAATCTTCCTGACCTAGTTGATAATTTTCTTTTTAATACCTTTCTTCCAGATACAAATTATGCTAGAAAAATATTAAGTTTACAGGGAGGAACCTAAAATATAAGAGGAAGTGCTGTAGTTACAAATTAGCCTACCTGATACCAAATTTCTAGCTTTAAATTTATCCAGTTGCACAAAGACAGTGAAAGGTATGAGTAAAAATTATGAAGTTTATCTCTGCCTTATAGTTGCACCTTTTATTATAGGTATTATATGTATCACGTGTGAAATGATCATCATAATGCAAAAGAAGTTTATGTGACTACCTTGTTTTTATCACCAGCAAGGACATAACATTTTTAAACGAGTTTTTTTTGGCCAGACTGCATGTTTTTGACAGATAGCACACGGCCTGTGACTGTTCAAAACTAACCACAATATCAGCATAATTGACAACTGTGTTTCAGCCACGTGAGAAACAAGAATACCCATGGGAATTACTAAATAAATTGAATCATTAAAGCAAGCCACTTTTCCCAGGAACAGCTGTTATTATTTCAGAAAACAAAACCTGCCGAAGAAAACTGGAATCTTGCCAGATCTGGTACTTAAAAAGAAAGAAAGGAGGGGGAAAAGAGATAATAAAAGAAAAAAAAAATTAGAGCATTTGAAGATTAAGCAACTGTGCAAAATGAGAAAACCTCCCTTGCAGTATCCTGAGGCAAGTACCAAAAAATAGGCCAATATTAGCATATGTATTCAGCACACTTCTGGAAGCAAGGAGATGTTTAGAAAGCTTCATGTACAACACCTGTCTTTTGTACTAAGGAAAACACAGGAATAAAAAAAATGCAGGAAGGGTAACAGAGGACACCATTAAGCTGAGATGGAGCAGGCCAGCTGGACTGTTATGATTTAATTAAAGAGAGTTTTACTCAGTGGGATTCACACATGGGAGATTATTCCTATCAAATCTGACAGAATTTTTCACAGTGGTAACATATCACAGAGGGAAACTGTGGACATAAAAACGATTTGACGCTGTACTGCACGCTGGTAAATTAGAAAGTTAATGATTAGAGTACATACAGCACGAAAAGCTTGCAAAAGGAAAGAGCTGACTTTGAAATCTAATACATGAAATAAAAAGATAAAGTGTAGACCACATTCTAATTTACTCAGTCTCATTTAATTACATGTATCAGCCAACTCCTAATATCTTTTGGTCAACTAACCATAGATGAATAATACACCACTTCCACCCAAACATAAATTCCCATCTTCTGCCTAAAAATGCATAAATTGTATGTTATCTAAGTGTGCCCAATTCTTTCTTTGATTCCAGCCTTGCCTTTTCTTCCTTAGAACTCACTGTCAATCTGCTTTATCAAGAAACAGTTTTCCTATAAGTCGCAGAGCCACAGAATTATTGAGGTTAGAATGGACCCTTTGGAGACCCTCAACATCACACACTCACTCCTCTGACCCCTCACATCCTGGGTAAGCTAAAGCAGGTTGGAGTTCTGAATACATGGAGACTCTGCAACATCTCTGGGTGATCAGTGGTCAAACACCATCAGAGCGTGAAAGCTTTTTCCTTATGTTTAGAAATGAATTTCATATATTTCCATTCCTGCCTAGCACTGAAGGTAAAACTTGGAAGTTTCCTGGATTCCTCTCCAGAACCATCTTCCACACGGTTCTTACTTAAGCAAGTCCCTGAAGAGGCCAAAGCCCACCTGGAGGCTGCTGCCTGTCCAGCTGCCCCTCCCAGAATCCTTAATTCCATTGCACTGACCATAAAACCAAGATTGCCCCAACCTCCACACTCCAGAGCAGTTATCATTGTTTATAAATACCAGGTCTAGCAAAGAACTTCCTCCTTGAGTCCTCAGTCACCTGTACCAGGGATTTATCATTAGTGAGCTCCAGAAACTTCCAGGCCTGCTTGAGTCCCAATCTGTTGCTCTTTCAGCAAAGCCCACAGAATCGTTTGGGTTGGAAGGGACCATGAGCAGGGACACCTTCCACTAGACCAGGTTACTCAGAGCCACATCTGGCCTGGTCTTGAACACTTCCAGGGATGAGGAGTCCACAACCTCTCTGGGCAACCTCTGCCAGTGCCTGACCACCCTCACAGGGAAGAATTTCTTCCTCATATCTAATCTAAACCTACCCTATTTCAGTTTAAGTTCATTCCCCCTTATCCTTTCACCCCATGCCTGTGTCCAAAGTCCCTCTCCAGCTCTCCTGGAACTCCTTTAGGATCTATAATGGTTTCTAAGGTCTCTCCAAAGCCTTCTCTTCTCCAGGTTGAGGAGCCCCAACTCTCTCAGCTTGTCTCCATAGTAGAGCTGCTCCAGATCCAGGATCAACTTAGTGGCTCTCCATCAGAGCAGATTAAGTCTCTGAAAAATCTGTGAGCTTTTTCTGGCCACTGGTCCTTATGCTGTGCTCAAGTGTGGTAACTGTCCCAGCTGGGGGTGGGGAGAGGACATTAAATGGTGCATTAATACACTGAGGATACACTAGTAGATAATCAAGTAGGCACCATTTCTTCAGTAAACACACAGCCAACAAAAAGCCTTTCTACTGCTGTACCCATACACTGCTGCTGTATGGCCATGAGAGGCAATTGGTCAGCAGGTCTCCTTTATTTTTTAGGATGGGCAATATGTTGTCAGGGCTTAAAAGGCACCCTGTGTTCAGTTGAAGGTCCTAACTATAACCTTAAAACCTCATACAACCCACCCTCTGGTGGATTATATTAGCTGAGGCTGTTGTACTACCCAGAAAATAGTTTTAGAGGAACTCCAGGTCATTGTTTGTTGAAAAACTTCAGTGAATTCTCCTCAGATCCCTACTTGGCTAAGAGAAACCAAGTTTGGTGATTTTGGCCCCAGAATTGTACTTAGCTAATACTGAACTTATTTGTGCAAGTCCAAAATGTTTCTAGATAAAAGTTAGTTAAAGCTGAAGGCAGTCACTCTTGATAATATCAAAAAAATAACAAAGAATGTTAAAGTTAAAGAATGACTCATTTATTTTACCAACAGTAATGTTTACAGCAATGTTATCTGTTAAAAAGATCACTTCAAAACAGCCTAATATTTGGAAGGAAATTAAATGCAGGCTTTGACAGTTATCTGTTCTGAAGATCAGAGCCAGGGCCACACATATTGATTCTCTGTAATAACATTCTGAGTTCAGTTTGCAGACTCTCACAGCTCTCAGTTGGGCAGCAAGAGAGCAACACATTCATCTCTGTCAGGCTGATATTGTGGTTATTTCATAGACAAAACAAAAAAATAAAGAAGATAGTGAGCTCCTTTCCAATAAAATGTAATAACACAACTAAGTAATGCCTGGGAAGTTTAGCCCTGTATTTTCATATACATTGTAATGCATTTTATAACCCACTTGTGAGTGTGGCATTTAACTATATACTTTGCAGGGTGCATGTGTGAAAGCTGCATTGCATCACAGAGCTGCATAATAGGATCTTCTAAGTTGAAAGGCACCCACATGGCACCAAGTCCAACCCCTGGGCCTGCCCAGGACACCCCAACAATCCCACCCTGTCCCTGAGAGCGTTGTCCAAACCCTCCTGGAGCTCTGGCAGCCTT
>JAWWLV010000030.1:2237003-2247963 GCA_035041135.1 Platyrinchus mystaceus
GAAGTGTCCAAGGCCAGGTTGGATGGGGCTTGGAGCAACCTGGGCTAGTGGAAGGTGTCCCTGCCTGTGGCAGGGGGATTGGAACTAAATGGTCTTTAAAGATCCCTTCCAACCCATACTACTCTGTGATTCTGTTCTATGATTCCATATCTTCATTTAAGAACAATGCAAGAATTGGCTCAGGTCCCTTCAGTGACTATTTTAACACCTCTCAAATCTCGGGAGAGACCAGTGAAAGAGGCCAAATGGCAACAGTTGGAAAATTGGAGGAAAAAGGGCCTGAAATTGTGCCTGGAAAAAATAAGAAAAGACTGGTGTGGAATGTAAACAGTAAAGAGTAAAACTATGGGTTTATGAAAAATAGGCCTTGTTAAATAAGTGCAATACAATTTTTTAATGGATCATTGGGCTGATTAATACAGAAAACTGTGCTAACAAAAAGCAAATCAAATTGTGTGCCTTAGTTTAAGACAGAAGTGATGATAAATAATAAAGCTGTAATCATAGAATTATCAAATATCCTGAGTTGGGAGGAAACCACAAGGATCAGCAAATAAACTGGCTACAAAACGTCTTACAACAGATAGAATGTGGCCAGTATAAATCTTTCTCTGGCATCTTCTGTGTATTTTCAAGGCATTTCTTATTCACCAAATGCTGCTAAGCTAGTAATGTGGAAGAAAACACAAAATTATTTAAGGAAAAAGATGCAGATGGCACATGCTATCAGAAATGAGGCACTTCAGTCAGTTATACAGACTAACCTGAACTGGTCTGGAAGGTGGAGAACAACTGAGACACAGCCACTTCATGACATCCAAAGGCATTAATTTACCTGATCAGGAATGTAGGTCATGTGTCTGACTAGAGGAATCATATCCATAACAGCCATATATTGAAAAGGGCTTTGGACCAGTCACTGAACAACTCCATTGGGAGCTTATGCTGAGTATGTCAGCTGGGATTGTCCCTGGATGTGTTGCCAGGGAAGGATTGGGACACTGGTTGGTGGAGGTCAGGGATGTTTGACTCCTTGGTCTGTGTCAGACATTGGCCACTCAAATTTACAAATGGCTAAAAATTCCTGAGCCATTAGTGGCCAGGAGGGAAGGGCTTTTTCAAAGCATTTTAATCAGTTTTCTGAAACAGAACTTGGGGTAGGTGGGTTGATAGGAGAGCAGAAAAACTGATCTGATAGGCTTAGACAGGAAATGTTTGGACAGTCTCTTCCTTTAAAAGGTGTGTCTGGACATGGGTGGAAATCCAGTCTTGCTGAACTTGCCCAGTTCTGCCCTTTAGGGGAGCTGGACTAGGGCAAGAGAAAGAAGTACATAGAAAATATAGCAAGATGTAGTTTCCTCCATGCATTTAAAAAAGGACACAGGACTTGTAGTTGAACTAACTTACCAAAGCAGAGGAATCTGACCTCACCCAGCTGCACAGACATGAAGAAACTTGAAATCTTTCAGGATGGGCTCAAGCAAATCATTATTTGCCCTGTGGGTGGGTGAGCATCAGATCATCTATCCCATTTGCCACCATAATCCCACCACTGACTGGCAGCATGTATTGATTTTGTAGCCAGCCCTGTGCCTTTACACAGAGCAGGTACCAGCAGCCCAAAGCCCACTGGCACCTACATCAACAATATAGACATATATGGAGTACACACATGTACACACAGTGAGGTCAGGGAGCATGGACAAGTCTGGGGTTAAAGAGCTTTTAGTACAAACCTCTGTGCTGGGGAAGGACAAGATTTTGCACAACATAAATTCCATATTCTGCCCCGTGGGGTGTGCAGCCATCCTGTAAGTGTTGATTGCACAGAGGAGCATCTGCACACACCCACACCTGCAGTGTGCCTGTGACCTATTTATTATTCCATACAGCTGCACAGTTCTGGCAGACATGGCAGCAGAGCTTCACCACAAAACTCACTTGCTGAAGGGGTTTTAGTTTTACTCTGGAAGTTAATCAATGCAGAACTAACTGCACCATCAATATTGATCAGGCTGCGAAGGCTTTGGCATTATAGCACTGCAATATCCTGTTACTGCCAGGCTGCTTTACATTAATTAGCCTGTGTGCATATTAATGACTGAACCTACATGGCTTGGCAGGTTCACAGGGGGAGCCCAGCAGTGCACAATAAGGGCCTAAGCAAATAAATCTCATAGGAATTTTCTTTTCTTTGATACAAAAAATAGAGCAATATAACTCACAGGTCAGCAGTTCCTGCCATAGCCCAACAGCATATTTGGCAGCTTTAAAGATGATACAGGCTGTCCATTTGTGAAAGCTTGCTTGACCCAGGGGGCCATTAGCAAGATCTATAAGCAGACTAGCCCCTCCCTCTGACTGAAAGTAAGTGCATTTAGTGCCCTGGGTTGACCTGTCACACTGAATCTCTGATATCTTCTAATGCTGTGAAAGAATTCACTCCCATAACACCCTCACCACTTTCTGGCTAATAAATGTCTCTTTGCTTGTGCTGCTGGTGTGACACGATGTGGCCAGCTGAGACCTACCCTTGTGTGTGTGAAGGGGGCCTGAGGATAAAATAAAACTGGTTTCACCTTTTTGTGTCATTTGCTCCCTGAGAACAGAGAGAGACACTCACGCCTGCCATTTTCAGTGCAGTCACCCTTCAGGGTAAAACACAGCTCATCTTCAGGACTGCATTTATATTGTGAGTGCTCTGAAGTAGATTAACAAGAGATTGTTACATGTGGCTTTGGAAAGATCAAGGTGGCTTTTGTGATGCTTGGTGGCAGCTTAAATTCCTACAAAGAGCCTTCTGAGTCTACAAGTAGCTGGACTAACACAGTTTACACACCCTTGGGGTTAGGCAGATCCTCTTTATTGTGTAAACACCCATCAGGAGCTTTGTGGATCATTTTCTCAAATGTCAGTACCTAAATGTTGTGTAATCCCCTTTTAAGCATCTAAGAAGACAAGCAGATTTTAGACTAGACTTTTTCATTATTTTAGGCTTGTCCCTTATCTAACATGCCCCTCAGGTAATTTCCACTCTGAAGGTAGGGAGGTGAGAGCAAGTTCAGCAAAGTTAAGCCCCTTCATCCTCTCAGCATGTGGCCCTGGTGAGGGAGGGAGCTGCTCACAGTTGGGGTTCACAGTGACTGTTGAAGAAGAGCCAGGTTGGCAAAGCTGCTCCAGGCAGGTCCTGAACCTCGTGCCAGCCCACGGAACGAGGTCCTGGGTCCTCACTGAGCCTAAGGCTGTTTGCACCACAGGTGATGAAGAGGAAGGTAGGACACTGTCAGTAAAGGCTGTGATGGTGTAGATAATTTGGGGATAGGTGTGGGGATGTCTGAAAGGCCTTAAGTCCTCGTGTATAGAATTGATTTGCTGTGTATTTGCTTAGTACACCATTTCACACCTGGGAGACCTCAAGTAGGATTCTTGAAACACCTACAGAAGGAAGTTGTACAAGGTAGGGAGTGATTCCTGCCTTCCTGGAGGAGGGCTATGATACACTGGGGTCTTAGTCAGGACAGAGGATTGCATCTACACACATTTTTAGTCTAGCTTCCCCCAGGAACACACACATTGCTCCCACTGAGGCTGCACTGAATGGCACTGTGAGTCACAGAGAAGCTTAAGGATTTATCTAACAGGAAAACTATTGCAGAATTAAAAGTCTGGGGTGGCTGTGATTGATGTGTTTTAACAATTACTATGTCTTGTCAAGCTTCTTGTGCGGTGCCATTCCTATAATTAACGGGCAAGGACTTTTTAATTCTCCCCAGTGCAGCTCAAGTGGCGCCAAGACACTCTAAGAGTCCATAAAATATTGCCAAAGGAGCTGGAACAGGGCTGCCAGGGCCAGCTCTAATGCTGAAGCCATCTCAGTGTTGAAGGCTGATATCGTGTGTAATGCCCCAGCACTGATGCACCACCCACTGCTGAGCCCACAGGGAGCCCCTCAGGGTATCACAGTTGGTTAGAGATTCAGATCTGCCCCCTGCTGGGGTGGCACATGGGTGACATGGTCAGCTTTCACCAAACATTAATCCCCATAGGTGTGCCCATTTATGTGCCTTATTACCATGTGGGAGAACATTTCCTTCCTGACACATAAGTGGTGTTATCTCTTCAGGACCTGTCCCACTTTATACTTGTCCTCCCACCATAATGAAGGAACAAGGGGGTTCAGGAGTGGGAGTGACGACAGACCTGTGGCTGCTCTGTTCAGCATGAAGGCCAATTTAACACTTCTGACTCTTTGGCAGGGTCCTGGTTTTAAAATCCAGTTTTCAAGCCCAGCATGTTTGTTTTGTAATATCCTCCAGACATCAGTTCTTAAATGTGGATGAGTCACTTGCTATCTTTTTGCAGACAACAGTGACACAGCTCTGGGCACCACTGGCAAGCAAACATCTTCAATATTTTCAAGCTGTGTGGCTTCTGAGAGACGTTTACTTTCCTACACCTCTGTCATCTTTTGATGTTAATACCTGTGTCAGAGTGATTGCATGGAGGCAATACTGGCATATGAAAGGGAATCCATGGTGCAGTGTAAGATATGCTCTTCTCACCATGTGAGAGAGACAATTCTGTGGTACTTCATGCTGAAGGATTTCATTCTTTAGTTCTCTAAGCCAGCCAGAGGCACCTGAACTACAAATATTCAAGAAGTAGATGCCTAATGTCACTGCAGTAGAATCTCTTTGAAAAATCAGATTTGCATAATACCTAAGCAGCATTACCATTGACAATAAGTGTTGCAGTATTCTGTACACCGTAACTGGGTCCCAGATTTTTATATACAGAACCACTGAATGGTTTGGGTTGGAAGGAACCTTAAAGACCACCTCAGTCCACCCCCTGCCATGGGCAGGGACACCTTCCACTAGCCCAGGTTGCTACAAGACCCATCCAACCTGGCCTTGCACACTTTCAGGGAGGGGGCAGCCACAGCTTCTCTGGGCAACCTGTGCCAGAGCCTTCCCACCCTGGGCTCAAACAAAGAAGAATTTCTTTCTGATATCTAATCTAAACCTACACTCTTCCAGCTTGAAGCCATTTCCCCTTGTCCTGTCACTCCAGGTCCTTGTAAATAGCCTCTCTCCATCTTTCCCTTCAGGTACTTGCAGGCCACAATTAGGCCCTCTCTTTTCCAGGCTGAACAATCCCAACTCTCCCAGCCTTTCCTCCCAGCAGAGCTGCTCCATCCCTCTGATCATCTCTGTGTGTCCTCTGAACTCGCTCCAACAGCTCCATATCTTTCCTGTGCTGGGACCCCAGAGCTGGAGGCAGCTCTGCATGGGAGGTCTCACCTGAGTGGGGCAGAGGGAAAGAATCCTTCCCTTGACCTGACAGTCATCCTGCCTTGGATGCAGCCCAGGATACAGTTGGCTTTCTATATAAATGTTTGCACAAACACCTGCAAAGGCAGAGCAGTGTCAGTGGATCCTCTAGGGAGGAATGGAGGCCACAGGGAGGAGAAACAACCCAGGAGAGCAGCAAGTGCAGCATCCCCATATCGAGAGCTAATGGAAAATGAATGTATATGCTATCAATATTGATTACATACTGTGCTGGTTTAGGCTGTTCAAGGTCAGTAGAAGGTGATAAAGCACTTATTTTGTTACAGCTATGCCATGCATTCTCTGTCTATTCAGCTTTGGTGTGGCCAAGCAGCCACTCCAGCATCTGTGAGCCTCATAAAGGTTCTGATGTGATTCCAGCCACCACATGAAGCCCTTCATAACCATTTACTAATGCAGTGTTTGGAGTCCTCAGCTTGTCCTATACTTTCCAGGGTATCTATTTGCTTCATGCAGATTAAACTGTGTGCGATATCAAAACATTGATCAGCTGCTCGCTCATTTCTCCTTCAGAGATGTAAAGGAACAAAGCAGAGGACTTCAGTGTACATTTACACACCAAAGCCCATCTTTTGATCTAAGTGATACTTCTCCATATTTACAGAAGCCTTAACAGAGCTCTTGGCACTGCCTCAAAAGTTTTTCTGTGTCAAGGAACAGCCAGTTCCTTGTTTCCAAACAATCAAATAACAGCAAAGCTGAGGAACCTGCTTGTTCTTCAGGACTCAAATGAGGATAATGGCTCAGCTCCTTCCTTAATACTTGTCTTACATGAGATCCATGAAGCTGCTGCCAGGAGACAATTGGAAAAGGAAGAATAATTGTACATGGTTTATTTTACCCAGATGTTGACACAAGTGATTGTTGAAACACATCAAACAAGTGAAGAAGAAGGGGAAATAAAGATGATCCTAAAATGTATCAAAACTGCCTGAAAATAATTCCATAATGGATTTTCATACACGAAATTTGGGAAATGCATTTTGGGTTCTGTGTTCTTTCCCTTATGTAAGATGATTGGAAGACTTCAGTTGGATCCCCTCCTGTGATGTGCAATGACCCAAGTACTGAGCAGAAAGAAACTGCACAAGATAAAGGTTTAGAAGCCTAATGTAAAATGAGAATTTTTTTTAATGACAGGATGTAATTAATATACAACATAACTCAGGTTTATTGTTATAAAAGCCCAATAGTTTTGACCACTGATCTGGTGTGCACAGAAACCAGACTTCCAAAGACAATATGCTCACAGAAAGTATATGTAGACTCTGAGAGAAATAAACTGTTCAAGCAGTCAATGCCCCACAATTGTAATTTCCTTGTTAACACACTGCAGTGTATTTTGTTTTGCTCATTTCATTGACAGCAGGAGGATAAAATAAACTTTTGCTTCTTAATTTGTGAAGCTCTTGGCCACCTCTGGTTCTCAATTCCCATTGTTGTGTGGTGTTCAAACAGTAACCCCTAATGCGCAAATTCCACCCCCACCCACGCCTGGTCCTCCAAACATCCTTCATGCCAAGGGTTTATCCTCCTCCTGGACAACCAAAATCAAGGATGTCAATGGGATAATTTGTATATTAGTTATGAAATAGCCCAATTTCACTGCAGACATCTCAGCATTCCAGTTGCCCTAGAGGGTTCATATAAGGAAAAACCTTTTAAAGATCTGGTGAGGTGCCTGATTCAGCCTTCTGAAAACACAGTGAATCTGTGGAATGTATATCCTACTAGTGCAATCCAGCCTCTTTTTAAACAATTCCAGCAAGAGCCTCTCCTCTCCTCTGAGAGGTTTTTTTCTCTGCTCTATCAGCTCTCCATACTGGAATTATTATCTTCAGATATTCTGCTCTTGTCTTCCAAGGCATACAGTCCCCCTGCAGTAAGCACCTGCACCAAAGGCAGCATTGGCAAGTGTAATTTTGTGTTCAAACCAGGAAATTGGAGACATACTGCAGCTCTTGGTTCATTCTGATAGATGCAAAAGCCTTGGAAAACCTGCTGTGTATGACCACTGATGAAAAATGAATGAATCAGATTGGCTTGCACGGGGGAAAATGCAAGCACTCAAAAGAAAAACCAACACTCCATTAAAATCTAAAAATAACCAAATGTTAAAGATTCCTGTAAGAATTAAATCCTTGTGGTGGATTTTTGCCAGAGGCATTGAGAGAACGACTTTATGATGAGTATAAAACAACGGTGTCCTTCTGTGTGTTTAAGTTACCACTGTAGCTCCAGTTGATGAACGTTTTGGGAGGTCTTGGATTAGTCACCAAATAAAAAAGAAGTACATCTAAATGTACTTGCATAGCACATTTTGCATAAAGGAACAGCTCCCTCCCCAAAGCTTAAGTTTTTTCCTCTTGTCTAGCCTTTAAAAGTGAATCAAGGATTCTCTTTCATAAGTAGCACCTTTTTATTGTCAGTAAAACAAGACTGGTAGCAAAAGAAAACTCTAAATAGACCACATGAGGCCATTGGTGGTTCATGCTTTGAGATATGAATTCTTTTATTAGAGCTTTTCTGTGATGTTTTAAGACTTGCTGCAGGTTCTTAAAAATGAATAGGAATTGTTCTATTCTGAACTGTCAGCAGTTTGGAAACTTAAAACATCCAGGACATGTCTCAAGAAATCCAGTTGTCCTCTTTGATCCTCGATTAAAGGGCCTGTTAGAAATTTCAGAGCTATGTAGTTTCTTACACAGTTCCAATTAACACGACACTTGAGCTTTATTCTGTGAATGTACAATAATGTAGAAAACTCCTTGGAATTCCCTCATCAGCTATATTCTATTTAAAAATACATGTATTGGTTTTATATCAACATCCTCAGCCACATTCAATACTCCATTTATACCCTTAGGTTTAATTCACAGAACTTCAGCTTCACAGATTCTTACCAATAAATCCCAAAATGCATGCATGGCTTGGTTTAAGAAAGATATTTTACTTGTGTTTCATACACAAAAGAACTGATAATCAACAGTGGCTTAAAAAAATTAACACTACTGCACTTTTTCACAAGTGTACAAAAAAGAAATAATGAATTTACATTCAACGGTAAAGCTTAAAGTCCACTCTAATAATAGTTGCATTGACATTCACATACACAAGCACAGAATAAATATTTCAGGATTCTTATAAGAGCATACAGCATACATACAGTACTTGAATTTTACATAGGGAGTGTTAGTAGGGTCATAAATTCATAATCTCATAGAAAAGTTAAACTAAAATCAGAAAAGGGTGTGTGGGAGGTAACACCAAGG
Organism: Platyrinchus mystaceus; assembly: GCA_035041135.1. Taxonomy (NCBI): domain Eukaryota; kingdom Metazoa; phylum Chordata; class Aves; order Passeriformes; family Tyrannidae; genus Platyrinchus; species Platyrinchus mystaceus. The sequence goes on from JAWWLV010000030.1 coordinate 2,245,630, forward strand.
TAACTGCACAGAGCGAGCAGGTTAGTAAGTCCATTTGTGTGAGGAGTTTGCTTCTGCTTCTTCATATTAGGACAGTTTGTTTGCAAAGGTGTATTCAAAGTGCAGATTAATGAAAAAAAAAAAAAGAGAAGATATTCTTGTATTTATTAATACATGCAAGAGGCAGCCCCCAAGTCACCCGACAGAATAAAGCTGTTATTGGCAAGTGGCCGATATAATACAGATGTTTCAGGCAATTTTTCTAAAGCACTTTAATAGCAGCAATTGTAATTTATAATGGCTCTAGATTGACTTCTGTTTGGGTTAAAGGGCATCATATTTCTTTAACATTTACAGCTATATTTCTTTATAAATAAATATCTCAAATAACAAATAGCATAGTTAACCTCTCTTTTTTTCTCTCTTTTGCATAAGTGTCGTGGAAAAACTCTGACCTTCTCAGAGACATAATGTGCAAAATAATGTTAGTGTGGAAATAGGGACACAGAGCATCACAGTTACATTCCTGGGATGTCAGCCCAGCCCTTCTTACACTCTGAGGGCTGGTCTTGCCAGGGTAATGCAGGGCTTTAAGAGACAATTTTCCCAATGGCTTGCTTGGTAAATAGATATAATTTACGGTATCTTAAAGAGCTGTAAACGTGAGGTTTCATTTGAAGCAGTGTGTACAATACGTCATGTATAGGACTCGGTATTTCCACACAGCGACTTCTCAAGATTTGACAAGTCTGCTCATCTCCTTTCAGATATTTTCTCCCCAGCCTGAACATCTTTGAACGTTTGTGTTCATTAGGTGTTTTCCTCTGTTGCATATTTACCAGCTCTTCTTGCATTTTATAATCTGATCTCGTATCACCTAACTGACATCTGCACACAAAAATATTTCAAATCAGATAGAGGGTGCACAACATTAAAACTTTTAAACCTGTCCTGTAAGTGTCATCAAGACAGGAGCACAGGAACCACAGTGCAGAGTCCAACCTCTCACTGGCTGTACTGTGAAGATTCTCCTTTTCGGCGTAGGAGAAAGGAAACTTGTGTCTGCTTTTTAGATTCTGAAAACAAGCCAGAGTGGAGAAAAAGAGTTAACACCAGACTTAATAAAGCTTTTAAGACAAAACCTGTTAAGCAATTTAGACAGACACTGAATTTCCTGCTGATTTTCTCAAGTCTGTACATACAGGAAATTTTTTAACAGTAGGAAGAAGTTGGGAGTTGCTACATAGGAGAAATCTGCCATTATTACAAAAACTGGCTAAGTGGGTTCTTTCAGTATAACCCCCTCACTGGTCACTGTTCTCAGTGGTGCTGTTGCCCTTTTCTTTTTTCTCCTGAGTCTTGTTTCCCTTCTTCTTTTTCTTCTTTTTCTTGGTCTCTTCCTTCTTGCCAAAGGTTATGAAGTCACTTTTGTCAATTTGGCTGTTTGGTGGCTCCTGCCGGATGGAGATGATTGCAGGAGATCCTGGGATAATGAATTTGTCTGGCAACTCACCAGGACCACCTTGTTTGGAAGTGCCCGGTCCAAATTTAAAGGTCCAGCTGTTGCTGTTCACACCAGCTCCCACTGGGGGGGACACCTCTCCTGCCTCAGGTTCTGAAAAAGTCAAAACAGCAAGAAAACCTTAAAGCATCATTAAATACAAGCCCTCAGTGAGTATCAGCTTCCCCTTTGAAAACTCTGCCTTCAGCCTACACTGACTCCTGCTTGCCTGGCTGCTCATCTGGGGGTTACCCACTGATTCTTGTCCAGGCTGCTCAGTGTTAGCACACACTGACTCACTGCTGGGCCCAACAGGCTTTGGACCTCCCATCGTGCCTTGAAACAGAGTTGTTCTTTATTCTTCTTTTGAATTTGAAGTATGTGAAATAAGAGATGGCTGTGATGCAGCCCACTGTAATGTTTTAAGGCAGGAAAAACAAGCATGGCAAAAGGGTGTCAAGACTTTTGGGACAGGGTTAGAAGAGTGTCCAGGGCAGCCTTGGCATTATGCACATCCACGTGGGATATTTTAGCAAACCATCCTCTCAGCTGTGTCCAGGATTCATTATGGAGGAAAAGAGTGTCTGAGGGGGTGGTGTCAGAGGATGGATCCAGGCTCTGCTTGGTGGTGCTGAGCAATAGGACAAGAGGGAAAAGAAACTGATGCACAAGTTCCTCCTGAACATGAGGAAGAACTTCTTTACTGTGTGAGTGACACACAGTGGGACAGGCTGCCCAGAGAGGGTGTGGAGTCTCCCTCACTGGTGATATTCTGGGTGCAACCCTGTGCCATGTGCTCTGGGATGACCCTGCCTGAGCAGGGAGGTGGGACCAGATGACCCACTGTGGTCCCT
>JAWWLV010000030.1:2251048-2264778 GCA_035041135.1 Platyrinchus mystaceus
GTACAGAGTGACAAGACTCTATGGACTGCAGGGCCACCACAGCACAGCTGAAATGAAACACTGTGTGGCTGTGCCATCTTTATGTGAGCACAGAATCACAGAATCATCATGGAATCGCCTGGATTGGAATGGATCTTAAAGACCACCCTGTTCCAACCCCCTGCCATGGGCAAGGACACCTTCCACTAGACCTGGTTGCTCAGAGCTCCATCCAACCTGGCCTTGGACACTTCCAGGGATCCAGGGGCAGCCACAGCTCTTCTGGACAACCTGTGCCAGGGCCTCCCCACCCTCACAGGGAACAATTTCTTTCTAATATCTCATCTAACCTTGCCCTCTGGCAGTTTGAAGTCATTGCCCCTTGTCCTGTCACTCCAGGCCCTTGTAAATAGTCTCTCTCCATCTTCCCTTTCAGCTCCCTTCAGGCACTGGAAGGCTGCAATTATATCACCCCAAACCTTCTCTTTTCCAGGCTGAGCAACCCCAATTCCCTCAGTCTTTCCTCACAGTAGAGGTGCTCCATCCCTCTAATGAACTTATCAGGTTTGACACAAGACATAAGACAATGACAACGACTTTGTGTTACCCATTTTACCACCCAAATATAGCAAAGTGCTATCCAGAATCCAGGGTATCCCTAAGGTACAGTATCTCCTGCATGAAACCTCTTGCCAGACTAATGGGGTGCACAAACACATCTGCATTACTGAAATCTAATTCAGAGCAGGATACTCTGACCCTTTAATCTGGTTCTGCCTGGACAAATCCACTCCCCAGATGAAGTCAGCAGCATTTGCCACAGCACCATCTGACATCATGTCTCCAAACACAACAAACCCATCACACCTGCCCTGCAATCAGGGTTCTGGGGGGGTTTGCTTCCCTTTCTCCCAACCCCCAAATATGTTTGTTGTCCATACAAACTAAGCATTTTAAATTCTCCTTAACGCTCACTAAGCCAAAGGAAACTAATTAATCTTACAGCTGTGTGGAGAGCTCACATACAAAAAAGACAGAGACAGAGCCTAATGAGTTAATAGCCATCATTTCCTACCAGTGGGGCTTCACCAGTCTCCTCAGGAAATTTCTCTTCTGTGTGATTTACCTGATAACATGTGTGTTTATCTGTATTGGCAGGCTGGAAGGTCACAGTTCAGCTGTACTGACAATGCTGTATGTTTGGGCATTTCAGATCAAGGATAAATGTCATCTACTACCTCTTTCCAAAGCTTCCTTAAACATCTCTTCTGTTTCTTATTCAGCAGGAATTCAACAACAAAAACTTTCCACTTAGACGTTATTTTACATTTCACGGGATTAGTTGTACTTCTCTTGCATATTTTCTGGATCTTACTGAATGCTTCAAAGTTGTTTACTAAACTTAGAGGAAAATCTAAATAAAGCAAACCAGCCAGTTATATTCTTAACACTTAAGACATTATAATTCTTTTCTCCCTACAGTTCAGAGAGGGGGTTGCCAGCGTTCCTACATAGAAGTTCAGAGTCTGGTCATCTCCTGGTGTAACTCATAGGATTACTTTGGAGACTGGCCCTTCAGTTTATTCTCAAGGAATGCAGCAGATTTCATGTTCAATGACCAAATAATTAAATTTTTAAACGCTTGCATGCAGCAGAACCCAAAATCTAGGCTGCACCTGCAGGTCCTGATGCTTCTTTGCCTGTGTGTCTGTAAGCTAAAATGGGAGATGAACTTTTCACCCCTTCCATCTTTTACCCTCACCGAAATACAAGTGTCTCAGTAGACTTTAAATGGAACCCAGAGCAGCAGAGACTTTGCAGTCGAGTAGATCACATATTTAGATGGCATGAAATGACTTCCAGGCTGTCTTTCAAAATACTTTTTTTTCTATCCTGTGACTGCTGTCTGAACTGCACAGGCAGATTTACACATAAAAAAACACCAAACATACTCTAAAATCACCTATCTGAAAGCTTGAGGGAGTAGGGTACAGTGCATAGCTATTTTTTTTCCTCTTCCAGAAGCATTTACTGGTCACATGCTGGAAGCCCTCTACCTCTCACAGGACTTAAAAAACATAGAAATATTGGTCAACAGGCCCTTGTTCAACAAGCCCTAATTGCTCTGAAAGCACCTGATTTCCTACACATTGTCAGATAGAAACTGTCATATCACACTGAGAAGCCCAGGCACCTGCTACAAGGAACAGGTTTCCTAAAATTCAGCCTGTAGCAGTTGTAGGCACCTTCTTTTTATTTTTCTTAGAGATCCATGGAGTAAGACATCCCTTTTTTAAATTCAACCACCAAAACACAGGCATCCTCTAATTTAACTGTAGCTACAGTATGTAAAGAGAGAGACAGGCACCCTGAGAAGGCAGTTCAACCCACCTAGCTTAAATGCCTGGTTTTAGATGTACTGAATTTTCTCTGTTCCTCTCCTCTCTCTGCTGGAGCTGTATTACCTTTGCTTCTTTACAGATAAAGCCCAGCCAGAAAATTCACTCTAGACAGCTAAGTTTTGGATGGCTGCTGAAAAAGAAGCTGAATTCTACCCTCAGGAGCAAGCTAAGCAGCACCATGGCTTGGGGGGTGTTGTACTAATGACCATGCCAGAATATTTCAAAAAAAGAAGAAGTTTGAAACTAATCTCTTTAACGGTGACAGCCACAAAAAACCCTGTGCAACTGTTTGCAAGATGAGGCCACTTTCTCAGCCCTAATCCTTTCATGGGATTTTCATTTGGGCAATGCATGTTCTGTTCAGAAATACCTGAGAGAGCTCAGCCATGTGGTTAAGGTTGCACCATTTAGAGCCCTTAAAAGGCCCCGTTTTAGTTATGGCAGCAAAGACACGAGTACAGCTTAGAACCTGCAGAACTCCTCCTGTCACTGAGATTTCAGGTGCTGCCTTCTCAGATGCAGAATTTGCAAATTCACTCAGCTGAAGGGCTGGCTTTCATCAGCTTGTAAAACCACCCAAGCTGAGAGGTAATACTGAGTGATGGGTACAAACAGTCTGAAATTAAGATGTCTTCTAAATTTGGGGCAAAATGTTTGCTCACAGAACATGTCATCACTCAGCCCAGGAATCGATATCCCATCAGGTCTGGGCTAAGCCTGCAATTTCCATCTAAGTGACATTCTTCTCTTTTTTGGGGAGGTCTTGTGTTTTTTTCCTGTCCCTGTATAGCCCCACAGCTCCAATCTGGTGTTTACTAGGAACAGGTGGTGCTCGCTTCCCATAATACGAGCTGCCCATACATTGTGAGTGTCATTACAAGGGCTCTACCTCCGATGCCTCTACTGCTTTCTCAAAGAACCTTTGTCAGAAGAAGGCTAACTCATGTTAGAACAGATGTGCCCCCGCTCAAGGGGGAGAAGAGGAAAGCCTTTCTGTGCAGCTCTGTCTCCCTGCAGAGACATTTTTGACTGTGTGACATGCTCAGCCAAGACAGCAGCTTGTTCTCGCTCTGTTCCACCCCTCCCCACTCACCACTTTGTCCCTGTCTTTAAAAATGTGGTGGCTCGTGGACTCAGAAAATCATTTAGGTAAAAGCTTTCAATCAAAGCCTCTGTTAATGTTAAAGGAAATATTTTTCAGTGTTCTTTTCCTACCCAGCCACTGTGAGGCTCGGAATACCCCATCATTAATCACAGCCCCTTCTGTCCGCAGGTCAAAGGAGCAAAACACATTAATTAAATGAATTTATTTAAAACTGAGATCAGGCAATAAGCAGGAAGCAAATTGCAGAGAAAGCTAGTCATTAACCTGATTTCTCTCTTCCCTGCCTCCTCCACTGATGCTGTACTGACTGCAGCCTCTGCCTCTGGCAGGCTTAATGAATATTCACCATGATAAAGAGTCTGACATTCTGCACTGATTCTGAAACAGCACATCCAATGCAAACAGCGTGCTCTGAAAAACTCTCCCTGTGTCATTGGGAGGATCTCTGCGGACATTCTGGCTTCACTGATCATCCCTAAGCCTTTTTGGGATTAAAATGCCCATTTAATCTTTTTTTTTTCCTCTGAAAAACGAAACAAATTAAAAAAAAACCCAACAAACCCACAAAAAAAGGAAGCAAATAAAAACCCATCATCAGCATGATAAAAAGACAGATACAGAACCGAAAGACAGAGAAATGATTCAGTCAGAACAAAATTGAACCATTTTAACTATCACTTTTCCAAACAATCCCAGCCATCTCTAGTGACTGTGTCAATTTGGAGTCTTAAACACCAAATAATTCTCACTCTCTGCCCTCCCATCTGTTTGACCCATTCTGCATTAAGGAATCAGAGATAGGAGGAATGAACCAAATGAAAACTTCTCCCCACAAGGAAGCCTGTAGCTTTAATCCAGTGCTTGGATTTAAAGTGAGTATTATTGAAGAGGGTAATTATAGCACATATGTTGTAGGAGATCTGTAACCCCCCACTGCTCCAACATCCAGTTCCAAAGCAGGGGGTGGGCATGGAAGTCACTTCCAGCTCATTCCCAGGTTACTGTCCATGCTGACACCGACAGTTAATATAAACAGAGATTATTTACCTCGTTATAAGAAACCAATCTTACATGGCTGTGTACTAAAGTAATTGTCTCAGCCACCAAATAGCTCTGCCAGCATATTCTGAGATATGTGAAAGCAAAATTTGATTTGCTTGCTACCACAGACTGCTGTGGCCAGAGCACAACAAAGGGGAAATGGCTTCTCACAGCTGCTGAAGAAGCAAACACAGCAGTTCCTCTCACTCTTTTTTCACTAAAAGAGGCTTTTCCTCCTGTAAAAATAACAACCTTCTGAGCTAATATCCTTTTAGTGCTGTACCTGTGGCCAGTCCTGCTACCACAGGTAGAACTTGCTTTGGAAAGCACAAATTTTAACCCTTTCCTCAGCAAACTGAGGGCTGATATGCTGCATCACTGAGACAGCATGTGCATGCATCCAGGATGCTCCTTGGCATCTTTTCAGTCTAATTTAATGTTGGATCCGGGGAGATGCAGAATCTGAATGTTTGTGTTGCATGCAGAGGTCATCAGGGATAGATTAGTCCTGCAATGTAAGAGTGATATATTTTTATTTGGGCACCTCCCCATGTCTGCAGGCTCACCGTGACAGTTTTCAAGAGTTCTTAGCTGAAAACAGCAAAACAAAAACGCCAAACAAAACAAACCTCAAACCAATCAAACAATAAAACCCCAAATTATTTTCATCTTATAAATGTGCTGTTAATACAGTGTGGGCAGTTAAAGCACCAGCCCTTCTGCCCTTGTTCTAATGCAAACAATAAGGGAAAAAACAGTGAGTAGCATAGGAAAATTGAATTTGGGGTTGGAGGGACTGCTCTGGTTGGAGGGAAGGGAGAGGGTGGTGTGGGTAGTGGCTGGGGACAGTGTTCCCCTGAGGACCTGTGGTGGGTGCCCCCCCTCTACCTAAGAAAAGGCTTTTCTTTGCCTTCCTGTCAAACCAGGTGCTATGTAGCCTAAATGTCCTAATTAAATGTCCTTAAATGCCCTAAACTGAATGACTAGAGCAGCAAGCAGTTACCCAGACCTCTGCTGAAGGCTGATTTTAGGAGTGCTAGGTGCCACATCCCAAAAACGTGGACTTGGAGGCAGACCTTTAAAAATTGGGATGTCTGCTTTGTGGCTCAAATGTCCCTCTGGATGTGACCAGGAGAGGGGTGGCACTCCCACTGCTTCCACGAGGTTGGTGGTGTGGGTGGGGGCTGCCTCTCTTATATAAGGACATGAAATATTGCAAGGAGAGCAAAAGTCATTGCAGAAAACAAAGCTCTGAATGCCGGGAGGACAAAACACATCTGGGCACTGCTCAGTCTCACATTATGGAAAGCCAACTCTGGTTACTGTGTTCTCTCAAATTTAAATAACAAATAATTTGACTCTTACATACAAGCCCTTTTATTTGAAAGACAACAGGCTCACAGAGCATCATAAATCCTGCTGTGAAGGTGAAAAGGAGGAAGCATTTCCTGGCTGCTGCTGGAGCCTGTAACAGCACCCTGCAGCCAGCCAGCCCCCTCCTCCCCTTGCTCTCTGCTAGATGAGCTGTTGAATCAAGGCCAAGAGCACAGACTTGCAATCCCAGTCGACTCCTGCCACTGGAGGCCACTCTGCTTCTACAGGGTGAACAGGATCCACTCAGCCTCCTGTCTACAGCCACTGCAGCCACGTTATACCTCAGCCCCCACCTCGATGGCTGGCTGTGGTTGCCCAAAGAAGAAAAATTTTGGGTTACTTGAAGGGAAGGATTTAAATGTTCTAGTGTTGGATTGTTTTTTACAAGGGCCTGGAGGGACAGGACAAGGGTGAATGGCTTCAAACTGACAGAGAGTAGGTTCATATCAGATATTAGGACAAAAATTCTTTACTGTGAGGTGGGGAGGCCCTGGCACAGGTTGCCCAGAGAAGTTGTGGATCCCCATCCTTGGAAGTGTTCGAGGCCAGGTTGGATGGGGCTTGAAGCAGCCTGGGCTAGTGAAAGGTGTCCCTGCCCATAGCAGGGGGTTGGAACAGGGTGACCTTTAAGGTCCTCTCCAACCCGGGCCATTCTATGATTCTATGATTTTCTGGACAGGCTCAGCTTGTTTTTATTTGTGTCCACCTTGGAGAGTGAATACTGCTGAGAGAACTGAGTTTAATTCAGTCCCTCCTGCTCACCCTTAATAAACTGTTTACCAAGTACCAGTCTCTACAGCTCTGAAAACCTTCTGCAGGTAATCTTACCTGAGCACAGTCCATGTCACTGCTGGTGCACAAAGGGGAAAGAGCCCAGCACAGCCCCCAAAACCCAGTGCTGACAGGCAAGAGAGAATCCCCACCATTTAACTGAGCAGAATTAATAGAAAGACAGTGACTATGGAAACTTGAAGCATCAATTTTAGCCTTTCAAGGCAGAATCTAATTTTAACCAACTAATTGGATGCTTGAAGTAGTAGTGAAAGAGAAAGGGATACATTTCTGTCAGTGCACTTAGAGGCATCTATTTTAAACATGAATGAATGTGTGAAGTTCACCACTCAGAGAGGGTAGAAGAGTAATGGAGCAGGAATACATGAGAAATGGTCCTAAAAGATAATTTTTTTTTCTTATTTTATCATTTGTGTTCAGCATACAGACTTCAGCCATTTCTATTGTAGATGGCTCCCACTGCTGCAGCCCAAACCATTGCAGTCTCCAGACCAGATGACTACAGGGCAAAACTTTCTGCTTCTTAAAGGAAAAAAAACTCAGAGAAAGCTTCAGAGAGTGGGAAATGCAGTTCCTTTTCTCTCAGAGGTTGAAGGTGGCTCTGTGCTTTGAACCTCAGAGCTGACACCTGTTCCCTGGCTCCCTGATCACAAATAAAGGGACAATTTTACTGGTATTTTATGGGTGAAACCTGAAACTGGCCTTTTCTCTATCTGCATCATAAAAGGAAAGAAAGGGTACTATTACTGTTTTGTTTAGTTTAATTCTGTTATCCTCAAATGATTTCTTCATTTAAAAGTGAACTGTACCATAGAGGTACACAAAATCCTTTAGCTGACCTACTTTGACTAGTTTATCATTAAACCTCTGCAAATTCTCCTCCTCTGAAAGCCAATTAACCAAACACTAACCAATGCCTATTTTGATTCTCACTGATATGGCTGTCAGCCAGCAACCTGCCCTAAAACAGGTCTGTCACTGTAACACCTTCCCCAGGAAGGGGCTGTAAAACTAAAGATATCACAGCCCTCAAAACAGGCTTTGGCAGTCACAGCCCTCTTTCCCTTCCACAATATATATGTCACATTAGCAGCTTCCTATCATCTCCTGTTAGGATCACATCCCATTATTATTCCTTTTCACTGATATGGGATGAATGGAGCTAATAATATTTTGCATCAGTTAAAAAGGAATCTTAATTAAATGTGATGAGGAAGTGCTAATACAATATGATAAGCCCCCTGGATAAGCACGCTACACAATTTCTCTCTTCTCCAGAATCCCTTAAAACATTCTTCAAGAAGAAAATGGAGGTGACCTTGCCAAGGCTCCCCTACTGCAGAAATAGGTTTGCTTTTTCAGGTGGTTGCAAGTCCACAGATCTGCATGCAGATCTATCAAATACCAAAAACCAGCTCTGGCTGGTTGTTAAAATCCCATTTCAATGTGTTTATGAACCTCCTAACCCGTTCAGTGCTTTATTCTACTTGGTCACATAAATTGAAATCAGGTGATGAGCTCTAAAGGCCATATGATGCTGAAACAAAATTTAACAAAAAGATTAGTTGGGGGGGGTGGATAATACACAATTAGGGGATATTAAGGTCTGGTTATCTAAGTAAGGCTGAGATCAGAGTTGGCAATTGCTCAAAATGAATGGTACCACAACTGCAACAGCCTTTTTAACAGCTGCCTTTGTGTCTTGTCTCAGATTACTTTCTTAAATATTCATCAGATGGTAAGTATTAAGTCTGGGAGGCTCCTGGAGGCTTCACACTTCCCTCAAAAGTGGGTAGAGCTCTCTCAGTTGATTTTTGAGCACTATAACCTTTTCAGAATAGAGCTCTGACAATCCCAGTTTAAGAGTCAGTAAATTATGTGCTTTATATTTCAATTATTTTAATTTTATAGCCCCAATAATGCTTTAAGCAAAGAATTGTTCCCTCAATGGACCAACTGGAGAAATGGCTCAGACTTGTCCTTCCATGTAAAAGGATGCTTTACATTATACTCAGGAACTTCTCATTTGCTAATTAACTCTCTCAAGAAAGGCTCAAGCAGTTGTAGTAACATATCAGAAACTTATTTATTTAATATTCCTGCCATTTCACTTCTCTGAAGGAAGTATAAAAATGGAAGAACTGGCTTGAAATGATCAGGATGATCAAATCTGGGAAATGAATTATTACACATAGATTGTAATGGATGTAAAATGGATGTCTGAGAGCAAAGAAAGGGGAATTAACTTCATTTCCACCTTATTGCTTAATGGAGGCTGACTTAGAAAAAAATCCTACCCTGATTAAATTTGAGAAAATTCACATTTCTTATAGCTGTGATTCCTTTAAATGAGGAGGCAGGGAGAAAATCAAGGACAGATTGTATCTGGATTGATAGCATACTTATTTTCCTTCCAGGAAACATGTCATATTCTCAGGTAACTAGGACAAGCTGTCAAAGAATAGAAACATTTAAAAGATCTTACTGTTCATAAAGGCTAAAAGGTGATATTATTGCTTCTTGAATCCTTCACTTCAAAAGGAATTTTAAATCCCCATCTGGTGGGACCTACATGTAGAACATTTTAAAACTATTTCAACACTGAATTAAACTTTCTACTTTTGTTTCTCAAATTGGAGTTGTGTGTATTCTATCCATACATTTAAATATAAAATTGGGTCGTTCATTTCTGTGATAGAGGAGGAGATGACTGATTTCTGAATTATTACATATCAGAGTCTACTTTCTCAGCACCTTTTCTCAGTCCCACCACTATCAGGTTAGGCCATGGATTAAAGGGCTTGTTCCATTAGGAACTCTGGATTTGGAACAGTACCTGAGTGGGTACTGTGTCCTGGTCCATTTTAATCCATGCAGACCACTCAAGTTCAGAGTCCTGGCATGTGGTGCAGCTCCTGTATGTCAGATCATGGGATGATAAATGTATATTCCTGCAATACCAGAAAAATCAACTCCCCCAGCAGCCCTCCATCCCTGCAAGTATTTGAGGGCAGGTTGGATGGAGCTCTGACCAACCTGGTTGTCCCTGATCACAACAGGGGGGTTGGAACAAGATGATCTTTGAGGTCCCTTCCAACCCAAACCATTTAGTGATTCCATGATTCTATGACTCAGCTTTGGTGGCCACAGCAGCAGCTTTTCATTGCAAAGGTGTGAGACCAGCATGAGTCAGAAGGGGAGCACAGAGTCAAAGGAGCTTCATTTGCAGACTTTGCAACCCGACAGTTCCATGAAGGGGGATTTTTTCCAGCTATTTCCCCCACTGGAAAAGGAGGGGGGGGGTGGGAAGAAAAGGCAACTTCTGCAGCAAAATGCCAGCTGCCTGGACAGCAGCAAGAGCTGCCATTCTTTAATCTTGATATGCACTAAGTGCAAATGGTTGTGATCCTTAAATTGCTTCATATGCTCTCTGTGATCCACAACTGCAGCACAGAACTTCACTTCAATGTATTCCCTTTACACCAGACTTGAAGAAGAAATCGCTCGGGGTAACCAGCGGAAACACAGACCATGACAACAAGGAGAAAAAAAGCTCTATTTATATCTCTTCCTGCTGACACATGGAATAGCACACACTTCATTCAAGCATACACACAGCTGCTCAGTGGCTGGAATATCTGCAGCAGCTTAGAGGCTGAAGGAAGTGCAGTCAAAGCACATATACTCTGTACTGAGGAAGAGAGACAGCAAAAGGATGCTTTAAAATGCTGTGCTTGATCTAGTTCATTCTACTCACCAGGGAGGCAGAGGATTCTCAATTTTATATTCAAAAACATGTCTGCATGTTTCCTGAAACTAGCACGAATATTTAATACCTCTTCTTCTAAAAACAGTATAATCCTGCGTGCAGATCTTCCACAAGCAGCTATCGACTATTTTTGCCTCAGCAATTATCCAATTTGCATCTCTAGTGAAACAGTGAACAGGCAAACAGATTTTTATCTCTGTGTCTGAGCAAATCTGCTAATGGCTTAAAGCTTCAAGTGTCAGCCTTCAGGAGGGGACAATACCTGGAGAGAGGACAAACACTTAGGCTCAACAGCAAAGAGAAGGACCCTTCATCAGGAACTGTAGTAATAGGACAAGGAGTAAAGGCTTCAAACTGAAAGAGGGAAAATTTAGGTTAGATACAGAGAAATTCTTCCCTGTGAGGGTGGGGAGGCCCTGGCACAGGTTGCCCAGAGAAGCTGTGGCTGCCCCATCCCTGGAAGTGTCCAAGGCCAGGTTGGACGGGGCTTGGAGCAACCTGGGATAGTGGAAGGTTTTAAGGTCCCTTCCAACCCAACCATTCTGGGATTCTACTGACGTGAGCCATATAGCCTTGCTTATAATATCTGAGAGAATCAAATAACAGAAGTGAATTATGATGGGTCAGAGCTTTCCCTTTGGCACATATTTTTTTAAAGATACAAACACAATTAAAAAAAATCCCGAGAGGGAAAACCAACAATATATCAATAAAACAACTGTTTGCATCTACTGACTATAATGTGTTAATTGCTCAGCTACTCTCTTCAGAGCCCCAGACTTTCACCAAAATATATCAAATGGTGCCAGGTGGGGTGGATTCACCTTTACTGAAGAAGCTGAGATAAACCCATTGATCCAAGGCCACAGTGGGAATCTTCTGTTTTCCTTCCACCCAAAGTCTCCTGTTTGCCCAACTATGTCTGCAACTGCACCCAAACCTGCAGAGCTTTCTTAAGGCAAAACCCACTTTCCCCCCTCAATAAATAACTCAGGTATCAGCTCTTACTTCTCTCAAATATCCTTTCCACTCCTGCCCACAGCTTTGATTTCATGCTTGTCTTCAGTGAATCACTCATTTCCTGCCTCCTAATCCTCAACTATCACAACCCTCTCTGCAGGTTTTCTGCTGCTCCTCCAGGTAATTCTGCTTTGGGCTCAGTAAAAAAAGCTGCATTAAGATAGAAAAATGCTGAGGAGGTGGCACTGCCATAGTCTAACACACAGAGAATGGAATCAAACTTGTTCCCTTGTGGCTGTTGTATTTTAATCACAATTAAATAATGAAAGAGCATAAACTACAGCCTGCATTTTCTCCTGTAGCTTTTTCTACCCATGTGGGATCTTTGTGTCTCCAGTCTTTGCAATGCAGGATCAGGTCAGGCCCGTTCATCCTGCCAGGTCACTTTACTTAAGTATCAGTAGTTTTGTGAGAATCTCAGGTTTCATATGGGAATTGAGAAAAAAAGTGAATTTTGGCTGCTAATGCACTAGAAAGGATATAAAAGGAAGTCACATGAGGCTTAAGTTTTGAGTATTTTGGCAGCATTAGGACTGACCCAACACAATTTCATGGTCTATTTCTCCATTCTGTTCTCTACACCATCATGCATTTAATAACAGGTGCTTTCCCTTACCCAGGCATCTGTGACAAACAGAACATGTTATGCATGTGCTGCTGCTGCAGAGAAAGCAACCACCTCCCTAAATCTAATTCCAGTCAATGAAGAGCTCATGTCTGAGAACCACAGAACTGAGTAATCAATAATCACGCTCTGCAAGACAGAAGAACATCTTCCAATGGCTCCTTTCAAAGCTCTGCACCCGGTTCTGGATTGTTTTTCAGTATTCCAGGATTATGCTGCTTCCCTAAAGGCTGTGTGGACCAACACTGTTCTCCTGCATAACTGTATCTGGCACTTGACCTGAATATGTTTCTCCCGATTAGGCAGTGACATTCTCATCTGGAAACTCTGTTTGTACATTTAAACTGTTGTCTCAGCATAAAGGTGTTCCTGAATTATTCTGAAAAGCCAGCTGTGTGACACTGTCTGTATCTCAAAAACTTGAGTGATTAGCATGACTTGGAAGCTCTTACTTCCACATTCCAGAATCTCTGCCCTTTATTCCTCCCAGCCCACGTGTTCCAAAGTGATGAGTCTCTGTCAAGAGGTGGGAGGACAAATTCCACAGCACAAATAACAATCTGCCAATCTCAGTAGAGAAATGAAAGACTAATTAACACCTAAATAAGAAACAGCCAGTGGCTGTTAGCCTGGATTCTTCCAGGTCAAAAATGAAACACAGCAGGTCTGCAGAGGAGGTAGAATTTCTGCCCAGCAGACCTCACTGCCAGGTGCAACAATTTGTCCCCTTTCACAAATGCTAAATGTATCTCAACATCCAAATATCCTCCTTACCTTAATCTATATTGTATATTTTTCATATCTACCATCAGAATTGCACAGTCTCAGATCACATATCCTGTATGGAAAAAACCTGCAACAGCTGCTTCTTTTCAAAGTAAAATAAAAGGCCATTCAAAGCAAAATCATCTCTTGTCTCTTTAGTTCCTCTGGGAAAAGCAGGACTTTGTATAAAGACCAGAAAGCAACTTCTGCTCTACAGGAAAATCTGTTCACCAGTTTCACTCAGTATCTGAGCTGACCTTAACTATTAACCCATTGTATGAAGTAAATATTTGTGCTTCCAAAAGTCACAAAATTTTCACAAAAATTAATAGCATGGAATT
The DNA here is from genome assembly GCA_035041135.1 of Platyrinchus mystaceus. NCBI lineage: Eukaryota > Metazoa > Chordata > Aves > Passeriformes > Tyrannidae > Platyrinchus > Platyrinchus mystaceus. The sequence continues at coordinate 2,264,262 of JAWWLV010000030.1, forward strand.
AACAAAGCTCCACGTTTTACTAGTAATTACTCTGAAATGCAAAATGGCCAGTTCTCTCATTTTGTGCATGTTACATGATGGCTGCTGCAGGTTTTGAAGGCTCAAAGGCTGCTCCAGCATTACATAACCACAGAATTAAACAAAATCAAATCTATAATCCCTGTGGCTTTAGGAAAAGCCATGGGTAGGGAGGGGAAAGAAGAAAAAATAATCAAACTGATGATATAGAAAAAACAAACAAGAACTTTAATTTTTTTTAAAATCAGATGACCTTTGACTACTGAGCTCTGTACATGGGATTGGTAATAATTAGTTTTCATGGATCTGCTCAAATATACCATTCTGCACAGCTCAAAGGAAAGGTTATTGCTGTAAATCCAAAATTGTAGAGCAAAGATTTAATTTCTGTTTTCTCCAATTCCTAGGCTGCACCTCAATAGCAGTCCAATACAATCTTATCCACTTTTCCTAGAATCCATCAGCATACTACCTAAATCCCAGGCAGTAGCATCAAAGA
>JAWWLV010000030.1:2264878-2280394 GCA_035041135.1 Platyrinchus mystaceus
CAGTCCAATACAATCTTATCCACTTTTCCTAGAATCCATCAGCATACTACCTAAATCCCAGGCAGTAGCATCAAAGACTGACAAAATGTTTGGGGAAAAACAAATTGTTTGGTCTTCCAGGCACTGTGAATCATTTAGGGAAGACATCAATTAGACTGGGTGATTTATATTCCATAAATGAGCTAAAAATAAAATTTAAAAATATACAGATAATTAGGGTCTTCAATTAGGAGTCTCCTTGCCACAACCTCATCATTTTAGTTCTGGAAGGGCAACAAGACAGCTGTGGCTTGGGGAGGACAAGCATCACAAGTAGAACAAAATATAAATATCATGTTTTCTGCTCCACAGTCAGATATTCTGTCTCCTCTTTCAAGCCAATGGTAAGGATGTTAAAAGCAATAGCTCAGTGCATGAAAATAACGCTGATGATCTGAAAATGAGATACAAGTGCATGAAAACAGCACTGGCACTTCTACAGGATGGTAGAAAGAGAGGAAATTAGACATATGTGGATTACAGAAAAAAAGTTATGGCCATGCAGATGGGGATTTCACCAGAAATGAAGGATCAGTACATAAGGATCTTCTCTATTCTGAAAAACCATCACAAAACCTGCAGCTAAAATGGTTAATAGTGTAGGAAGGAGAGTGGATACAGGCAGGAACTCCGAATTAGGGGTTTTTACTCTTTCAAGAACCTGATCTTGTTGCATTATTTCAAGTGAACAATTTGAAGGGCTTCCAGGATACTGGTAAGGAAGCACAGAATTTGAAAAGCAGCTGGTGACCCCATAAACTGCTTACTCCTTTCCTGTCCTTTGCCTTGGGCATGTCCATTCAGGCCTTCAGTCTCCTGTGGACTAGTGAAGTTCTTAGATGTCAGGTTTATTCACTGTAGGACTTCTGTGTTCTTCAGGCCAAATTCCCCTGTCTTGGAACAGGTTTAACCTCACTTAAATACACTGTAAAACTGAGTCTGCAATGAAAGGGAGATGGTTGGCTACATATTCCTACACATTTCTAGGGTATGACTGTGATTTTTCTCTAAGCTTACTTTCTTATCCAGTAAATAGTAATTCAGTGCCATTCAGATGTCTTGGAGTTCCTCTATTATCTGCATATATCAAATTTTTTTTCAAGCCCTAATGCCCTTAAGCACTTACTCCCAGAAATGCCTTCCAAAAGCTGAGACAGTCAGCTGGTTCTGCCTGACAGAACACAGTCCTTGCATCACAATCACAAAGGACTACCTTGGGCAGGTCACTCTGTCTTCAGATGGTGGAAATAGCTGATATTTTTATCAATGGGTTGTCAATAGTGATTCTCAGTTTATCTGCAAATTTTTAAATAATTATTTAGCTACGGATTTGCTTTTCTAATTTTAGTGAATGTAACAATTTTCTTTCTTCACAGACACTTTTCTTTCTACATGGTATTACTACAGCTGATGGCCATCTGCATTTCAGTAGTTTCAAGAACAGTGGAATCTGGTTTGACTTCATCTTGCTCTTAGAAACATAACCTTAGGGGGTGTGGGAAGGGGAGGAAGAACACAAGACGAGTTCTCCCTCCTCTCTTGTGAATGTGCTCAGACAACACTCCAGCCACATGCAAGGCTTACTCTGCTGTGATAAATTCCTAGTAACAGTGTCTCATGGTTAGTGGATCTCTTCTCAACAGCCTGGAATTGCCCACCAGCCATTAAATAGCTCTGATAATACAACACAAGCATTTGGTCACACTCTCCAATCTCGTATTGCTGCTTATCAGCATCACTGGTTATATTGCAGCCAGCAGCACAATCCATCTCAAATGGAATTGGTCATTGATCAGGTTTCCCAGGGAGCAACTGAATTCCTGGCAGCATTTTCTGATGAGGATATTTACTGGGAAAGTCTGGATCTGCTAAATCATACCATAGGTGTCATCTTCATCCTACATTTCCACGTTACCATGTGGATTCTTGTACCTAGTTTGTTTTGGGCTGGATGGCTGCTGTATCCAAACTTAAATCTCTTTCCATCCTCACTGTCACTGTTTGTCTTTCCCAGCATAGGGCAAAGGTTAGAGTCTTAACAAAGAACTCAGAAGTCATGGGTCTGTGTGTTTTCACTTCCATCTACAACACAGATGTCAGCATTTCCACATTTCCACTGGTTACTCGAATAACAGTGAAAAAGGAACTGGGTGAACACAGTTCACCTGATTGCTTTCAGCTACCTGCTTGAGGAAGTGACAAACTAAATGTAACACATCATTTTTCTCCATCAGACTTTTCTTGAGCTCACAGGTTGGTGTGACCAGCTGGGATGCTATAACTGACACCACAGGAGACTAAAGTTGAACCAAGAACCCATTCTCTGGGGTTTTTCCCTGATTTTTAGTTTCCTATTTGTCTAAATTGTTACAGCATAGTTGTAACTCATTTGTGTCTCCTCTCTGATTTCTAAAATCAGTGTCTCAATGCTGGAATTCTATGATCTTCAAGCAGATTTCTATTCAATATCTTAGTTCATAAATACACTTCAAAGCCAACATATTTTAGAAGAAATAATTTTGTCAGGGGGTCACTATACTTCTCAAATCTCTTATCAAATGCTTTATTATTCTTGGACATAATATCCCTCTCATTGTTTGTGTTTTACTTACTTAGATAATGAAAGTCCTTATCTGTCTTTTCACTATCTGTTCCAACCAACTCTACAACAAGATCAGTTCTTATTTCCTCTTTCTACCTTGTTTTCACAAGTTTGATTCTCTACCAGCACAACAGTCCTTTGTTCTGGACATGCAGTTCTGTGCATTCAGCCTTGCTATCCCCAACCCTTTTTGGGCCAGTGTTAGTTCTCAGCAGCAGCTAATTGAGTTGAAAACTGAGTCTTCACAAGCCTTTTCAGCCAGGTCAGTTCCCTGTAACTCTATAGCCAGAGGAGAAACAATGCTGATTTGAGAGAGGACTGGTATATATGGCAAGAACTAAAAGAAAAAGTAAAACAAAAAATCCCAGATTTCATAGAATGACCTGGATTGGAAGGGACCATAAAGCTCATCTGGTTCCAACCCCCTGCCATGGGTTTCCACTAGACCAGGTTGCTCCAAGCCCCATCCATCCTGGCTTTGAACACTTTCAGGGGTAGACTTAGATGGGAATAAGCTGATGTTGAACTACACAAATCCCATCTATGTATCCTCATAACCTCCCTGAAATGCAGGCAAGATCTTCCCTGCTTCAAGCCTCACTATCTTCCCTGCCAGCTGCCTCCATGTTTCTTGGAATACAAGCTGGGTAAAAGCACAAAAATATTCCATGCAGGTCCTAATTTGTCCTAAAGTTGAAAACTAACTCTTTTAAAAAAAATTAAAATTACTTGCAGTAAGCCTGCAACACAGGTAGGACTGCAGGCATCAGGACAGAGATCATCTTCCTAATGCTTCCTTCAAACTGCTTTCTGCTGCCTCTTTCCATCCTCCACAACTGTGCTTCACCACCAAGGAAGAAAAAACCAGAGAGGAATAGCAGCAAAAATCATCACACTCATGATATCAGTGCATTACAGACCAGGGATTTTTATTTTGGTTTCCAAGCAACTCTGAAGGCCAACTCTGCAGGATTTTGCACTGAGCACCAGTTAACATGGGGTTGCTGCAGCTCTTATCAGAAATCCTTTAGAATCCTTAACTGCCTCTTTCCATCCTTTAATGGACAAGTGAAGTACAGTCTAAGGCTGCCTGGAAGATTAATTAACACCTACACTTTGCTTCTACCTACATTCCATTCTCTGATGATTTTTCACTTCACATGAAGAAATGGTGAAGGGCTCTTAAACTAGTATTTAATCAAATTAATCAGGGGAAATGAACAAATAGAAAGTAGAATCTGCAGATTACAGTGAAGTTATCATCCAACAAGATCTCCAGCCAGAGGTGATCTCACACTGTAGGCATGAAGGAGCCAGATGCAGTTTCTACAATGCCTGTTACAAACACTTGCCATCTGGGAACGGTAAAAACAGGAAAACCAGGCAAGAATAACGAGCTTAATTCTAAACCTCGACGAAGACTAAGCTTTTAAAATTACATTTGACATAGAATTTGAAGATTCATAAAAACCCATCAAGAAACAAACACTCAGAGCATCAGTATTTGTGGCTGGGAATACATTTTCCACCGAGAACACAGACAGAGCTGGCAGAAACGCTCTGGGCTTCTCATCCCGCTGTCTGGCCAACACGCCTCAGAGAAGATCAGAAGTTGACCTGCATGGATTTAGTCTGCATGACCCACTGGCCTCCCTGCTAGGGCTGCCAATTAGTCTCAGTTGTGATGGTGTTTTCTCCGATGTGGCAAGTTGCCAGCGGGGAACTGGATTAAGATCACCAAATTACTTGGCCTGTCAGCCCTGAAGTAAGTAGTTCTCTTTCCCATTAACAGGTCTTCTAGATAGGTTCAGCTGCAGTTTGAAAGCCTGTGCACTGGGATGGATGGGCTGATTTGCAGCGTGGAACAACAGAAATGTGCTTTTTTCTGTCTCCAGACTTCACTGCTGGAAATGGTTTTACTGTATAACTGCACCTGCTCTCTTCAAAGGGGACCCAGAGTGGGCCACAGCACGTGTGGTCCTTGGGAAACTCCCATCACCTTTCTTCCCCCACAGGAAATAAGTTCAATTAAAAGCAAAACAGGATGGTCATGGTGCTCAGCTGAAGTCTGGGAATAAATGAAGCAGATAATCTGACACTAATGTTATTCATTTATTTTAATTCTTCTGTTTCCAGCTACACACGTGGAAGACTCTGCTACCTACTTAGCATAAATTTGCAGCAAGATAATAATCTAGCAAGAACAGGTAATTTTCACCATGAAGAGATGACATTATACATGATAACTAGAGAGAACAAATCCCCTGGAAACCAAAGGAATAGGGTGGTGCTGGCACCCTCCTCTTGCTGGTAGTCTGGGCATGCTGCAGACCCAGGTTACTTTCTTGAGTGAGCTTATCCTCTACATGTGACTGAATACATTTGACTCCAGGCATTGGGAAAGGACACTGATTATCATTACAGTCTGTCTGCTTATACTGTGGGAGATGACAACAGGAGCAGGTCGAAATGGTGCTGTGAGGACAAAGTATTCAGTTGCTGCAGTTATTAATTATTACCACTTAAACACCACTGTAGGAGTGCAAGTTGATTTATGGCTAAAACTACAGTCTCTTGCTCCTGGGAGCACAGTGGATCATGGAAAACAAATACAGCACAAGATAGTGAAAAGCAGAGAGCAGGAAGGAGGAGAAATGTACTCTGCCACCACAAATCTTGAGATGTGTTTAGTGTCTAATGTTCCTCGGTAATGAAAATTCCAGTTTGGATTTTGGCTCTTAAAAGCAAAATTGTACAGTCTGCAAGCAGAGTCTGAAGGAAAGCTGAGGGAGGAATTGTTCATTCTGCATTTTTGATAATATTTCTAATATATATTTTGTCTTTTTTCACTCACTTTGTTCAAAACTCCTCTCATTTTATTCTCAGTCTTATAACATTCTTCCTTTAAACTCAGCTACCGTATTCAAGTGATTATGTGAAACAAAAATATCAGAAAACTTAATCAAGGGAACTAAAGAAAGCTCAAGACTTCCCTGATTGTTTTTGAGCACAGTCTGGTTTCTGGATTTTCAAGTGCCTCCCAACGTATGAAAAATCTGAATGTGAAAAAAACCACTGAAATCACTTGAAGATCAGAGCTTGCCTCTTGGAAATCACTAACTGTTTCTTTTTCAGGGTTTGAATAACCTAGTTAGAATAAGCAGTCCCAAGGACCAGGCACTAGGCCAGGGAGGTGTGGTTCCAGGATAAGTAGGCATAACCTAAGGCAAAATCCCTTGGCCAGCTCGAGTAACCACAGGGACAAACACAGAGAGGGAAGGGCAGAGGACCTCTCTTGTCCTTAATTGTCTAAGTGAGCCTAAGGAGATTAGCTGCACAATTAGGTGTCTAATTAGTGCCACTCCCAGCCGGGCCAGCAGCCTTTCTTGTGTGTGCTTTGGTATTATACACCTGAGGTCTGACCTAGAAATGGAGTTTGAACTCCCTTTGCAGCCCCTCAGATCCCACCTCACTCTCTGCAACAGGGTAGCACATGCCACAGGGGAGCCTGGGAATCCACTGACACAGGATTTTCTTGCCAGCCAACAAATCTTGCTTTTTCAACAGCTCTTTTTGAGAACAGACCAAAAACAAGCAACGGGAAACAGGCACAAGACAGAAGTGGGACACTAACAGCAGATCACAGAAGGCCTTGGGTTGGAAGGGACCTCAAAGCCCACCTAATTCCAACCCCCTGTCATGGTCAGGGACACCTTCCACTAGCCCAGGTTGCTCCAAGCCCTGTCCAACCTGACCTTGGACACTTCTAGGGATGAGGCAGCCACAGCTTCTCTGGGCAACCTGTGCCAGGGCCTCCCTACCTTCAGGGAAGAATTTTTTTCCTAACATCCAATCTAAACCTATTCTCTTTGAAGCCATTTCCCTTTGTCCTCCCCGTGACACACCCTTGTTCTGTTCCTAGTAGCAAACTCCATCAAAATATAAGCAGTTTAATTTCATCATATTCAAACCACTACCAGTGAATTCTGTTCTAGCTCCAGTCTCCTTGATGTCTTTGTTGTGGGATGAACTGCTGCTTTTAACTGTTTTGCTCTGGTCACCTCTTTTTATCTGATCCCAGCCCTGCACACTGACTGGGCTCCACACAGGCTGTACCAAACCTCCCTTGAGTTCCCCAAACCTGTCCTGTCTACCTGTGCAAATAGAAGCAGCACAGCCTTTTTCTCAGTATAAACACACAGGAACAATTTCCCCAAGACCACAAAGGGTTTGTGGCGTGGTTTGGTTTTTCTTCCTAATCAACCTATTTATTTTGCTAGCTGCATGTGCATGCTAAGAGGGGATGCTTTTAGGGATAGCTGACTGTAATTATATAAGACAAGAGCAGAGAAGCTGCACTCAGATTCATTCCCTCCACAGCCAGAGCCTTGATTTTCTGAGAATTAAATTCCCCATAATGAAGGGGCTGCCTTTGCATGCTGCTATTGCTGTTTTGCATCTCTCATTACACCCTCTGAGTGCACACAAGTAATGACCAAATGAGTTCAGGGTTTCGCTCTTGAAGTAAATTCAGCAGCTCTGGATCAATGTTACATAAATAGAATGTGTGCTGGAAAAACATGCACGGTATTGCTTTCTCTGCTTTGTGCAGCCCTCTTCTATTCTGGCAGTCCCAACAACACAAGGGTACAGCAAAGAGATCAGAGAGGTGCAAAAGAGAGAAATCATAGAATGGTTTGGATTGGAAGGGACCTTAAAGATCATCTCATTCCAACTAGCCCAAGTTGCTCCAAGCCGTGTCCAACTTGGCCCTGAAAACTTCCAGGGATGGGGCAGCCACAGCTTCTCTGGGCAACCTGTGCCAGGGTCTCACCACCCTCACAGAGAATAATTTCTTTCTAATATCTCATCTAAACCTGCTCTCTGTCAGTTTGAAGCCATCCCCCCTTGTCCTGTCACGCCAGGCCCTTGTAAAAAATTTCCCTCCAGTGGCCCAGAGGAAGGTGAAGCAGCCTGTGCCAACCTCTTTAAAAGCAGGACTTGGGAGCTGCTAAAGGTCAGACTTCATAGCAAAGGGCCTGTAAGCACTGCAGTGAAACATGAGGGCTGAAATAATAATTGCACAGTGCTCAGGAGGGCCTGACCTAATGGACTGTCTGTGGCTCAGCAGGCTGGAGAGCAGCAGGGAAGCAGAGCCCTGACACGGTCTCACAACGCTGTTATTCTTTGCTCACTCCTGCACCAGTGAGAGCATTTTGGATGCTGATCAACAACCCCACAGAGTGACAAGAATGATTTTAATTTTTCTGTACTTTGTTTTTCCTCTTTTTAAACCAGGAAAATGATCGTGTCCTTTCCCCCTGTGTTCCCAGACTTTGTCTGCCCTGCTCATGTGAGTCGCCAGTTCCTCAAGGCCAGGCTTGTCTTTTGCTATTTGCATGGGCTTTGTGCAGCACCATCTGACCTGAGAGGCACTGCCACACTACAGCACCAACAACAGACACTGAAGCAATGCCTGGTTACAAAAATAAACACATGAAAAATACATTTATGACCCTTGTGTACAGCAAAGTGCTGCACACAGGCAGGCATCCATTAAGGGAAGATTCAATATTACAGAGCGGTCTGGACTCCCTCAACCTCTTTTCTCCTTCCATCACTTGCAATATAAATACATTCCAGATTAAAATTTCTTAGAATTACTTAAAAACATCCTTATTTTATCCACCTATTTTCTACCAGATAGTGAATAGTGAATTGTGTATTGCAGGACATAACAGGGTTGAAATTCCTCTAGGATCATAAATATCATAGGTTACTTTAACATTTACTTAAGTTTTCTTCCTTTAAAAAAAAAAAATCTAAATAGAATAAAATTAAGCCTACAGCAGTAGAGAAAGAGGAAAAAAACAACCCCCAAACCATGCACACAAAAGCAAGGCACAGCAGGGAGAAAATAAGCAGCTGTAACCTCAAGTGGAAACAATTTGATTACCATCAATTCCCTGAAGTACTGACCAGATAAACACTTGTTTAGTTTATAAGTTCTGACAAGATCACAACCCAAGGTAGTACAGCTGCAAGGGAGTGTTTTTTTCTATTTATTTATTGGAACTGCTGAGAAAATAATAAAGATGTGAATCAAAATCCATGTCTTCTGTGTAGCTACAAAATATCACCAGTAGGCAGACATGGCAAACTCACTGGGATTGTTACCAAGATCTCAAAGAACTACATGCCCAGAGCTATGGACAGGTGCTTAGATTTGAAAATTGGGCTTTAATTTATTTACAAAATAATTTCCTACCAGATGTCTAAGAACTAATCACATCATCTGGCAAATGTTGTATTCCCTCTCTCTTTTTTCTTTTGTTCCTTTAAGAGAAACATTTTTATTTTTTAGGTGCAACTTTATCCTCCATTTTGAGGAAGCAAAGAGATTGCTATAGGACAGGATGAATCAAGCAGACAAGGGGTTATTGCAGTTAAAATTTCTCCTAGTGCCTAAATATAGAAATTAGAGCCAGATAAACTGCTTTTGTAAAATCTCTTTATCACTCCTTAAAATGACAAAGTCTTGAGCTGCAGCAGCTTTTGTTCATGGTTTCAGAAGACTTTTTTCATATTATTCAGTCACAGAAAACCTCTAGCCTTTTGCCCCCATTACTTTTATTTGATTCCTGGTTTTAGAAATTTTGCAGGTCCCCTGTGTTATTAATATTCAGCTGGAGTTATCAGTCTTACATGAACCTTCAAGAAATCTGGAACAATCACCCCATGTGGAGGTCAGAAGTTGGACATGGTCATCTCCAGATGGGAAAATTCAACAACTGGCTTCAGTGAAAGACAAATGTGACCCAAATCCAAAAGGAAGGCTGCACATACACAGGGGCTGGACTAAATGATGAGATACACAAATGCATTCTGCATTTTCTGGGCCTGATGAGAAAGGTTAATTCTTCTCACCAATACTTGCAGTAGGTGAAATCAAGAATTTGGCATAGTATATAAAGACAAACTCTTTCAAAACCATTCTCTTTGACAGCCAAAATGAACACAAAGTCTTATTCAAATTCACCAAGACAAACAGACCACACAACTTAGAACTTTCCAGCATTAGCTTTTTCCAAGTTGTGATGAGTCTTTCCTCTTTTTTCCTTACACTGAGTCTTCAAGGACTAAGATATCACACACTATTAAATCTCTGATCCATGTCATTTCATTTACTTGGTACACTCTGCTGAAAAATAATGGACCCCTTGATAAAGATCACAAACACTATTTCAGGTCTGTCATGGGGGGTTTGCAGCAAAGACAAAAAAAAAACAAATTAAGAGAAAGTCAATTTAACTCTCGCGAAGTCATGACTGCAGCTGCTGTGTAATATGATCTATCACCCCCTCCTTTCTTTGCCCACTCAACTGAAAAGAAATCTAAACTAAGCTATTAATTTACCTAGTCATGACTCCAAAAATTGGAAGCCCAAACTGCTGGTTCAACTGTAGTTTGGATGCAGTGAAGCAGACAAGTTCTGGTCAGAACAGTCATCAGCTTTTAAAAATAATGATCAGTATGTCAAGCTGCATCTGTCATAAAAATATGGGGGGGTTTTGACATGTTCTTTTGAAAAATCATTTTGATTTCAAAATGCTGTTCTACAGTGTTTGAAATTCTCAGTCCTCTCGAGCTTCCATCAGGCTGTCAGAAATGAGAAGCATTTACCCCTGAAAATTCTTAGTTCGGTATGAAATATTGAAAAGGTGATGTGGGGCCAAGCTGGGGATCTACATTCCAGCATTCCTGGAATAACAACACAGGGGAGAGATAGTGGACAGATGAGTAGGAAGAGACCAGAGTCATTAGATGAAAGGAATAAAAAAGTTACGAAGAAAAATAGGGAAGAAAGAGATGCCAGCTTGGCAAACTAGACAGGTAACGGGAAAGGGGTGAAAATGGAGGAAAGAGAAGTGGAAAGGCCAAAAAAACAGAAAGTATGCAGGGAATATCCTGGGAATATCCTGGGAATAAAGTGTTCTGGGAGCAGGGGCAAAACTGAGGACTGCACATCATGTTGAAGGTCTCAGCAATTAGGAGGAAGAAACTTGAGAATTCAATGACCAAGATCAAAACATGAGATAAAAAGAAGGAATTTATCCTTATGTGGCCCTTGCAGGGTATTTCTATTTCAGAACAGTGTTGTTACTCTGCATCCACAAGAGAAAGCTGGCATGATTTCCTTCCCCAGACTCCACTGAGCTGACAGACACTGCAGCTTCAAATAATTACTTCAGTATGCTTCATGGGGCTGATTTTTTTCCATGATACAAGAGGCTGTGAAGCAAATCCCTAAGATATTTTCCTATGGAGGCTTAGGAACTGATTAGGACCTTAATTTTTGGAATTTATTAATCACTGCCTTGAAGACTAATTTTCATGGGAAACACAAATAACTTGGCTGTTCTGTATTTTCCCCATTCTGTCCTTTAAAAATATTACACAGTGTTTCTTATGGTATGAATTTTAAGGCTGGTATTTTGATTTTAGGTATTTCTGGTTTTGAAAATTGGAATTATGAAATTCCATAGAAAAATGGTTATTAATTAAAAAATAGAAAGGGGCTATAGATGTACACAGCTGCATTTTCTAGCCCCTTCCATTTCAAACAGCTGCAGCATTCTGCAACAAACCAGGAGCCCAGTTTTAGATTCTGGGTTGCTAATTAGTTATTATCTTTTATAGCGTTAATCAATGAACTGCTAAAGCTAAGCCAGAGCAGTGTCCTCTGCTGTTATTTGTAAATTAACCTTTACCAGTCTCCAAGAAACAGCTCTTTCAGCCTCTGCACATTCTTTGCAGTGACTGCTTGATGAGTCTTAATCAGACCCTTTTTCAGTAGATGAGGAAGGTCATTGGAAAAAGGGGAATAGAAACTCACTGACATTTAGGAAGAAATTGTCCTCCACTTACAGCCACAGTGTGAAGCTGTATCATATGAAATACATTATTACTCAGGTCTCATCACTCTCTAACTTAATTTCTTAAGCTCTTTCTCTTTAAATTGAATTTTAAGAAGATCAATTCAGAGTCCAAGAGCCTTATGACAGTTCTGTGGGACCCTGTGAGCTTCCACTGGGGTGTAATGCCTGCCTGATTTCAGGAACAGTGTCTGCTGTGATGGTGAGAGTCAATCCCAACCAAGCAAATATTCTTCATTCCTTCAGTGGTGGTGTTACATGGATGCAAAGATGGAGGCAGATCAAATGATTATTCCATGAAAAGAACAACTAACTGCAGTGCAGCTTTCTGTCCCACTCATCACCATCTCTTAACCAGCCTCAGTGGGTAACCTGAACCAATCTTCTTTCCAATGACCTGTGCTCAGTGGTCACTTAAAAATCCATGCTGTGCCATTCTCAATGCTATCTGCCTCCTGTGGACCTTCTAATGTATTTTCCAATTGTTTCCCTCTACCAGATCCCCTGTGCTCACCTTCCTGATGGAAGATTTTTACTGGTGTCCTCTCACTAATCCCCTTAGATTTCTCTGCTCAGGTCTCTCCTGCTACACTAACACCCTATTTCTTATCTGGGCCCTTCTCACCCTGTTTCATTGGAACAAGGCATCTCTTTCAGACACAGTATTCTAATTCGAATAGGATTTACTTGCTTGACATCCAAATCAGTCTGTGAAACAGAGAATTGTGTATGTCACAATCTACAGTAGATAATTATTCTATTTTCTTTCTCTGTCAAGGCAGTCTTGGACATTTTTCTTAAAATCTACACAAGAACTCCTTTCTTTTGTTCAAAGCTTTCCCACAGCATTTTGTTCATAACACTCTACCCCAAACCAGCAGCAGAAAACTCACTAGAAAGACTGACTTTACCTTTCAGATAACTTTGCTTATTTGCCATAATTATAGTTGCTTCACATTCAATTTTCAGTTTTCATCACTCATTCTACACCTCATGCCCCATCAATGGACCTCATCTGCATTCCAGCTGATTGCAGCAGGAACCATCCTCTGAGAGCACAGAAATCTCTTTCAGAGCAAATGTAGTTTGCAGCATAAATCCATGGCAATCTGACAATATGGAATATCCCTAGCTAGCATGGCATGTCTGAAAAGGTCACAGTTAGGCAGGAGGTAAAGAATAGCAGGAAGAGCTGAACAAACCCAGGAAAGCTGTGAGAAACACAAACTTCAGAGGACAAATGTTGAAACATTCAGACTCAGGATGATGGGATGCAGGGAGCTCTAAATATTCTCTCTCTACATAAGCATATATATGCATTTTAGGATGGCATTTGACTAGGCAACCTTAATTCAATCCCTTGTGCATATTTGTAAGGCTAGACACTGAAATCCTAATTTCCTTGAAGTCAGTGGACTATTTCCCATGGACTTCAGAGATGCAAGTATTTCACCCACAGCTTCACCTACACACAAATTTCAGATGCAGATTTTATCATGAGATCCTTTCCTCTTTTGTTTACAGAGCTGTCTGAATGGAAGTATTTTATTTTCCCCTCTCTATACAATGGTGTGTGGCCCAGTGGCTTATTTACTGCACACCTATAAAGCCTACATTAAATACAGGATTTGAAATTCCTCATGGCTGTTTTTCATCACAAAACCTTGTTATTCTCCTCAGTCTTACATGTGCTATGAAAGCATCTTTAGACTATTTTGTGAAGCACTTGCATTACCACTTCTGTTTTGTAGGTTGGAATCAGGAGCAAAGATTTGCTACTCTAAGTTCTGAATTATGCATAGTTCTGATTTATTCAGAAATCTTCAGTGGTTTATGCCTAGAGTTTCTTTTCATCTTTGTTTCTGTTATGAGCTCCCACCATTTCTGCAAATTAAGCTCCATTTATTCTGAGTTAGGCAAACAAAAAAAAAAAGTTCACTCAGAATAGTGGTCACCTATAAAAAGCCTGATAGAATTGCCAAAACTGCTGAAGGACATAGACCAAAAATCAGAAGTCTGTCTGCATTCCCTGGACTCACCATATAGCCTGTGGGGGACAAACAAGATGCCCCAGAGGGATAAATTCAATGTCAGAGGGAGTTTGAGCCTTCTTGTCCCACCTCACCTGGAAGTTTCCTGAGTGCAAACCTATAAACTATTGGATTGGTGGATAAGGAAATGCAAAGACAATTAAAAAATACCAGATGAAAATTCACTGTCCCTTGCATGGGTGAACTATGCAATAAAATCAACAGGAGTGCTGACAGTCAAATGAGGACCAGGCAACACATATTTGCTGAAAAACATGGGATGTTTGAGTTCAGCTGTGAAATAGGAATTAAGGATTTACTGATTTAATCCTTGACTTGCTCATCCTTCTCAAAGTGGTCCTATGACATCATCTTTGAATGCTCCCTAACCCTCAGAAGCATCTTATCCGTGGCTTTTCTGGATTGTTAAAGGAAAATGAATAGTTTAGTGACAAATTGATTTGGATTTATGGACTAAACCAACTGCATGGAGGGTGTGTGCACAGAGCAGACTTCGAAGTGGTTTCTAGTAATCAGAATTAGGGATTTGCAGCTGCCTTGGTATGCTGATGATAACAGAGATAACAAACAGCTTATCTAGGAGTTGATCTGGACCAGGGGTGCTCCATTCATATGCAAATGTATGTCCAGAGCAAATGCACTTGTTGACTCAATCGACTGCCATTAACCCTTAATGAGTTAAATCTCTTCAGAAAAGCCTCACTCGAGGTATGTTAAAAAATAGTACAGGTCTTGAATCTGAGCCAAAAAAAAAGGAAAGAAGCATTGAAAGACTTCTTTGTGGGAAATCTCCGATAGGAATTTAAAGCAGTGGTAGTAATTTCCTAAAAATGTGATGTACTGAGGCTAGGAATGCTAGCACAATCATTAATTCTGAGATTTCCCTATGAAGCACCCGTTTGTTACTAAGGATCAGGGATATCTGTAGCTTTTGCTTACACAGCGTGGAAAAAAATATTACCTGGAACCCACTACAAAACCAAAACTAAAACAAAGAAACAGAAGGCCTAATTAATGTTATGTCAGGGTCACTGAGCCCTTGGGAGTGGACAAAGACAAAACAAATGAGTCCTCATTGCTCAAGTGCCTCACTGCACCCTCAGGGAAGGAAGGAGCAATAGGAGCCAAGGGTTACTGCTGGTCCTCAAACAAAGAGATCTTCAGGTTCACAAAGTGAACCTAAAATGATAAAGCCCAAAAAAACCCAATAGCTGGGAGGAGTCCAGATAGTGGAACAGGGCTCTGGGACCCGAATGCCAATGGGCCTCCTGAGAAGACAGAACCATCCTACCCTTTGCATTTACATTCAGAGACCTGGAAATCTGTGGTACCAGCAAGGAAACATCTGGGAGAATATTTGCATCCATACTGAACCTGGTATAAGGTAATACCCTGAGTGCTCAGTCAAGGATGATCAGTGCAGCTGAAAGCCTGAGGGAACCCCTTGCAAAGGTTAGAGTGTACTTGTGGTGACATTTTCAAATGCAAGCTCAACAGTCACACACCCTTCATAACATGCACAGGCTGTGTCTTGCTCCAAAGTCTGCAACAGAAGGAAGGGCACACAAACCCCAGGTAATTATAGCCTGGGGAGCCATTATATATTAAATTAATTTTCAAATCTGTTTCTGCAAACAACCCTTCTGCAACACCACTGCAGGTTTTGCTGGGCGCCATTAATTTGCTGATGTTGTAACTGTGATTGCAAATCCTGATGCTGCTCCTCAGCTTTTTATTCACGTGAAATTCCCATTGAAGATGAAAGAAAAGTTTGCACAAAAAAAAAAAAAAGGATTAAATAAAGCATCTCTCACATCTTTTCTGCTAGAGATTCCACTTGGCAGCACTTGAGCTGCCTCTGTGATATGAACATGAAGTTTGAAGTTTG
>JAWWLV010000030.1:2280494-2302713 GCA_035041135.1 Platyrinchus mystaceus
CACATCTTTTCTGCTAGAGATTCCACTTGGCAGCACTTGAGCTGCCTCTGTGATATGAACATGAAGTTTGAAGTTTGAAGCATCCACTAAGTTTACAGTTCAATTTGGACATGACTGAAACCACTTACCACACCAGTGACCGGCTACTACTATGTCTCTATATTATTCCTGCTATGACATAAAAAATGAGAATATTTTATTGCCTTGCCTGCAAAAGACACACGGTTTTTTCCTCTAAACTCAATGAAGACTTTCTACCAGTTCTTATTGAACTCTGGGAAGTCATCAATCAGTGACTGAGTAAATGAAGTTACATTCTAAAACGTGGGTTTTGTCATTCAATTTGACAAACAAATAACAGTTTAGGTTCCATCATCGTGTATTAGGGAATGAAAACAGCTAACAAAAAAAAAATAGGTCTGATTTCCCCACAGAAAATGAAAATGAGAAGAGACATTCAAAGAGACTTACTGGGTTTGTAAAAGTAACAAAAGGAAGGCTGATAAGCTCCTACCCCAGTTTTACTGTTCTTTTGAGTGGAGGGCAAATCAGGTCTAGAACACACACCTGAATACACACATCAGAACTGAACCATTATTCCATTATGCCATTGCACAAACCAATAACCTCCAAAGGCAGGTTCAAAGCTGGGATCAAGGATTCTTATCTCCAGTGCTCATCTGAGACTGAGCAAAGAAAAAGATGAATTTTATGCTTTATTGTTCCACTCTATTTAGATTCCATGGATTAATTTACAAAAACTTCACTCCGAGGCACAAAATAGAGGGAAAACTAGGATGGGAGCATTAGGAGGTCAACTGCAGTTAATATTAGCTCTTCACAGATATTCTGGATTTTCACACCCTTACCTCCTGTAGCACTGGAGACTGTTGGCCACTGCTGATCAGGCCCTCCTGGTCCTCCACGCAGGACTGCTGCCTCCTCCACATGGACAGCACTGGATAAGCACAGACCACAGTTAGATTATACAGTTCCCCCCTGCCCTGGGCTTTAAAGCATTTCCCTTTCCCTCTACTCATCAAAGTTCATAACTGTTTGTTGCTGTGCAACCACTAGAACAGATGTTAGCAAATTCTGCTGGAGCACAGGCAAACCAGCTGCTTTGACTTGCAAAAAATACCTTTGACTAGTTACTAAAACCCAGTTGTGGCATAACCTATAAACCAAATAAACCTGCAGGACATTTTGCTCTCATTGACTGGGAATCTCCAACAAAGAAGTTACCCACCTTTGCTGTTATGATGTATTAGCACTAAAGCAAATGATAAAAAGTTGGTGGAGTCGGTTCTGAGCTTCTGCCTTTATGTTATTTTAACAGATCCCGCCTCCCTGGGTTACTTTCAGGAAGAAAAATACTTCTGCTCAAATGCAGAAACTATTACAGCAAATTTTACAGTGTCACATCATGAGCACACGAGAGCACCAATTTTCACCTTACATGGAAGGAAAAGAAAATATCTGCTACTTTTAATGCAAAACTAGGCATTTATTTATATGCAGGATTCAGTGACTGTGTCCCTGCCTCTGCTCATCTGCTTTTCAGCTCCCTTCCTTTTCAGCTCCTGAACTGTCAACCAAACGTGGCAGATCTCAAGGGTCTTACAGATACTGAATTTCTACAAATCTGATGAAAAATCAGCATTTTATCAGCTGGCCAAGGCACACAGGCTCAGAACCTGAGATTTCAGGTAAGCATGGGGGCTGCTGATGTAAGAGAACAGAGGAACACACATGATTCCCCAAAAAGCCTCCATTAGCTGCCCTGCTTGTGGGATGAATTGCTTTAAACAAGCTCTGAGTTTTCATTAATTTTTCAAGTAACTTCAGCCAAGATCTTGAACTCTGTATAGAAAGGAACATGGGTCCACAGGATCACACTGGGAATACACAAGAGCATGCCTGACTCAGGACCAGCAGAGAGGCTCAGACAGGCAGAATTCCTGCTTCAGGATCCTGCTCCCCAGCCTGTTCATTCATTTTGCAGTAAGCAGTCAGGGATTTACAAAAGAAAATAACATTGAAAGTCCCAGAAAGAACATAAAAGAAAGCAAGCAGTTTTCCCAACAGGCCACAGAGTCAAGCTTGCTCTGCCTTCTTTTCCTTCTGGTCCCTGAGGTTCAGATTCCTTTGTACAAAGCAGCTCAAGGTCAGCTGGGAGTCACTCTGTGCCCTTCCCCACATGAAGCACAGTATGACCGAATTTAACATTTCAACCCTATGAAGACTCTTCAGCCCCATGGACAATGGATAAAGGTGATGCCTACAGTCCCATTGCACCAACAATTTTTGGAAAGGCAAACCATCCTCCACTTTGTAATGCCACTAGAAACTACTGCAGCCTTATGTTTGCACCTAAACCTGTACAGTAGTCTTATAATCACATCAGTTTACACTTGAATGTAAAATCAGTTTTCTAATCTGCTCAGGGAGAGCAAAAACACTGTTTGATTTAGGATCTACAAAACCAACTTTATTAGAATTCTCTTTTTCCAGGTGTACTGAGTAGCAAATTATAGCAGAGACTGCTTGCAATATTAGGCAGCGGATTTTCAAAGATGTCTAAAGAGATTTGGACAAAAAACCTCACTTACTTCTCTGAAAATCCATCTCATATCTTCAAAAAGTCCTTTCAACTGTATTAATCTTCTTGATTGCACCATGTGGTTAACAAACCTGCTGCAGGAGCAGCTACTTTTATGGTAATGAGCAACAAGAAAATGGAAAACGCAGCGGTGCTGCAGACTGCCTATTGAAACATCAGCACTGATGATTACAGGCAGCATTAAAATAAAAAGAAGTATATAATCACAATTAAATGATTCAATAATAGGAGCAATTATGCCTTGACAATCAATGTATACAAAGGCAGGAGGTAAAATAAAAATAAAAAAGCACAGATCTCCAGTTCTGCAACAACAGCATAAGATGCAAGTCAGACCGACACCGAAGCACTGGGAGATTGGAAGTGACAGCAGCAGAACTCATGTGCTTTCCATCTCAGCATGGATAACATCAGTCTGGGGCATCAGAGGAACCAGAGTTTGTCCTTTTCACAGAGGACAAAGACAGAACTCCCCTTCCCAGAACCACCACACGTACCTTTGCATTCCTGCCCTCAGAGATGCAGAATAGCGCCAGTCCGGGTTGGGGTGTTTTGGCTGTAGAAACAAAAGCCCAGGATAACGTTGTTAATGTCAGTTAAACATGCTAAAAAGCATATGCATCAGGCTAATTTTGTCAGGAAACTCTATGTGGATCTACTCAATTTTTTTGAACTGCCAAATCTTTCTATAAATCTAAAGAACCTTTCAAACGGGCACACGGGGAGCATCTCTGCAATAAGCTTGTTTGAATGCCAAGGCCTTGGGCTAGAGATGATCTCTGTGGAACATTTAATGCTGGAAGCTGGTGGGCAGTTATTTCATACATTCATCAACATTTTGGGCATAGGATAAAAAACCAACATCATAAATCCAGAAAACACGTTGTTTGTTTACCTGACAAACCGAGGACACTCGAAATCCTGCACTGAATAGCGTCTGCTTGAGGGTGGGTAAATGCAGCCCCCACGAAGGGGATGTGGGGCAGTGTCTGCTCTGAGGTGTCTGCTAGAATTTAGAGTACTGCAGAGGACTGCACTGGATGGTATCAGATTTGCAGACTGCAGCAAGTCTTTTATTAGAGGCATGTTCTTCCATAATACCAAAACCTACCAGACTCTCCATATTCATGAGAGGACACAAGAGGTAGAAGGGGAAAACAGCCAGCAACACCCTTTGACCAACAAACCTCAGCATGTGCTGATGTGCTGCAGAGTGACTTGCTAAACAAGGAGATAATTAAGAAATCCTCTGTTGATCAAAAATGGCTCCAGAAAATCCTGTTCACATTGTCAGGGGATCATCACTATAATTTTCAACTCTAGCCAATGAATGCTGGGTCCTTAATTTTTAAGCCCCAAGGACATAGCAAGGTTATTTCTCAGGATGCTCAACATATTATTCTGTAGCTGATATCGCACTCAGTGCTTAAGTTCAGGCACTGGAATTCAAAGACAGAACTTATGTCCAGAAACATAATGGACTACATTCATTCCTGATATGTCTTGCACAGTGCCAAGCACACAAATAATATATGACAGTAATGGTTTAATTCTCTTCAAATTATTGGAGGCAGATCAGAAATGAATTTGGCCCCATTACTTGAAAGAGAAAAAGAAAGTGTTGAATGTTGTGAATTATTTAAAGCCAACTCTGTCTTTCCTCTTGAGGTTCGGGGTATGCTCTTCCCTAGATCAATAAGTTTTATTCAAACAAAAATGGAGCAATTACAACTTACAGTATCACTCTATCACCAGCCTTTCCAGGTCCAACATCACTCAGGAGTGAGATGCTCTTGGATGATGCACATACTAATATCCTTTATGGCCTGAATTACACAAAAGGGAGGAGTCTGCTATTTGCAACCACACATTAATCATCTGTGCTAGCAATTTCCTTCCCATTTAGCCCCCTGTTTTCTGCCATGCTCAAGTTCTGCTGAGTTCAGCAGAAAGTGGTTTGACAAGAAGCCCATTATGCATGGTTCTGGTATTTTCTCATTAATTCTATTTTGGCACCAGTCCCTGGGATGTCAAAGCAACTCTAAAGTCAACCACGTAGTAATAGTCAATGAAAGAGGATAGAGAACAACCCACACTGATCAGATCCTCTCCTGAGCTTGCCTTTCTTGAGTATGAAGGGTGCTGACACCAGAAGAATTGGCTTTTCTTCTGCTGGGGATTTTTTATAGCAGGGGAAATACTGGACTGAAGGAAAGCCCCTTTGGTCCATTTTGCAATTTGAGAGGTGCAGGTCACTAATTCATACAGGCTTGTAGGCAGTGTGAGGAGGAGGAATTACCACAGTCCCAGGCAAAACCCAGAGGAAGTGAGATTACATCAAATCACTGGAAAAGTCTCACACGGGTTGGGTAAAAGTGAGAAAAGAGGAAAATGGCCACTCACAGTATACAGATTTTTGGTTTTCAGCTGAGAGCTTTCCAGCTCTTGGCTTAAAGACAAAAATCTATGTTCTGTTTGCAGTGGGAACTTTCAGACACCAGATCACAAACGGGTCGTGATGGCAGGAGAAACTCATCAGTGAGAAATCCATCATTTAACCACTTCACATGTATGGACCGAGACTCCTCATATAAGAGAAACAGCAATTAGGAGACTGTGGTATTTTCAAGGACTACTATTTAGAAGCTGTGGCATCTTGTAGCTACTCCCAAACAGTTCTCTCTTTGCTATGACCTTAGGGTGCTGCTTCCAGGGGAGCAGAAGAAGGAAAGAAGGGGCAAGATGGGAAAAGTACACTTTGGAGGTAGAAAGGTCTACTGCCACAGTTGACTGTTGGGACTGGTTTTTAACTGTGAAAAGAAAACAATGTCTGTGACTTCTTTTTGAAGTCATTGCATGAAGAACAGGAGCACGAGGCAGTTGGGCACCAGTCTGCCTTTGTGCAGACCAGTTTTCACCCAGCTTGACTTGGTAGTTCCAGAGCTCAGCAAGAGACACATTTGTCCCACAGGTCAATGTCCCTTAACTGTCAAAATCAGTGAAATTTCTGTTTTGTCAGCATAACTGGCTTCTCCTTTTGTTGTGCTACAGACTGTAACTCTTTCAGATCCCCTGGTCATAAGAAAAAAGTTGTTTCAATACATCTCTAAATGAGACTGGGATATAAAAGCATAAAAGCATGATCAGTAATAGAAGACCAGCACAGCAGAAGAAGCAAACCTGCTCAGTAATATCTTTCCCAGGCTCAGATGTGTTGATTCTTATAGATCCACCAGGAATTCAGAGTCTGAATGCTTGGACTGGCTTACACCTCTGGCAGTGAAGAGTCCACCTTTACCAGACCACCCCCTGAAACCTGCCACATGACCAGAGCTGAGTCCTCAGGCAGTCCCAGGGAACTGCACAGCAGCTCTCAGTGGGCAAAGCCCCATCACAGACCTGGCTGTGAGATGTGCAGCTGGGTCAGAAACCAACACCACCAGGACAAGGGACAGTGGCCAAGGAAGTGTGAGCACAAAGGGGAAGCACAAAGAAGAACAGAGGCTCTGAAGGTGTCCAGATGCTTCCCCACTTGTACATCCCCACACTTTTGCTATGTCACACAATGCTGACGAAGATAATATTGTTCCTTTTACTGCCCCACCTCCCAACTCATTACAAGACCCTGCTTATCACAATTCAGCACATTCTTCTAACTTAAAGGTACTTTTAGCAAGTCCAGTGGTCCTGTCAGTACCACTCATCAGTGAAGGTGAGAAAAATCCCTGATCCAGCACGGAAATAATCAACCATTCCCTGTTTCTCCCATCACCTCCTTTTTCTGATTGAGGGACAGCACACATGATCACAGTGTGAGAACAGCCAAAAATCTATCCAGGAGCTATAGAAGTGGTTGTCACCACACCACGTGAACATCTCATGCCACCAGTTTGCTCCTGCTTGTTCTTCCAGGCACCAGGGTTACATTCTGCCAACCACATAACCACAAGCATTAATGCCACTAGTCATAAACAACCAACCCTATTGGGAAGTCTGACAAGCAAAGTGAATGCATAATATAAAATATCACCTTAAAAGCAGGAGACCTCATGCAAAATGTCACACAGTTGTTTTCAAATGGGTTAACTGAAGAATCATATCATTGGTTTGGGGAGAATAAATCCAGTTGAAAATATATTGTTACCAACATTATGCTCAGTTCTTTTTTTTTAGGTGAAGCTTCAACATGGCAAGAATTTGTCCCTGGGAGGGGGGCAATTCCTAAATTCTTTAAATGTTTTTCTGATATGGGATTCATGTAAATCAATGCAAATGCTACCTTTCATTTCAGTGCTTGTTAGAACAAAACCTCTTTGAGGTAGAGAAATGTGAATCAAACATTTTACAAACAGTTACCGGATGCTGAGATTGTTAAAAACATCCCACTCCACATCCATTTCTACACAAATGCACAGCAGAATGACATAAGGTGTATTTATCGAATATATCTGCTTTGAAGCAATAAAAAAAGCCTTTCAGAACTCTCGACCACATAAGGCTCTGCTTATTTTCCAGTGAGACAATTTTGACAGATGTGAGGAAACAGAGGTTTCTATTCCTGTCTTCCTTTTATAAATGTTTAAAATTAATTTGATAGGAAGAACAAACTATTTGAACACGTGTTTATCACACAAGAAATCAGAAAGGAAACCAGAAAAGAAGCCCAAAGATTTTCTTCCGGGCAGTGTTCATTTTCGTTCCTAACTCTGAGAAAACTGAGGTGAAGGAAACAGGCAAATGCTTCTGTAAAGTATATTTAATGAGTTCCAAGAGAAGGAAAACACCTCTCCTTAATCATGGATGCAAATTTCTGCTGGCACAGCAGTAAACATCAAACCAAACATCTGACTGCCCTGAAAGCACAGAGCACTGGCCCTGCTTAGCAGAGCAGGTTCAGACACTGCCACTAAGCAAAAGAACAAACATTTATAGTTAACCTTTTCAATGTCACTGTGGCTGGAGAATTTCTTAAAGGCTTAAGTTCTTGAACTGAGATTGTAAGATATTCCACCATTAATACCCTTAAATCCTCTGAGAGAAGTCTCTTGGAGGGACTGTTACAAACAATGCTGTGGGTGTACTAGGTTTGGACACTTCAAAATATACTTGCATTTAAAGCAGCATCAAGATGTGTTCAACTCAAATGTGGCTTGGGGGTTTTTTTCCATGTGTTTAGCAAGCTGGTTTTGAAGTAAAAAATGCAGAGAAAGAGCTAAAACCAGAGCAAACACCTGTAAAATTCCAATGAATCCCTGGCTCTTACCAGCACTGATGTGCAGCTCTTTTTCACTTTCTTTATAAGTGTCCATAGAGCAACATGAAAGTTTATTTCTGAACATCCCATGAAATATCATATTTTGTCAGCCACATGTCACCACACAAAAAAAGATACAACTGAATGTATGATAGGAAAAGTTTATATCTAGTATCCAGACTGCCTGCTCATCATTAGGAATGTGCCAGGCTGCCTTCTGGGACAGAAAACTCTTGTTAAAACACGTTGGTTTGATATTGTTATTTCCTGCACTGAAGGGAAAAAGTTGTCATGAGATGCAAGACATAAAGAATGAGCTTAACTGCACAAGATGTAAGAACAAGAGAGAAAAGATGAAAAGACAAAGCAAGGACCAGACACTACCCAGACAGCATTCAGCATCTTCACAGGAATATGAGGAAACAGATTCCAGACTGAAGCACTGAAACCTTTCCTGAAAATGACAGATCATGGCCCAGGAACAAAATCACATCTTCACCCCCCCATCACTGCTGTGTGCACTCCCTTTGAAGGACAGGAACCCAGGCTGCCCAGAACTTCCCACCATGGCAGAAATGAAGCCACAGTATTTTTCCATCCCTGTATTTTGCCTACACTGCCTGCCTGGTCCCCCTGCAGTAGTTATCTGATGAGAGAGCAATACCCATTAACCCTGCATCACTGATCCTTATCACCAGCCTCCTGCCAGCAAGAACTGTGTCCAAGGTTTCCTGTGCAGCTGCATTAGTACAGTCCTTCTTTTACAAAATGCTCTTGGTTTGAGTCATACTTATAAACCTCTAGAGGACTGTACAGGTAAGCAGGGTGAACACAAGAGCAGAGCTTGTTTTGCAGAAACAAGCTCCCATTCCACCATCACAACACCAGCTGTAAAAAAGGAATAGTCACACAGGAGTCAGAGCTTCGCCAGGTACAAAAAATTCCCTGCCTAAACTTATTGCACTTGATTTTCCCTTCCACTGCATCCTTCTAATGACCCAATAAAGGCAGCCACAACTTACTGTAATTATTAGCATGTTTGACCCTACCAGTAAATATAAAAAGGACTAAGACCTTATTGCCCAGACTGTTACTGAGATGAATCCCAAATAACTTTGGAATATTTTGCTTCTCACTGTAGGAACAACCTTTCCAAAATATTAGCCTTTCTGAAACCCTGTGCACTATGTGCACACATAGAAAACCCATTCACCTGGTCCCATCCCCACCACTGAACAACCAAGAGAAAATGCATTTCCAAAACCTGTGGCTAAGAAAAAAATAAAAGACCTGTTCACATTATCCAAAAGTAACATAAGGACAACGATGCCTGGTTTGAAGCTTCACAGGTGAAGCTTCAAGCACCAGCTTTTTAAGGCTGATTCAAAGTTCACTTTAACTAAAGAGAGAAACACAGTTCTCTGAAGGTCTAATAATACAAAGAGCATTATCTTTAAAAAGTAGAATTCAGTGTTGCTAAGCAATTGATGGCATCTTCAGTGCAAATGCTGAGCTCGAAATGGGAAAGACACAATTTTTAGTACGCAATTAGGTAGGAACTAGTAATTAGTGAATGCCATTACATTTGCCCATTTTCTCATGCACACATGGCATCAATACATCTTCCCAGAATGTCCTACCACAGGACAGATCAAGAAGCTGAGACCTACGAAAAGAACTGGTGATGAGTAAGACTTGTAAAAGCTTCACCTCCGTATAAATCATGCAAAACTACTTGAATAATTGATTCCTGTGTTGGATCATAACTTCACACAGGCAGCATTCATTAGTTTTCTCTATATATCTCTCTACTTTTGTACTCCAAGTTTGGCCTGGCTTTGCTGCCATTGCCTAATCTGCACTAGTAATCAAAACCTGCTAATTCGTTGCATTCAATGGAGTGATTCCCAAAATGTGACATTAATCTGTTTGTTAAACTGATTGCCTTGGTCTTGCATCAAAAGTGGAGCCATTTTCAGTTATTGTTGCTCTTTCCCGTTCCCCTTTCCTCTCTGAAAATCAGATGCAGAGTGCATATTTCGCTTTTTGATTCTTCAGCAGTCATGCTTATAGAGCATGTCTCATATTCCCTCCTACATCAAACAGATTCCAGGAGTTATATTGCACTCAGAAAAATTAAGGTACAAAAACTATGCAAAAAGAAAAAAATACTTCCTTCGTGCCCTGTGACTGTGATTTACAGAAAAACACTGCATTAATTTTAAATGCATTAATGTTGAATGGATGATCATTACTCTCTAAAAGCATTTTTATGGCAGACTTGCTAGACCTTCAGATTTGGGCATCTTTGCGTAACTAAACAGTCACAAAAGATGCTAAAACCTTCACATGTGGATAAGTATAAAGAAATAAATAAATGAGTTCTATTTCCATGGCAAGAATACACAAATCAGGCTCCTTTCTATCCCACCAGTTACTTCCCAACCTTTCCCAGCTCTGCAGGCACAGCACACATTAATATTTGAACTGCCACAATTGCAGGGTACAAACAACACACAGTAATTGCAATATTTTCCTTCTGTGAACAAGAATTAGTCTCTCCTGTGAGTCCTTCTGAGTTCAGTCCCAATATGTGCAGAAAGGAAACAGCACAGATCATGCAAACCACACACCAACTGCAGGCTGCCTGCACGCCACAATAAAGCAACCATTAATTCTTCACTGTGGGAAAACATTGCCAAGGTTAATACATGGCTGGTCAAACCATAGGTATTAAACAATTTTCAACAGCAACCCAGCAGGTTGGAAGTTGTCACTCTGTGACTTAATGATGGTAACTTGCTGTAAGTCTCTACAAAGATCACCGGGTTGTCACTGGCCAGAAAGCACGAAATGCAGCACTGGGCACAACAAACATAATCAAAGGAGGGTCTGCAGTTTTCAGACAAGTAAAATATGCCCATATTAGTAAGAAGAGCATATTATTGTAGTGATCTAAATTCAACAGCTTTGTTTAGGTATGAAATCAGCAAAGCAGCAAACATTTATAACTGCCATAATATAACCTTTTGATTTCCAGGCTAACCACTGACTTTCACCATTTTGTTCCTGCAATATTAGTTTTAGCATTAAAACTTTAAGACCACATGTACCACTCCCTAGCACTCTGGGGCAGCAGGCAATTTCAGATCTGTAAGAGAAAAGGGAAGGATGCAATACTTGGTACAGCATATGCTGCAAAAATGAGGTGAACCTCAAACAACAGATGCATATCCTGAACTTACCAACTGGACCCTAAAAGTCTCAGTATTTACCTAGAAACAAAATGCATTGCACAGATTAGATTCATTGCAACCAAGTTTCATAGCTGGGTGTCAGTGAGCCCCAGAGGGAACATGCTCCATCTGAGTTTTCCATTTGGAACCTCTGCTTTGGTACAGATTTGCTCAGAGCACTGTGCAGACCATTTGCCAGTGTAGCCTCACCTCATTAGGAGTAATGGAGTCATTTCTAAGTATGATCAGGTTTTGTGCACTCTGCCCACTTTGTCCTGTCAGATGCCTCTCAGTCATCACTGCAGAGGGACCAGTAGTTCCTGTTGGGCCACAGGTATTGTAAAACATGAAAGTGTCACTTCCTGATCCTGCAGTCAGACATGCCTTATAGCAGTAGGTCTTAGTGAGAGACCCATTGCCCCTCACTTCAATGAAATGGGGTTGTACTTTCAAACCTGGGGGCAGCCTAGCATCAATGTTGTTGTTGGCCTGCTTGTACAATTCAGCAGAGCTCCGTTCTCTGACCCCACAGGACCCTGCACAGCAGGAGCTCCCATACAGACTGTATCTGTAGCACTTGATAATAGTAAGCCCAATGATTGTGAAAAGGAAAACAAAGGAGATGGCGCTCAAAGCGATAATGAGATAAAGAGTCATCTCTGAGTAATTGCTCGGACTTTTAAAGTGTCTTCTTCTATCAGGGATGATTTTGGAAACTCTGTCCACCACGGCAACAGTGATGGATACTGATGAGGACATCGGTGGCTCTCCGTTGTCTCTGACCTCCACCGTCAGGTTGAAAGTAGGTGTGGTGTCCTCCCCCAGTTTGCGAGTAGTCCTGATCTCCCCAGTATGGAGCTCTATCCTGAACAAACCTGGATCTGAGGTTTGCACCAGGTAGAAGAACAACCAGGCATTTTGTCCTGAGTCTCCATCAATGGCTATAATTTTGGTTACCAAATATCCAGCATATGCCGAGCGTGGGATCATCTCCAGGGCTGCTGAAGTGTTGGTTGAGGTAGGATACAGAATCTGTGGAGCGTGGTCATTCTCATCCACCACGTAGATGTAGACAGTGGCAGTGCTGCTCAGTCGTGGGCTCCCGGCATCCTGAGCCTGGACAACCACCTGGAATTCCCTTAGTGTCTCATAGTCAAAGGACCTGACAGCATACATGTTGCCACTGTCGGATTTAATGGAGACATAGGAAGCAACAGGTAGCCCTTCGATCTCCCCATCTAGTAGAGAATAGGACACATAGGCATTTTCGGCCACATCTGGGTCAGTGGCTTTGATAGTGCACAGGAAGGCTCCAATGGGGTTGTTCTCAGGGATGTAAACTGAGTACACAGGTTCCTCGAAGCGTGGCGGATTGTCATTGATGTCTGAGATTTCCACATGGATCACCTTCTGGGAGGACAGAGGGGGACTCCCAGAGTCAGTAGCTGTAACTGTGATGTTGTAGGCTGCTGCTTTCTCGTGGTCCAGTTTTCCCTGGGTGACTAAGGTGTAGGAGTTCTTGAAGGAGTTGAGTGTGAAGGGGAGGCCGGGGGGAATACGCAGGCTCACCTTCTTGTTCAGCCCTGAGTCCTGGTCGGTGACGCTCATTAGAGCCACCACAGTTCCTGACTTTGCATCCTCTGGCACTGGGCTGTATAGGGAGGTCAGTTCCACCTCAGGAGCATTATCATTGGCATCCACAATATTGACCAGCACCTTGCAGTGCCCAGCCAGAGAGACAGGGCCCTGATCAGTGGCTTGTACATAGATCTCATAGGAGGACGCCTCCTCATAGTCCAAAGTGCCATTAACCCTCACCTCCCCCGAATGTGGGTCCACAGTAAAGAGCTGCCTCACCTTCTGTGGGGTGTAGCTGCCAAAGGAGTAGATCACATCCCCATTAGAGCCCTCATCGGGGTCTGAGGCATTGAGTTTGACCACCAGTGTGCCAGGCAGGGAGTTCTCCATGAGGCTCACGGTGTAGGTGGAACGATCAAAGGCAGGAGGGTTGTCATTGGTATCCACAACTCGCACAGAGATCTGGGCCGTACCAGACTTGGGGGGGTCCCCACCATCCACAGCAGTGAGCACCAGCTGCTGCAGGGCACTCTGCTCCCGGTCCAGAGGCTGCTGCAGCACCAGCTCCAGGAGCTTGCTGCCACTCTGGAAACCTTTCAGGTCCAGGGCAAAGTGGCGGTTGGGGCTGAGCAGGTAGCTCTGCACAGAGTTGGTGCCCACATCAGGGTCCTGGGCACTCTCGATGTGGAAACGGGCCCCGGGCACGGCAGACTCACTGATCTCCAGACGGTAATCCTGGCGGGGGAACCGCGGCGCGTTGTCATTGATGTCCAGCACCTCCACCTCCACGTTGTGCACCTCAATGGGCTGCTCGATGACCAGCTCCAGGCTGAGGAAGCAGGCGGGGCTCAGCTCGCAGAGCGCCTCGCGGTCCATGCGCTCCCGCACCAGCAGTGCCCCTCGGCCCAGCTCCAGCTCCAGGTACTGCCGGCCGCTGCCCGAGGTGAGCCGCGCTCCCCTGGCCGCCAGCCGCCGCGGATCCACGCCCAGGTCGCTCGCCACGCTGCCCACGAAGGCGCCGTGCGGCAGCTCCTCCCGCACCGAGTAGCGGAGCGGCCCGCCCGCCGCCCGCCCGGCGCACAGCCCCAGCAGCAGCAGCGGGCCCAGCACCGCCGCCCCGCCGCCGCTCCGCCGAGCCGCCATGGCCGGGGCGGGGAGGTGGGTGCGGGAGCCGCCGGAGCCCGGCCCCGGCCCGGCCTCACTCCCCGCCGCCGGCCGGCCGCCTCATGCAAGCGGCGAGCGGCAGCCGCCGGCCGGCTCCGGCCCCGCCGCCGCCCGGTCCATGCTCGCCGGCTGCCCGAAACGCCGGCTCCGACCTCTCTCCCTCCGGCGGCTCCCAGGAGGAGGAGGAGGAAGGAGGAGGGACCGGGACTCGCCGGATCCGCTTTCTCCTGCTCCAGCTGCTGCGCGGGAGGAGGCGGGGGTGGCCGCTAAGCCGCGGCTGGCGCCGGATCAGCACCTGGGCCGGGAACAGCGACACGGCCGGAGCCGCCCCCGCGCCCCGCCCGGAGCCCGAGCGCTCTCCCCGCCGCGCCCACGTGTTGCGGCCCCGCGGAGCTCCGGGACCCCTCGGCGAGTCGGTGGCCGCGGGCTCTCGCCGCCGAGCCGGGAGGGGCGCGGCTCCTGTGCCGCCCCCGCCGCTCCTCGTCTCCGCCCTGGCTTCGCTGCTGAAGCTTTGGGGGCGCGGGGGAGCTGCCAACCGCATTCACTTGTGGACCTGCTGCTGCTGCTGCTGCTGCTGCTGCTGCTGCAGCGCTAAAGTACATCCGCTTGAGAGGGTTAAATCAGCGCAGGGCTCCGAAAAAAAAAAAAAAAAAGGGGCTTTCAGCCAGGTCTGTGTGATGCTGCAGTAGGTTTGACGACCTCTTTCTTGGAGACCTGCCCCTCTCTGCTCCCTCGGAGATTCATCCTTGCTGCAGCGCCATCCCCCTGCCCAACCTCTGTGGGCACCCCTGCGCTGCTTCCACCCTCCTCTGCTCGGCTGAGAGAATTCTGCAAGTCACACCCATGAGTTACGAGCATTTAAGGTGAGCCTCAGTTTCTCATCCAGAGCAATACACAGGCTCAAGGTGCAGCTGGAGAGAAGATGGAACACGATCAGTTTTCCAGTTGCACTTTTTTCCTCCTTTACCCTTGTGATGCAGGGCTGACAAAAACCAAAGTCATGAAATTGAACAAACTCAGCAGTGGGGGTGAAGGTGCTGCAGCTAAACGAGTTATACCCCGACGTCAGCAAAGACAATAAACCTGAGCTTTCATTCATACAACACATTAGTCAGGCTGACAGATTTAAGGAGACAAATCATAAGATACAGTCCTGCAGGTGTGCAACTACCTAGTGCAGAAACTGCTTCTCTACTAGTATTTCTTTCCCTGATGGTTTTTGTCCTTTCTTACCCCAAAAAGTCTTTTGGAACATCCAAAAACTCCTCTCTGAATTGGAATAGTTTATCAAGGGGAGGGGGTGACCCCAACATTCAGCTCAAACCTCTTTCATTGCCTTTTGTTGGCCTGGGCACCACTCACAATGTGGGACGATTTTTGAGAGCACTACAGATCTCCAAAGTTTTTACTCTGACATATCTGATGCACA
This sequence comes from Platyrinchus mystaceus, assembly GCA_035041135.1. NCBI lineage: Eukaryota > Metazoa > Chordata > Aves > Passeriformes > Tyrannidae > Platyrinchus > Platyrinchus mystaceus. Next base: position 2,295,779 of record JAWWLV010000030.1, read on the forward strand.
AACCCTGGAGCACAACTGCCCTAATTCTGACTCAGCACCACTAACAGTCTATCAGCTTTCATCTGTGGCCACCGTTACCAAAAGAAACAACAATAAAAGCAGGATTACCACATATTGGCTGATGGTTCCTTTCCTTCTCAGCCCATTTTTGTGGCCCAAATATTTGCCCTCATATTAATTCTAATGTGGCCGGTATCCCAGTATCTCCAATTACAGCTGTCAGGCCACCTAACCCTGTTTATCTTTTTAAGAAGGATAAATGTAGGTCTGTGCAGACCAGGAAGGGCAGATAGAGATGCCAAGTCCCTAGAACAACTGGAAAACTGCCCATTTCAACCAGTTGTCAGGAGCCAAACACTTTAAAAAAAAAATCAACTTCAATTTTTTTGGCTAGCTACCCACCTTCAAAACCACAATATTCACAGATTCAGAACAAAATGCCTTGACAGTCTCACAAAGAAAACCAAACATCACTAACAACCAGAAAGCCCCACCCATCAAAAAAACACAACACACTGCTAAAAGCTATAAAAGAAAAAGCTATAGCAGCTCTAACATACATGGACTTTGCAGCTCTGTGTCAAACCAAGTCACAGTCATCATGTAAATCTGAAGCCTGAAGAGACGCACCCTCAGTTTTCCTGACAATCACAATGATTTCATTGACACAATCCACAAATCATCTCTGCCCCACAAAGTCCTCTAACAAAGGTACAAAACAGCAATTAAGGGCCAAAAGCCAAAGCAATATTGGCAACTCCTAAGGCCCTGCCTAAAGGAAGATGTTGATATGGACTCTCCAGTAAATGGACAATGCCCATGCTAAAGGGTGGTGGGAAAATAAAACTTGTCTTTGTAGGCAACAGCTTTCTAGTCACAAGTTGATTTTACTCAGTGTGTCAATGAAACACAGCAATCACACATCCAAAGGGGTTTAATACCAGCAAGGAATCTCTCACACTGCTTCTGAACCTCAGTGAGTTACTTTTGGTAGACATTCAGGCCCTGCTACAGTGTATTTCAGCAAGGAAGGGCTGAACCCTCAAATGGAACCCTCAAATCCTGGCCCACCTCGCTATTTGCACATTACCTCGGTTCATCTTTCCTCACGTCCTGTCTCTCAGTGGACAGCTAAGACTGTGCTCATCCAAAGCTTTGCAAAACACCACAGAATGTAAAACTGAACAGAGATAAATGCACACATATTCCATAATATTTTCATTCCCATCAAACACGTCCCTAAACCTCAGGTTCTTAGAAGGATTTTCTCCTACTCCCAGAATTGTAAGATCTAGGGTTGTCTGGCCTTTTGCCTTTTGCTAAGTTTTATAGCACCAATAAAATAGTTACTCTGATATTCGTTGTATATATTAATACTGTAGCTTGGCTTATTTACAGTAGCCCTGTACAAATGTCAGTCTTTCTCAAAATACTTGCTTTATGCAGTTTATGCTGACTCCACAGTTTATAGGTGATATACTGAAATGTGTTCTGTTCTGATTAAATGTTTCCCAAGTCTCTTTAAATCCACATAAAATCCATCAATTGCCACAATAATTTTAGTTATTTCCATCAGCTTCAGTGGTAATGCTGAGTCAGTTCTGCAGGCCATGATTTTTAATTCAAGAAAAACTCCCATTGAGAAAATACATCAGGATCTGGTCTGTAGTCATATTGATCTTTCTAGTGAAAGACAAAAATTGAAAGAGAGAAAAATATGATTTCTGTTTCAATTGAACTGAGGATTAGGAGCCTCCTAGTTTTCTTTTTCCCAGAGTTTCGTTTTTCAGGAATTTCTCGAAATTTCATCTCATTCAAATTTTGAAACACCTTCAAATCTCACTAAAGACAAATGTACCCAGTGAGTTCAGAACAAGCAAGAGAATCAGAATTCATCCCTGCAGCAAAAGCAGCTGATAAACCTGATAACCCCTGAAGTGATTGGATAGTGCCTGTATGCAGTATCTATATACACAAGACTCTGAGCTTCACTGACATTCAGTAACTGCACCACTTTAATTAGCTCAGCTAAATTAAATGGTACAAGAACAAACATCCAGGTGGAGCAAAGAATACACTGATTTTATCAAGTCCTGCACAAGAAAATTAAGCATTTATCAAGACAGTAATACATTGATACATATCTATGTAGTAATATAAACTATTTTAGAATGAAAAGTCCTCACATTCACGTGCAATTCTTCTTTGAAACAGTTCTACACAGAGATAAACCTGAATTACCAGCAGTCTAATGCAGTGCTGCAGAAATATTTCTGTGTGCAGATATTTCTCTTCATAGTACTGCAATTACACACAGATTGTTCTGTAGGTATTTAGGCCCTTGAGAACAGGGGCCACTTCAAATCACACTTGTAAAAGTAGTATTTTTCTATAATGCTGTAACAAGAATCACATAAATTTGCTTGGGCAGCAATAAATCTGTGCTCAATTTGCTTCATTGCAGACCACTGTGCAAAGTCCCTCCTCTGGCTAATTCTGAGTGTCACACAGCAAAAGGAGAAAGAAAGACACACTGGAAAACAGGGAGATGTTAAAATGCAGTATCTAAACTGAGGTACTCCAAGGTATTTTGACATTTACTTCTTTGCAAATAATTTCACCCTGAGTAACTCAGATCCCTTTAACATTAGATTCAGTGACTCAGTGCAATGATGTAGCTCCTTTCTGAACTGGTGGGAAGACACCAGCTCCAAGCACTGGGCTCCATGGATTTCTGCATGAACCTGTCAGCACACAGATTATTAGCAGCAATGAAAGTACTTGAATATGTATAAATGCACACACAATTTCTGCCCACTGATACAGCTCTGTGCAAAAAAATATGGAGACAAGTCCACAGAATCCATATAGTTTAGCCATTAACAAACAGGTAAGTGGTGTCATTCTGCAGAAAAAACTAGATTTTCTCTAAATGCCTGTTTGTATGTGGTGCCTGCAATTTGTCTGCCTTACTTAGAATTAAATCAAGACCAGAGAAAGGAACATCCATCAGTCGCAGGCCAAATTATATCAACCCAAGTGGAAAATAATACTGATAAATTGTAAGGGAATGACAAGTTTGTGGAGTTTCTTATACAAAGTTGTTTTGGGGTTTTTTTTCCAGTGAGATGGGCAACTGTAGCACCATCTTCTAGCCCAAAGGTATTCATGAGATTTGTGGAAAACAGCACTTTGATATTTTCAGGGGACACTCACACTTCTTCTTCAGTCCAACCCCATCTTTCACTTCATATTTTTGGGATTCCTACAATCTCCTGCACCCTACTTACTTCAGTCAGGTCCCCCCTCCACTGTTCTCTGAAGGACACTACAGTACAACATTTTTTCTTGTGACTTCCCAAGTCTCAAGCACTGTCTGATCAGGAAGATCCTGCCTAGGATAAGGCAGTGGAAAGGCAGGAGTGGGAAGGATTCATACCCTGCAGTGTCTCCCTTCCTGACAAGCCTCCATCAGTCCCAATTTAGCAATCTGAGCTCAGAGATCCCAAAATAAGAGAGAGTAGGTTCTGCAGTCAGACAGTCTGGACAGAGTCACTGAGAAACCCCTAAACAGAGCCCTGCAGTTCCACCAGATCTCTTTCAGCGTATGCTCTGCATTCTCCCTATGGAATTTCCTGAGGACATGGGATTCCCACTTTTCCTAAAAATACTGCAAAATGCCTCCCTGAGGCAATGATAACGACTTGTTTCTACACTCAACTTCTTTGCTCCCCTCTTCAAGTCATCTTCCACACTTGAATTACTTGTTGACAAGTCATCTTTTCATTTGGAACCTGCCTCTCCCGTGTTTGAAACAGATAGGTCCTATGCCAAATTGCTCAGTTGGATTGGCTCTGCTCTTTCATGTCTTTCCTTAAATCCATTTTCCCCACTGGTGTGACTCTAACTGGTGAGAATTTCTTTTTCTATCACAAGCATCTGAAGCCAGGCTATTTAAAACGTTGCTGTTATGGGAACCAAGGCTGCTAAACAGCCAGAAAAAAATCCTATTTGTATTTAGGTCACAATTTCTTTGCAGTAGCGTATTTGCTTGTTCTAGAAAATGGCATGGAAAGAAAAAAAAGTGGTAGGTTGGGGTATGGAGAGGGATTGATGCTATAAATCTGAATTCAGATAAACCACAAAGATAAACAGAAAAAAATTTCTTTTCGTCTCTTGGTTGCCAGAGTACATTAAATTATTTCTCACTTCTAGTCTAAAATTTAAGGGTGGATATCTCTGACTCATTCTGTTTGTCTTCTGCTATATTTTTCTGATGACTTAAAAATCCTTTCAGTAATTTATTGCTCACATCACATATTGTGCTGTTCTAAACAGAAGGACATTAACAACTTGGACACTGACAAAATAACTTTCACCTTTCTAAGGTCACCACAAACCCTGTAAGTGCTACTTCTACTGCCTAACATTTTCTGGAAGGTTTTGGTTGGTGTGTTTTCCTTTGTCTCTCTTTACAGCCACAGACTTTACCACACTTACATGCAGGTTGTGATCCTTCAACTCAAGCAATCACCACTAAATTTCAGCTCAGTGAACTGGTTGTAAGACATATTGTAGTCAAACAAATCACTTCCAGATGATTAAAATTTAATTTCTTTCTCAGCTCTGGCTACTGTCTCTCCCTGTATTTACATCCATGGGTGTTCCACATCCCTCTTTAGAGTTTGAGAGCTGGGATAAGGTGATGAGGTAGCTCTGACCCTCTTGAAACTGCACCTGAATGTTTAACCATGTATGTACATATGAATTCATAAATTAATATGAGCAATTGCCCAGAAATGAAGACTCACTTTAGTTTTCTGGTTTAAGGAGTTCTAACTCCTGTCCTCAACTCCCTAGAAAATGCCTTAATCACAGGCCACTGGATGTCCTCTGCCTCCTTATTTAAACAAGACAAAAACTTGTGCCATTTTAAATCAGACAACAACAATATAAGAAGTATCATCCTGTGTCCTAGTAAATGAGGTACTCACTTGGAAAGGGAGATGGTAGAAACCTCTTTATGCTCCAAGAAGTTTAATTAACTTTATACTAACCCACCTTGGGACATAATCCACAGTAGAACCTGTTCCAGTGTTTTATAACTTTTGTGTTACTGCTTATACCCACACATCTGTTCCCCCTATCTATTCTTTCCTAATTATTTGTTCCATATATTTTTCTGTATTATTAGTCACAGCCTAACTTCAGCTTCCCATCATCCATTTATACTACCATCCATTTCTTTTTCATTTTGGTTTCTATGCTTTTCTCCATCTTCTCTTCTTCTACTGAATATTCTCCCCTTTCCTTTCCATCTTCTACCTCGCACATTCAGTCATTTTCTGCTCCCTTTTCAGTCAGTCATCCTACCTCTTTCACTTTTGCTTGAGTCATCCACTCAGTTTCTCTCTTTATGTTGATTTTCCATATTTCTTTCTCCTCAGCATCCCAGCACCTTTGCATTTGTCCTTCTGGACAGACAAGAAACAGACTGTGTTCCTAAATGATGCTGATAAGGTATGCTCTTGACTCCTTTTCCCTTCATTTTTGTCTACAAAATTTAGATAAAGTAGGAAGCTAAGCAACAAAGAGTGGCACAGAACCAATGGAAATGGAGATCCAGGTATAAAAATAGAGGGTGAGAATCAAAAGTACAGGCAAAGAGTAACATGAGGAACAGTCACCTTCTTCACTGCTGAGAAGGACCAAAGGCATTTTCTTTAGAGCCTCTCAGTGCCTCTCCTTAAGAGGCAAAAGAGGTCAAGTTTGCATTATAGAAGACTATACAAGTACCCAAGAATTCCCTCTCTTGAAAACACATTCTGACTTACATCTGTTACTTTTATTTCTGCTCCCTGCTTACTCCTCAGTGCCTTTGAGAAGTTAACTGCCTAAACCTGAATCTGCCTGCTTTGGATGCAACAAGGAGCTGGCAATCCTGCGGGTTTGGAATCACACTGTTTTAAAGATGACCTGACTTTGCCTTTGAGTCTGCTACAAGTATTGACTGTCAATGTATTGACTGTAACCTGCACACCTTGTGCTGGATCAGATTTTGCTTTTTGGGAGGTTGGTGTTTTCTCCTCCTTCATTTGCACTTTTCTTTCTTGCACTCCTGCTCCCCCAATGCAAACTTCTGCAGGTTTGTTACATTTCCTAATAGCATCTCCAGAAATTCTCTTAATCCACGAAAGGACAAGTTACAAAACGATAAATTCAAGTCATAAAAGCGTATCTTATGCTTTGGTTTCAATGCTTGATTTATGGAGCCCCGTATCTGAGCAATCATAGTCAGTTCAGGGCCACAAAACTGCACAAAAAGACATGGTGAAAATCTCCTTTTCTCAGCAGAGTTGCCCTGCTAAGGCACTAACAGGATTACCCTTTGAACTGAATGGTTATCTCCTGCTTTTGTTACTCAAAGATACTTTCAGTGCAACTTTCTTTTACAAGCCTGCCTAATCCATCGTTAGCACATCTTCAAGTTATCCAAAATGCTGCAGACCTTTCACTGACTAAAAACAAACAAACAAAACCCCAAACCCCAAAGCAAAACCCCCAAAATAAACCAACCAAAAAAAAATACAGAGAGAGAGAGAGACAAGAGAGAGACAGAACTGAGACTCACCTGTCTCACTCCTGCTACCACTCTCCTTCCTGGTATTTTCAAAACACCAGCTGAAGCAGGCATTAACCTATTAACCTAAAACTGGGCTGCTAAAATCAAGTGCACTTTCTCCACAAAGCAGACCTGTGTGCAACTTCAGTCCCATGTGACAACTAAAACGTAGCTTAAAGTGTTTTGTGTTTATTCCCCATGCAGGAGTGCATTCCACTATACATTCACCACACTGCCTGCAGCCATTCCAGAGAGCCCAAAACACAAGTAGAAAGCAAAGATGCACAACTAGAAAATGGATAGATCATCCAGT
>JAWWLV010000030.1:2310208-2326343 GCA_035041135.1 Platyrinchus mystaceus
ACTTCCATCTGTAACAGAGGTGAGAGTTCTCTCCAGATGGCTCATTAACCCATCCTTTGGTTTAGGCAAAATATCCCCCTATACACAATATAGGTTTGATCCTAGAAACAAATTTAGTTTGAACACAAGATGCTACTATAGACAGTAATTGCTCCTGGTCCAGTTTCTCTCTGTTAAAGTATTCTGAAAAACATTCCTTTTGGAAGAATTAATAGTACATTAAAAATGCATGATATTAAGTGACTCAACACTACTTATAATAGTAACCAAAAAGTGTCTTTCAGACAGAACACTTTTGGATATAAAACTCTCCCAGCTTTATTGGAAGCAAACAGGAGTTGAGCATTAGCAGCAGCCAAACATACTCAGAACAATCTAATTATACAGCATTATGGCCAATAAATAGAATAATTCTACTACCTTTGAGGAGGTGACTGAAAGCCCTGGGTATAGAGAGATGAAATATATTATGAGATAATGCAATATACATTTGGTTGAGATTTTAATGGGTTTTAGACGGCCACAAGTTATGGAGATTTTCCAGCCCGCACATGAAAAACTCTTATGCCAAAACTATGATTTATTTAGAGCCAGTATATATTTTTTAACAAATGAGAAAAAATATGGCAATTTTTTTTTTGGGGGGGGGAAACTACAACAAAATCTTAGCTATTGTAATTCCATTCTTCTATTACTTCTGTTCTAATGTGACTTCTGTTCTACAGACCAGTTAGGAGAGAAGTGGGACACTTGAATTTTAATTTGGCTTTTTCAGACTGCCATGAGATGGAATGCAAGACTCCTCAAAATCCTCCAGGTCCAGAAGGGCTGACTCGTTAATCAAATTATCATCTCCTTTCTATAATGGCAGAATAACATCAATGCTAGTCCTGAAAATCTGCGTGCTGACTGATCCTGAATACTCAATCAAATGTCTAATCTTGAATACTCAATCCAGTGTAAATCTTAAATTTCTCCACGAGTCCTACAATAGTGTAATCTCAGATAATAATCCTGTGAGGGGGACATAATAAGGCTGTGAAATGAGGTCAAATAGGGTTGCAGGTCCTCAAATGTTTCTTTATTCTCCCCACCTATACTTTGCACTGCTGACCACAAGATTGTTAAAAGCCCAGTGAATGAATAAATTGTGATAAAATTAATTAGAACCTCGATGGCAAGTAGAGAAGTAAGCATTCAAAAGGCTGTTACAAAGGAAATTATCACTTCTTATTTTAAAGGAGAGATTTTTGAATTATTCCAAAAACCTCCTTGTCACCTGGCAAAAGGGAAAAAGGAATTAAAACCTCCTTAAAGGACTTCAGTTTGGAAGGATGAGTGCAGTTGACACCATCATAGACACCATCACAGCTCTCATCTCAGTGATATGGTGCAGGTATAAGCATGGGTAAGTACAGGCTCATTTTGAATTATTAACAATGATGTCCAGTAAACAGAGTTTTATATCAAATCAGAATGACTCCTATTTTTCTTTTATCTTATTGGTATTTCTAATCTGGCAGGAATCTCTACCCCATTAATTTGTCTGCCTCCTTAGCACTGCTTTTAACAGTTCACAAGAAGTCATCCAGGAGAAGCACAAAACATTACCACAATATATCCTTTCAACTGAGACCATACATAGAAAATTCAATTATTCAGTGTGTTTCATGTATAAAAACTGACATTTCCTTTAACCAACCCCCTGATGACATTCATCATTGCTTTTGTCAGTGAATCAGACCACAATGATCATATATAATCCCTTTCCATCTACTTTGCTTGGGTGCCAGAGTTACCTACAGGTTCAAGACAGAGCAACAGAACCCGTGGATTTCCCAGCAGAAGGAGCAGAATCTCCTTACAAAAGGTAATAAAAGAGCTGCAAATTCTTGTATAGAACACCACAGAATAAGAGATTCAGTAAAGCCATTTCCACAGTTTCCACTGACTCAGGATACTCCACAGAGTATTATCTTGTCTTCCTTGTTTCCAGTTACCCTAAAATCCTGAGTGCACATGACAAACAGCTGTTTCCACGCTGTCACCAGTGTTGTTTTATCTAAGGAAGTCTCATTTCATAAGGGGAGAGAGAGAAGAACATTAAAATTTTCTCAGTTACATGGAGCTGAAAATAAGGGCAAGATCTAGGCTTTGTGTGAGAGCTGAATTATTAGCATAAATGCTTTCCAGTAAAGGAAAATACCTATTCTATTGCAGAAAAAAAAAAAAATTCTTTCAGAAGAGAACTCAAGGCTACAATTAAAAGTACAAAGCTGGTTTCAGATACTAAAACTTTCCCCAAAGCTACCCTGGGTGGTTTTGATCTCATGCTTGGTGCCAATTCAGAGCTTCCTAAATTTGTGCTACTGTATTTGCAGGTGGACACAACTGGATACAACCCAACCAGCATCCCCAGGGAATGCCACCAGCTGTGCATCTGACAGGGAAGGAATTCAGATGCTGAGGCATGATTTTCATATCTTTCATAGAGGATTTTGAGCACCTATTAGGGAAAGTAGAGAACCCCTGTAAACACTTCGGCGCAGCCTTTGGAAGTGGAATAAATTGTCATTTTTGGAAAGGCTATAGCGACTTATAAATATTTATATTTTGCCACATTTCAAAGAATCACAGAAAAAGTAGGTTGGAAAGGACCTCAGGAGACCTCTATACAAATCTACCTGACAGGTAGATTAGGTTGCTTAGGATTTTTATTCAGTCAAGCTAGGAGTATTTCCATGGATGAAGATCCAGAGACCTCTCAGGTCTCTGTTTTCCAACACTGTCACAAGAAAGAATTCCTTTCTCATATCCAGCAAGTATTTCCTTTGCTGCAATTTTTAATCATTTCCCCTCTTTCCATCACTGCAATGCCTGTTAGGAAGTGGAAAACTACTGCTAATTCCCCTCTCACTGTTTTTGGGGATTAGGTTTTTGTTTTGGGCTTTGGTGGGGTTTTTTTGGTGGGAGTTTGGGGGCGGGGGCAGAGCTTGGGATTTGGGTGGTTTTTGTGGGTTTGTGTGGTTTGGTTTCATTGTTGGTTTTTTTCCCCCCATCAAGTTTAACTCCAACACTGTCAGTTTTCCAAATTTTCCAAGAACCTCAATTGCCTACATTAAAGAACACTGTCCCCATGTCCTAGATGATAATAAAAGCAATACAGAAGAGAAACACTTGGTGATGAACTATTAATTCATACAGCAGTGACAGCTCCAGGGCTTGATGGTTTTGGGTTTTATCCAAAAATATCTGGGTCCTCTTTGAGCAGCTTGAGTGAAGAAATGTTTTTCACAAATCTAGTAGTGCCTCACTACTAGATTAAGACTTCAAAATGATAATATTCTTCAGTGAACATTTGTATTCTGCAGCCATTTCTGACCACGATCAAACTGGCATCTTTCCATGTTCTGTATTAACTCAGGTCAGTTTTTCCTGTAGTTTTTCAAATAAGGTGAGATGCATTAAAGAGATTGAATGCCTTGTAGAGAAGCATGAGATGTTGTAAAAGAGAAGACAGGAACTCGCTAATTCTAATCCCCAGACAAATAAATAATAAGATTAAAACAAAGATGAAAGTGCAAATAGCAGTCCTAAACCAACAACCCCAAATCCTTTGAAGCTATTCCAGCTGGCAACTTTGATTAGACAAGTCATTTGCTAGGATGATTTTACTTCATCAGCCCTAAAAAGGTGAGCTAAGGTGGCTGTTAAATCTCCTCTGAGTGGAGAGAAGAAATCGCTTCCTTTTTCCAGCAGATTTTCTTCCTACCAATATGATATTGAAAATAAAGAGCTTTAGAGTTTGATTATCTTTAGGGTATTCACGATTGACCAACAGAAAGAGAACAACAAAAAACAAAATCAAAGACACACCCCCTAACAGAACAAACCAAAATAACTGAAGGATTCACTATCTATATAAAACAGAATTGATGTAGGCCATGCTCCACAAGACTGTCTAAAGGTGTCTAAAATTCATTCCCCAGACACATGGCAAACAGCTTTGTAGTTCAAAAGATGAAGAGCTCACTCAGCTGTAAAACTTCCCTGCTTCCTTGCCTCTGACCCCAACAGAGGAATTGGAAAAGCTTGAGGAATGACAGCACAGAACCTTTTGGAACCAACACCCTCAGGTTTTGTGAGGGAACATCATAAACTTTGATTTTTCAGCTGGGTTGTGCAAAGAGGTTTGACTTTGAGAAGGCAGCTTTTGCAGAATAAGAAAGAAATAAAAAGCCACTAAACATGGTGTCAGGACCCATCAGGCTGGGACCAGCCATGGGGGAGATGGAAGAACTAACAGATCAAAACATAAAAATCATTCCTTTGGAGAAGAAAGAACCCAAAGAACAAAAACATGTTCATTTTCCTTAGAGAGGCTGCTCAAAGACCAGATGCTACAAGTACTTCTTTATTTCTTAATGTACCTTCTTTCTCTGATACTTAATTTCTACTTGCCTTATTGGTCAAGTCTGCTTTTATTCTACAAAATCCTATGATAGCACCAAACCTTTGAGCTGTTGCTCTGCCCATTTCTTTGCCTTACAAATTCTCAACTGAATGTTTTAATTCCCATGTGCCAGATTGCCTCCCTTTTCAGTTTGGATATTGGTCTTCATTGCCATTCTTTTGATTGAGTTTGTAAATAGTCCTCAGCAAGCCACATTGTGAGAAGAATTCTTTTTGTTACACTGAAACAAGCTAACTGTAATCCCAAAAATATACAGCATTAACAGAGTTACACTGGGCAACACTAAAGTCCAGCAGCTTCTTTCCAAAGGGATACAGAGGATGCAAAGGCCAATGGTACAAAAACATGGCACACAGTGATGTCCTGGAGCCACCACCCCATCTTACAGCAATTAATATGTATTTTCCTCTATTTTCAGTATCTTGAGACTGACATTTACAATGTGACAAATAATCACTGTCACCAAGGCAGAACCAAAATGCTGGGAGTTCAGCATCCTCAAATCCCCACTACCTGATTTCCATCACTGATTTCTGAAAGAGCTGAGAATTAAAAGTATAGGATTGAAGAGAATTTGTTTGGGCTTGGGTTTTTTTTTTAATAAAAACCTGTCAAGTCTGGAGTGGAATAATAGGATTGAAGGAAAGCAACTGCAGAGACAGGAATTTAGAAAAGTAAAATCCAGCCTATGTGACCATAAGACCATTAGCCTGTTTGGACACAAATTTGGAGGAAGGAATAAAAGAGGGTACATGGAAAAGGAAGGAAAACACTCACAGATTTATCAAAGACAACTGTTTGCTAGACTGGTCTTCAGTTCTCTTCAATGGAAACACAAATTCACCTCATCTATTCTGATTTTACAAAAACACTGATTACAGTGCTGTGTCGAAAAGTTTAACACACAAGAAGTTGGGTTATTCTAACAACAACTGCAGAAGACAATCATATGGCATCATTCACTTCAAAATCCTGACACCTGCCACAGAAATGGATGACATCTGATAACCCAAAGTGCAGATTCCCATAAGGTATTACTTATATCAACTCATTTCAGTTATTTAATGCATTTAATCTCAGTCTACAAACAGCACTGTCTGAACTCTTCTGCCTAAGATCGCTCTCAGCAGGTGGCTATGACTTTTCAACATCTAAGGCTCAAACATCAAGCATTTAGGTGGGTTAATTTAGGTAGAAGAATCCCCATCTTGGGCATTAACCTTTCTCCATCCACCTCTATCCCAAAGAAGTTGTGCAATAATACTTACACGACTGATAAATCAACATATTGCAACTATGGAGAAGATAATTGCCCTCCCAAGGAGCATCAGATGATGTATTGCCCTGGAGTAGGAATTATTTCTATCTATGCAGAAGGTCCTTTGTCTGAAATACATATAATTTTAGTAATATATTTGCAAGAAATATATATCCACAAACAAAAAACTGATGCTGAGAAGGAATATCAGTATAATCAGGCAAGTACAGAGGTAACCACAGGAAAAAAAAACCTGAAAGAGATTGACCTGTTTACTTTGGTCAAACAAAGCTTAAGAAAAGATGTGGTTGCTTTCTAAACTGTGGAGAAAGCAAGATGCAAAGAGGGAAAGAACTACTTACACTAAAAGGGAATTGCTGGCACAAACCCAAATGTCTACAAATTCATAGCAAAGAACTGTTGGCAGGATGTCAAAACAGTGTTTCAAAGCCTTAGAGGAATAACTTTCCAGTAGGAATAACGGGCACAGCCTAGTAAATTTTGCAATTAAAATTATCATTTTTACAATTTATGTTTAAATCTTTGATTTTGAATACTTAAGATTAAATGGTGACATATACAGGAAAGGACTGGACTTGATCCAAATTGTGTTTTCCTTGCTCTATGCTTTCATAAAAGAATTACTCACATCTACCCTCCCTCAGCCCAGGTCACCATTCATCCTTATCCTTCCCTGCCCATTACTGCCTTTGCCTTTTGCCTCTCCAAATACACTCATATTACTCTCCACATCTCCTCAAGGCCTTTGTCTCAACCTGCACCTCCTGTCACTCTCCCTTCCACTACTTCCAAAAATAATACTCCAAGTCAGACATCAGACAAGCAAAGTTTCAGCCCAGGCATTTGTAGCCTTTCCAGGACTCGGTGTTCTGTTCAAATTCAGAGCTGAATCCTTCTTTGCAAAAGGTGACTGAAGTGCTCAGAAAGAGGGAGATCTACAGCAGTGTCTCCTGCTGAATTTCCTTTGATATTCACTCCTTCTAGGATTTTCTTGGCCTGACCCCAAGAGCAACTTCTGTAGCCAAGAAATCTTCTTCAGAACTGAATTCTTACAATGTAGGCATAAGACTGCTGGCTCTAGGCAGGTTGCTATCAGCACACACAGGCAACTCTGACATTTGACTTTGTTGTGGGGGCATATCCCCATCAGGATGAGATGCAGGGAGGGTTTGTACACACACCTGGTCTTCACTAAAGAGAGGAAACAACTGATGCTTAGCCTGTAGCAGTTTAGCCTGGATTGCCTCCCCCTGCTCCAGAGTAAGTGCATCCATTTTTGTCACTGGAAATGCGTGTCACATTGCACAAAATTATCCCACTCCCATTACAGTTTCACGAGAAATATTCTCCATCCCAAGGTTTGCCTCTATTTTTGGCTGTAACCTAAATATTGAATGTCAAGTCACAGAGAGGTCACTATGCTCCAAATGTAGGAATATCTTACAGGCCTTTTGTGGAGCACAATGGGCAACACAAGCAAATAAAAGGACTGCAGCGATCCATGGCTACATCACAACCCCAGAAATAAGTCAGTGGACCACTGCTTACTTTAGTAACCACTAATGCCTTTGTCTCTCAAACAACACACCAGCCTACCATGCTTTTCATTCATCTGCCATTTATGCCTTGTTGCAGAAAGGCACAGCAAAATACTGAAAGAGATGATACAATTACAGTTTACCCTACTGCTGTTATGGCCATACATTGAGCTATTTTTAGCACTAACCCAAATAGTAAATGTAAAATCACAAAGGGGCTCATGCGTCTGCATATGAAAAAATCACCCAAGCCTATAGTTTAATTCAGCAGCAAAAGCAGAAAAAGAACAAAGGAGTTAACCTAAATTTTGAAAATATGTTTAATTTCCAGAATTTCATTTAACTTTTCATAAAAACCTTTTTCTATCCCACACGTATTGAAAACTGAAATCACTTCCTCAATTTAAGGAAACTCAACAACATCGGGTAAAGGTATATTTAAGTCCTGCTAAAATTGTAATTTTGAAATACCTTCCAGTGCTCTGAATTATAACTATGAAGTTGCTCCCAGCACCTTTTAAATATTTGTTGCTTGGGTTTTGTTACATTTATGCTCTTTGAGAGCAATACAGTGATCTCTCCTCAAAAGCTCAAAGGGTTTATAGGCTCACATAAGTTTATCTTTTTATCTCCAAATAAATCAGCCTGAAAGCACTTACAGACGATATTTAGTTAACATATACAATTAAATTTTATTTTTTTTACTGACATTTCTATTGGTGAATATGCACATGTAGTTAATTCTCCAGCTGGAATGCCACTGGAGTGATCAGCCCCAATTAATAATAACCAGCATTATTTTGGTTTTAAGGGTAGATGGGTTTTCAGTCTCTGCCTCTGATCCCCTGCTCAGCTCTTTTTACTGCAAAGCCTTTGGACTTTCCATGTAGGTCACAGCTATGGTTGCCCATCTCTGAGTATTAGGAGCCAAAGAATTAAAATTGCCAAAGATGACATCTGGAATTTATTTCACCCACTACCAAAAGCTCCTAAAAAAAGCGCTACAAGTTTAAAAATTCATCTTAATGACTGACATGCAGTGAGATGTAATGAGATACATTTTAGTTGTCCTCATTATGGAGATCAAGGGTACTTTTGCAATTTTATTATAATTCAGTTCTTCGGTGTGTTGGTAACCTGAGTTTCCAGATCTTTCCGGAAACAAGAAAATGAGGTGTGCCAGGTTTTTATT
This sequence comes from Platyrinchus mystaceus, assembly GCA_035041135.1. Classification (NCBI taxonomy): domain Eukaryota; kingdom Metazoa; phylum Chordata; class Aves; order Passeriformes; family Tyrannidae; genus Platyrinchus; species Platyrinchus mystaceus. The sequence goes on from JAWWLV010000030.1 coordinate 2,318,692, forward strand.
TGATATATATAAATGTTGTTAGATAAGTTTTGCAATTATGAACTACTCTCCAGGCAAGGTTACACCCCCAAGACACCATCAACATTCTTGCAGACACCTTCTGAGTTAAGAGATTGCCAAAGGTTCTAACTCACCCTTTTTTCAGATGCTCACAATAATTAGTGATACTCCCAAAGAACATCAATGCATTAGGAAGAGATTCTTCTTTACATACAAACTTCTGTTTGCCTGGACTCTACAATTTCTAATGGAAAGACACCAATTCTTCTGCTTTTGCAAGATTTAGGTATTCCACACACCCCTCCTTGCATGGTGAGAAACCCACAACACGTGCAACCCTCTGCTGCTGCAGAGAACAGAACATTCAACTGATTCCCACTTTGATTAAAGACTAGGTAAACCATCATGTGTACATCAAATAACAAATATTTCACAAAATATATTTCCTTGTCAGTGGAAAAGGTTTCAGAAAAAAAAGGGGGAGGGATGGGGCAAAAAAATACAACCCACAAAGGTATTTCACCTTGTCAACAGACAAATATGGGAAGGTGTGACAAACTAACTGGAACCTGGGAAAACTTATAATAGTCCACTACTTTGAAATTCAAGAGTCATAAAACCAAGTGTTATATAGCTGGATATGGGTTTGATTATCCAACCAAGTTACTGAATCTACCCTTACAACCCTTCAAAAAGGGACTGGGCATTTACATACATTTAAAGGTACACTAAATATTTAAAAAATGGAAATAAGCATAATTGTTACAGACTCAAGACATTGTTAAAAACAGTGGCAGGAAGTGGATCATATCATGTCTGTCTAACCTGGGTTCTTACATTTTCCTTTGAAACATCTGGAGTATCTCTTACCAGACACAAAGTACTGGCCTGGACAGAGCCAACAGGACTTAGTTACTGTTATGCACTCTAAGGAATTCGACAGTCTGCAGGCAAAACATCTCAGAAATTCACAAAAATACACAGATGACTCACAGTACCTATTAAAAATACATATAAGAAAACTGAGCCTTGGACAAGTGACACAGCAACACCCAGCAGATGAGGCTTTGTAGCCCTACACTGTGATTACAGTAAGGTTTTCTTCTCCTGCAAATTCACCCATCATGCTACTGAGAAGAAACCAGCTTGGTCAGAGGCTCGGGAGGAAATTATTTTAGATTCACAAAACCTATGGATTGCCAGAAAAGAGAGATGAGCACTACCAATCACATTTCCTGAAAAGGTGCTAGAACTCCTACTATTCCACCTTGGGCATTGTAAACCAACATCTTGGCTCAGCAAATGAAAAAGTCTCAGGAATGCAGGGGTGGGGATTAAAAAAATTATTACAAAAATAAAATCACAGGCTCTACACAGTGTAGCTCAGAACCACCCATGGATTAGAAACTTGCATGGACTCTTACCATGCCCCTACCTAGCTCTCTGAAGGCTTGGCTTGGCTTGCAAGGTGTGTAGTTTTCACTTACATCTTCTTTACTTTCAGTTATGTCTGAAGGTCCTTAATGACGGCGCGGAAAAAACCCCAAATCTCTTTTGTCATCCCACAACCACATTTCAGACAAAGAGATTCTTGGCTTTAGGAAACATACAAAAGAAACTGAAATTTCCTCCAGGTGTCACAAACTGACACCTGTTTTCCTACAGATACCCTCAGTACATTCTGCACGGAGCATCCCAGTGCAGACACAAGGCCACGTGCCTGGCAGAAAACAAGAGAAAGGCAGACGTACTTACCACGAGGACAGCACTCAACCGGTCACTTTGGACCTGCTGCACCTGGATGCAGGGCCCTGGCACCTGTAACCTTGAGCCACTGGGAACATTCCCAGCATCACCATTTGGGACGTTGCTGTTACCAGGCCCAAGACCTACAGATGCCCTGTACAAGTAGGTGTGAGTCAGTTTGCCCACGCCGGTGACCTCCAGCATGTCCGGTGGCAGGTGGGAGCCGGGAAGCATGTGCACACTGTAGCAGTATTTTTTATAATCATCAGCTGGGCAGCAGCAGCCGCAGCAAGTCCGGCAGCGGCACAGCCGCACAGCGGCAAGGAAGAGGAGGAACGCCGCAAAGACGAACGAGACGCAGGCGAGGGAAATGATCAGGTAGATGTTCGTAGCGTTGAGCAGCGGCGCCGGTTCCCCGCTGTCGTCGAAGTCCGGCAGTGCCTGGGGCAGGGTGTCGGCCAGCAGGATGCCCACGGTCACCGTCGAGGAGAGCGGCGGCTCCCCGTGGTCCCGCACCACCACCACCACCTTGTGCTTGAGGAAGTCGGTGGAGCGCATGGAGCGCGCGGTGCGCAGCTCACCCGTGTGCGGGGACAGCTGGAACAGGGTGGAGTCGGAGGCGTGGGCCAGGTGATAGGAAAGCCAGGCGTTCTGCGCGTTGTCCTCGTCATCTGCCACCACTTTGGTCACCAGGTAGTCCTCGTCGGCCAGGCGGGGCACGACCTCCACAACTATGGAGCCGTTCTGGCTGGTGGGGTACAGGATGGCTGGGGCGTTGTCATTCTGGTCTGAGATGTAAACATTCACTCTTATGGCAGCACTCAAGGCTGGTGACCCGTTGTCCTTGGCTTCCACTTGGAAATAGAAGCTCCTAAGCTGCTCAAAGTCAAAGGCACGTTTTGCATAGATGCTCCCATTGGCCAAGTTCACAGACAAAAAGCTGGTCAGGGCACTGCCTGCAACTGTGGAATTCCTGAGCATGTAAGAAACCCGTCCATTCTCCCCTATATCAGGGTCAGATGCCGAGACCTGGTAGATAAGAGCACCAAGCGGATTGTTCTCCTCCACAAACACATCAAATGCGTCTGCACTGAAGACGGGAGGGTTATCATTCACGTCAGAAATCTGCACCCAAACGGTCTTCTGAGTGGTGATGGGTGGAGAACCCAAGTCTGTGGCAGTAATGGTGATGTTGTACTCACTGATCAGTTCTCGGTCCAGACCCTCACTGGTGACAAGGCTGTAGTAGTTTTGAAGGGAAGGCTTTAACTGGAAGGGAAGGTTGTCAGGGATCTGGCAGGTTACTTTCCCATTCTCCCCAGGGTCCTTATCCAAAATACTCAGCAGAGCTATCACCGTGCCAGGAACAGCATCCTCAGGAATGGGACTGGAAAGGGATGTAATTGTAATCTCTGGGCCGTGATTGTTCACATCAGTGATTTCCACCAGCAGCTTAGCTGTGCTGGACATGCCAAATGCCCCATTATCCCTTGCCTCAATAAGCAGCTCGAGAAGGGGTCTCTGAACAGCTAAAACGCCATTGACTGTCACCTCCCCAGTGTGTGGGTGAATTAAGAACATGCGCTGTAAGTCAGCAGAAGTCGTATTGCTAAATGAATACCTGATCTCTCCATTTGGACCTTCATCCAAGTCCGTGGCATGCACTTGGACTACCAGAGTGCCACTGGGGGAGTTTTCCAAGATACTCGCCCTGTAGACCGAGTGCTCAAATTCTGGTGCATTGTCATTGGTATCCAGCACAGTCACAATTATCGGGACATCACCGGACTTTGGAGGATTCCCACCATCTTTGGCTGTAAGCACAAGTCTGTGAGTGGCTTGCTGCTCCCTGTCTAAGGCTTTCTTCAGCACCAGTTCAGGATATTTACTCCCATCCCCGCGTATCTGCATTCCCAAATGGAAATGTTCATCGGGGCTCAGAGTATAATTCTGGACACTGTTAGCACCTTCATCAAGATCTTGGGCATTGGGGAGTGTAAACCGTGCCCCAGGTGACAGGAACTCAGGCACACTTATATGATATTCACTTAAGGGAAAGCTGGGGGAGTTGTCATTTATGTCCAAGACTTTAAATTCCATCCTATAAAGCTCTAGAGGGTTTTCTAACACGAGTTCATAATTCAGGAGACAGACAGACTTTAATTCACAAAGCTGCTCCCTGTCTATGGGCTCGTTAACAGACAAAGCCCCCGTGCTGGCATTTATATTAAAATATTGCTTACTTGAACCGGTGATCATGCGAAATTTCCGAGCTGAAAGTGTAGCTGCATCTATTCCTAAATCCTTCGCTATGTTCCCAACAGATGCTCCACGCTCTGTTTCCTCGGCGATGGAATACACTATTTGCCCGTCCGCGGTGCAGCAAATAAGGCAGAAGACCATTAAATAGCCCCGCATGCTTCCTCCCCTGGCTCAGCTCCCCGCAGACCGGCTCAGCAGGAACATAATCCAGAATTTCAGCGAACACCCCCCAACTTCCCGGCGGGAGGCACCGGGGCGCGCCGGCGGCAAGGCGAGAAGTTCTCTGCAGGCGCGGGAGGCTCCGCGGCGGCTCCGCTCCCTCCACCCCCCCCTCCCCGCGCCGTGCCGGCCGCTGCCGTGCGGGGAGAGGCGGCAGCTCCGCAGCGCTGCTCCCGCCGCCGCCGCCGCTCGCTGTGCCCGGCGCGCCGGCCCCGCGCGGTTCTTAGACGGGCAGCGGTGGCGACGCCACCCAGAGGCCGCGGCGACACCTGCGCCACCGGGGGAAGGGGCTGCGCTCCCCCCGCCGCCGCTGTCCCGCCGGCCGGCGGCTGCTTCTCCTCCTCCCCACCCCTCTTCTTCTTCTTCCCCTGTTTTTTAACGCCCCGACGGAGATGCGGGTGGGGGGAGCAGAGGGGGTGGGGGGCCGTCCGCGCCCCCGAGTGCGCGTCATGGATGTGTTTCCGTGAAGAGATGCAGAGCAGACCCCCCTCCCCTTCGTCCTCCCTCGCTGCGGTCCTTGCGGGAGAAGCAGCGAGAGGATGCGCTGCCGAGCGCTGTCAGAGCACCGCGGTGGAAGGGAAAGGCGGATGAGAAGTGACAGGCATCGGCTAAACATGGGTCAACACAGCCCAGGCACGCTCCGGCTGAGCACAACATTTCCCAGAGGGGGTTTAAGAGCACAATTAAAGGAGGCAGTCGACTCTACCCCTGTTAAACTTTGGGAGGAAAAAAAAAAAAAAAAAAGAAAGAAAAAGGACAGAAGGAAGGGAGAAAAAAGAAAAGAAAAAAAAAAAGGAAAAAGTCTCTTTCCTGCTTCACCTTCTGGACAAGGTAAATTAACACGGATTATTGGAGAGAAGGATCTCTGCTGTGACAGTCAGATCACCCCCAGCCACGGAGGAGCTCCCATCCAGCCCACCAAAGCAGGATGGGCATGGCTCATTGGCGGGGGGAAACGGGAGGCTGCAGCAGTCTTTACTTGTAAAGAAGTAAATATCAGTGCCAGAGAAATCTTGCATTTAGGACATGCCCAGGAATTGTAGGGAAAGATGAGCTGATACCACACAGAGACTGCAGATCACGAATGGAAAAAAAAATCAACCAAACATCAAAGCTTTCTGCCCCCCCCCGACTTTCCACATGCGGGGCACGGTCACCAGCTACCAGCTACCCCCCAAAGCAGGTGGCAGAGGGCAGAAAGTATTTCAAAATATCCTCCTGGAATGATTTTCAGCAGCAGCTTATACAAATGGGCCCCAAGCCCTGGCAGCATCTCCAATCTCCTCTGTTTCCACCTTCCTTCTGATCGAGTAAAGGCAAGAGGCTTTAAATGTGTGACAAGGACAGATCTTAACCCTTCGTGGTGTTTCTTTATGCAGCTCAGCACTGCCAGGCAAGTGAAACAAGACATTTCAATTATACATAGTATCAAAACCTCTCAAAGCAGGAGAAAATCTGGAGCACAGCCAAAAGTTGTACATTAAAGAAAATAAATAAATAAATAAAAAATCAATACATCTGTTTGCAACTTCACAACTCAGCAAAAACCTCACGGTCAGGTTCCTATCCTGCCCACACTGGAGCAAGTCTTGGTCAGCTGCAGCATAACTGTCCCTGGGTATTATAATTTTTAACTCTAGGGGAGGTTCTGGCAGTACCTGAATGTTGCATTTTATTTCCACTGCATTGATGTTACAACACCCCTTACAGCTCCAGGGAAAGCCTTTGCAGGGGGAGGACAGGGAGGAAGGAGGGGGCAGGTGCTGCAGATCAGGAGCTGCAGGGCTGCTGTGCATCCACACAGGTCATAAATCTGTTCAAAAACCATTGCACACAGTATACAAGGTAAGTACTCATGGTATGCTGTTTACCCTCTTTTCTTTTTGCAGAAATCCCCAATTCCCACCTTGTCACCACAGAATTGTCATCCAGACTCTCCCCACTCCAAATCTGCCCTAGATTCCTCTTCTGCCAAGATATGATGTCATCTACAATACCTGAAAAGTTATTGGGTTTACTGCTCTGTAGTGAAGCAGTCATTATAAACAGTCTGAATCAATGCAATAACACCTAAAAAGTCACAGAAAATACTGATATATTTCCCTTAACATTGTCTTGCAGCAAGAATAAATCCATCTGTTCAGAAAAGCCAGGACAGCCACATGTTGATACCTCAGGTGCACACAGAGATAAAACACACAGCCTCCACTCACCCATCAGTGACTCTCTTTACAGTGAAGAAACACAAGAATTTGGGGTCCAACATCCTCCTTTTGAACAGACAAACCCTCTCAAAGGCAGATTTTCCTTAAATATAATATCAGAATGACAAGTTGTTGTTACACATACTGGTGCCCAAAATACCAGCAGTGCTAGCAGAAACTGATTAATGAATGGCCAAATACCAAAGTAATTGCAGTTTTGCCTCTTTTCAAGATGTACTCACCTTTCAGGAAATATCTGGCAGCCTACAATGATATTAGTCTTTATTCCATTTATTTACTACTCATTAACCATGAAATAAATTCTTCATCCTTCTGCTACATCTCTAAGTTCACAGCATTGCCCAGTGCTGTTTACAGGGCTCCAAGGGAACCTGCCTCCAGTTTGCTTTGGTTTTAACAACACTTTTAAAGCTTACCACCCTGCTTTAGTATTTTGGCATCTTGTCCTTTTTCACTGTGGACAGCAACGTGTCAGGCAGCCTCATTCACCAGAACAACGCCAGCTTCATCTCAGCACCCAGATCCTACCACACTGCCTTCCCAATCCAGCATGGATGAGTGCCTGATCCACATGCTGCTCAGGTAGACAGCTTTGGGTCACAGCCAAGATCTAGTGCTTAGTAATATTGAATATCCAGGGCCAGTTACACTACACACACTCCTGCCATGAAGGGAGTAGCACTGTTGTGCCACGGGGGCACAATCCAGCCTTACCCTCTGTGCAAAGCCACTGCTCTGCTCAACAGAATCCCAGGCATGTTCCTCCCTGCCTGTTTGAGCTTCCCCTTCCACATTCAGCTGCTCCGATGATCTCAAAGGTGCCTTTACACTCAGTTTCTCTACTCACACTCTTTTTGGGCTGCCTTTCCACCTAACTCTTCTTTACAAGGTCTCCAGTCTCAAAGGGCTCCTCTCCACCTCAAGTCCCTTAACCTAATTATGACCTTTAGTTGTATTAATGTACTCAGTTGCATTAAACAACTTTAATGTAAACACTTCTCTTGTAATCACAGTGGATAATGTAAGCCCTGTTTGAAACTCCCCGTCTCTGATCTCACGTTTGCTATATCCAAACCACTCCCTATTCCCTTCCCCGGGCTTGACCCATTCTTAAAGCCAGTTTGACATGACTCACTAAGGAATTCAGCTTTCTGTGATCCCAAGAGCGTGGGCCGGGTTCTCTGAGGTCTCACTCGCTGC
>JAWWLV010000030.1:2357388-2371045 GCA_035041135.1 Platyrinchus mystaceus
AGAGGAGAGGAGAGGAGAGGAGAGGAGAGGAGAGGAGAGGAATTTCTAGCATCTTTGGAGGCTGTACTTAACCACTGAGTGCCACAGACTGGGCTAGATGCAAAACCCTTGGAGGTCCCTGTGGATTTTAGCTCTGTCCTGCTGATACTGAGCCTTCTGGGATCTCAGACCACCTGTATCCATGGCTTTTCCCAGTCTGACCCAACTGCATTCAGAGCACTGTGTCCCTGCTAAGGTTTCCTGGGGGATTCACTGCCTGCTCCTTGGCTCTGTGCGTGGCAGACAGGAGCAGAGCTGAGCATCAGCCCCTCTGGGTCTTTCCCTCTGGCCTCTTTTCTCTCTACCTCTGGACTCATTTTGTCTCTCTGGGATACATTTTCAAGCCATTACAGAGATATAAGTAACGTTTCCATCCAAAGAGTCTATTCAGCAACAGCCAGGTTTGTGCTGGTGCCCAGAAGCACTGTGGGCCTGCCTCACATGGCCCGAAGCATTTTGCAGCCAACTGCACCACATGGCAGCTTTCCCGCTGTCCTAGAAGCAAATCTCTAGCTGGCTGGCAGGTCCCTGAAAGCCAAATTTGCCTCTGGATCTCTGAGAGAGCTGGAATGTATGAGAGGGGTACATAGTGGGCGTTCTGCTGTGCAGATCTCCAAAGGAGCTCTCATGCCCGTTGCATTACCAGGCTACAGAAACCAGCTAGTGCTCATCAGCTGTGCAGGAGTGTAAGCACACGGAGAGTTGTAAAAATAACTAGTTGTAGGGCAAAGACCTTGCATTTTTAATGAGATCCTGTCCCCGTGGGAGATCTTCAAAGGAGATCTCATCTATTAGATGGACGATTCTGACCAGACATGCCCTTTGAAGAGGGATAGTAGTGTGGTTGAATTAGATTTATGCAAGTGCTCTCTCCCCTGAAGCAAGTCCCTTTTTATTGTCCTTTTTGTCAATATGGTGATTGAAAGGAAAGATTTAAACTGAGCTCTTGTCAGTGCAGGTTTTCCTTCAGCTAAGCAGAAGGGGATCCTCAGGGAATGTGGGGTGTTGAGGCCTGGGCTGGGCACTGTGTAGCTCAAATCCCTTTTGGAAGAGGCCTGACCTGGAGGTGCAGACCTGGGGGTCAGCAAGAGGCACAGATGGGCCCCACGGGCTGGGGATGGTCAGGAGTAATGGAGAGGAGGGGGAGGCAATTTATAGTTGAAGCTTGGTAGTAGGGGTTGAAAAAAAGCCAAGAAAACACACTGGAGAGTGACACACTCACAGGGGAGGTGGCAAAACCTGTCCTCTTGGTTGTTCAACCCCACGATTTTCCAAAGACAGAGCTGCAAAGTGTCACTTTCAAATGCCTGTGGTTTGGAGCTCCATTTGCCTTTGGGAAGCCACACCTGGGAACCTGGCACAAAACGCTGTCTCCATGCATTCATTTTGGTCCTGGATGCCATGAGGCACTGGGGGCACTGGGTGCTTTGGCTGTGTGAGCTGGAACAGAGCAAATGCCTTGACTCTGCTGCAGAGGGGCTGTGGCTGAGCCCCTCACTGCAGAGGGGCTGCAGTCCTCTCCCAGTGCCTGACCAGCACCACCTACAACTGCAGGGGAGATACTGCCAGAGCTAATCCAAGGGGAGGGGGAGATGCTCTCTGCCCCGCAGGGAGTCAGGTCCATTTGATGCTTTTATTACTTCTTGAGGCTGTTATTAATCTTATTGTATCACTTTACATAATTCCCTTGTTCTTTTGAAGCAGTGGAACAGGCTAATGCTGTACAGAGGTCTCAGGCAGTGGCTGTTTGGGGTTCTTTTTTACCCTTAACACTCTCTAGAGACCCTTGAAGAATGCACTTGGCAGCATAAAATCCTTCATCCTGCCGTCTAATTGGGACAGGGAATATTTCATCTACCCGCAGTCAGGCAGATGTGAGCTGGGACTGAAGTCACCAGAAGCAGCCTGGTCCCTTTCATGTCCAAAGCACTGTCCTCCTGTGTCCCTGACTCCCACGGGGCCCCTTTGAGTGCTCCCTGCCCCCCAGTTCCACTGAAGAGCAAGTTGGCCACTTGTAGACAAGGACTTTTCTGGGTTAATCCCAAAAGCCGCATTGCAGCCTCCCCAGGCCAGTCACTGAGCAAGGAGGGGGTAAGAGAAGGACAGTCATGGTGTGGCCACCTCAGACTTTATCTGAAGGTGAACTGCTTCCCACATCAAGCCCAGAGTAATCCCACCACCAGACACAGGCCCGCCTGTCCCCGGGGAGCCGGTCCCTACACCTGGCACACATCCAGGTTATCTCTGGATCCTGGTGTGGGGTCAGCACCCAGGGCAAAGCTTAAATGAACCACAGAAAGCAGAATAATAGCAACGAGGCAACAGTGCCAGATCCAGCCCCTCTCCCCAGCAGCTCAAAGCCCTGTATGCCCATGCCTTGGTGCAAACCCCTCTCTGCCCCAGCTGGAGCACGGAGCTGTGTGACAATTCCACCTCCTTCCAGCCATGACCCCAAAGTACTCCTGAACCCCTGGGAGGAAGAAAGGGGGCCTTGAGCCCCCAGAATCCAGGGGAAGTGAATAAAATGAGCACTTGGCACAAATGAATAAAATGCTGCTCCAGAACTCGGGAGGCCAGAGGGACACACGTATCTCCTGGAGCTGGGAGTGCTGCTCCAAGAGCTGCGCAGCCATCCCTGCTGTCATGTGCAGTTCAGGGACAGCCAGGAGCCAGGGTGAGCTATTAAAATACAATTTATTGGTACAAATCAGACATCATGAAACAAACTCGGTTTAGAAAGAGCTGTCATGTTCTGCACAGATGGGTTGGAAATGAACTGTCCCGTGACCGGAGCGATTGGCAGTGGTGACAGACAGACTGGGTGGACAGGTGCAGGGAGAGCAAGGCAGGGAAGTGACTGTTCTGGGGCTGGAGTCCTGCCCTTGAGGGCCCCTGACAGCCAGCTAAAAGTCTTCAAAGAGAAGCAGGGCGCAGTGGGAGAGGTCTGTCCTAGGCAGGAAGGGTCCCCAGTGCAGGGGTTCCTCCAGACATTCAGGACTTGGGGAAAACAGATCCAAGTGAGGGCACAGGGAGGAGGGAAGAGGACAGTCACCTGTGCTGGGGCCACTCCAGTGGCTGGAAACTGTTTTTCATTCAGGTGATGTTGCCTTGGGCTAGACAGTTGCCCAGCAGGGCCTCACCTTGTGCATCTCTCACCTGCTTAAGCTAACAGCTCTCCTGGCCATCCAATCCCTGTGTGCCCATGCTATTCCCAGAACAAAGGCTGGCTCTGTCTTGGACACTGGTTGTGTCCTGGACTTTGGGTCTCCAGTCCTGCAAGTGTTTGGGTCAGGATTTGAAGGGAAGCACCCATAAAGGCTGGGGTTTGCACTCACTGCCCAGAGAAGAGAGACACCAATGGCTGCTCTGGGCATGCAACACATCCCACTGGATCTCAGGGACAGAGCAATGGTCACTGCTCCGGGACGTGGGGTCAGGCTTGGCTGAACCAGGCTTGGTCTGCACACACTTTCCATGCCTACTGGGACAGAGATACAGGCATGCAGCTCAGTACATTCACACAGCCAGACAAGACAAAGTGACAATGTTTACAGAGATGGACAGTCCCTAAGGGGACATGGGAATGGGTAAACTCAAGGCAGATTTGCTTAAATCTGGTCATATGGACCCTGAACAGCACCTGCTGCCAACACAGCTCTGCAGGATGAGATGGGAGAAATGCCCCCTGCTGCCCCTCCCTCCCCCCCCCCCCAAATCCCTATAATTTTCAGTCTCTTGCTCCTTAAATCCTTTCCCCATGCTCTGGGTGAGCCACTTTCCCAGCAGCCCTGCAGAATCCTGAGTGGTCCATTCATGGAACTCTGTGCTGAGGGTGGACCTGGCAGCTGAAATAATGTGACAGATTCCCAGATAGAGCCATCCAGGCTATTTCAGGTCATTGTTGATAACCACACTGTCATGCATGTCACAGTAAGTCGTCATCTTCTTCCTCTTGCCAAAGGTGGAGAAGCTGTTCTTGTTCTCCCGGCCTGGGAAGAGGGGCCCATCCTTGCTGGAAAGCAGAGTGGGGGTGCCAGGGATGTAGACATTGTGCTGATAATCCAGGGCTGGGATGTGCCCTGGGTACAAGGGGTTGTACTGGGGGGTCCAGATGCTGTTGGAGCCTGCAGAAGTCTTCTGAAACTCTGGGGGAAAGATGAGTGTAAGACTGGCTCAGGGAGGTCACATCCACAGCTCAATGGGACAGTCACATCCAAGTCCCAGGATGCGATTCCTGTGTCAACAACCTGCCTCCCAGAGCCTGGACATCTCTTCCACCCCACAAAACTCTACTTCTAGGACCAGGGATGTGACACCCCCCTGCCACTGCACCTCCAACAAGTGACCAGAGAGTCTGGTCCTCCCAGCCCCAGTGTCCCAACACTAACCAGAGACAGGAGTCACCAGCGTGCACAGCCTCTCGTGCTCCTTCTGGAGGGCTCTGCGGATTTCCCCCATGTCTTCCAGGCTCTGGGAGCTAAAGAGAAGGGATTTGTTTAAAGCTGTATTGGAGAAAACCTCCCCATCCCCACATCCCACTTCCCCCTGCTCCCTCTGTTCCCACAGTGCTGGATTTGGTACCTTTTCAGGGTAGGTCTCTGAGTGCTTGGAGGCAGCCAGTCCGTGTTGGGCTGCTTGACCTGGAAAACACAGGGAAGGGCACGGCTGGTTATTGGGACTCTCTGTCAGTCAGACCAGCCCAGCCCTATCAGCACAAGCCTTGAGCAGCCAGGGGTGCAGGACCCCATCTCCTCTTACCCCATACCCTTTGTGGAGATCCAGGCAGCACTTTCCCATTTTTGGGAAACTGAGGCAGAGTTGAACCAGCCTTTTCCCTTCTGGACCTTTTTCACCCTCCTGAGACACTGGGGTGGTTTGAGGCTTGCTCTCTGACTGGGTGAGGTTTAAGTCTGTCCTTCTGGGGAGGGACAGGGCATTTTCCTACTCCTGTTAATTTTTTAAAGCCTTTTTTTGCAGGTGCAATGGTGACTTAGCCCAGGCCTGAGGCACCAAATGGTGAGAGATGCAGAAATTGGCTGCAATGCCCCATGTCCCAGGAGGATTGCAAAAACTAGGGGAAAATCCCATTAAAGGAAGACAGTCCAGGAGTGCAAGGAGACATGTGGAGAGAAAGTCTTGGCAGAGAGTCTTGGGCTCTCCTCGGAAGGGCTGGTTTATTAAAACTCAAACATAAGTGGATTAGACGCCTCATCACTCTCCATCCTTGTAATCGTGTTTCGGAAAGAGTCTTTCACCGGGGAAATGAGACATTCCTCATTTCAATACCTAACAAATGTTGACATCAAAATCCCGCCCCTAAACCCCCACTCCCTCCCTGCCCTCTGGCACAGCCCGGAACAGCGACCAGGCCTGGGACAGGAGCAGTGCCGGCGGCACAGGGACCAGCCCCGGATACAGCAGCGGGACACCGCTGAGCTTCCACGGGGGAAGCGGAGCTGAAGCTCAGGCTGTCCCAGTGTGAATTGCTCACTCACACGGAGGAGAAACCACCCCCACCTTCCCACCTTCCCCAGGGCACCGGAGCATCTCTATTGCCTCTAATGGGTACAAAAGGCGGTGGGAAGGGATTTCCTCTCGCCTCAGCCGAGCCTGGCGCTCCCCGGGTAATTAGACCCATCGGGAAGCTCGGTGGAGTTCCCGCTGCCTGACGGCTCCTAATTCCCGCAATGATCAAAGGCTCCGGTTATTCTCTGGGAGAAGCCGTGCCTGGTTTCTCCCGTGGCAGAGGCTGAGGGAGGGGGCTGGGGGGACCCGCGGAGCACCGGTAAGCACCGCTGGGCACGGTGTTACCTCCTTGGAGACCTGGAGATGCTGCTCTGGCCGGGACCGCTTCCCAGGATCCTTCTCGTTGTTTCGTGGGGGGCTGCAGGGTTTGAGGAACATGAAGTCGCTCTGAGCAGACTCAGGACCAAGGCAGACCTTGTAGCAGTAGCCCGGGGGGCCGCCTGCAGGCACGTCAAGGCAGGTGGCAGCCGCGGTCCCTGCGGGGGGCTGTGCCGTCAGGTTGGAAGTCTTCAGGCCATCAGAGGAGGGCCTGGACCCAGGGCAGCAGTGGCAGCGGGGCGGGGAGCAGCTGTCACCTTGGCGGGAATGCCGCTCTCCGCGGCAACGAATGGCTGTGAGGATGAGGATGGCGAGGAGGAAGGTGAAGGAGATGGAGCCCAGGGAGACAAGGAGGTAGAGGGTGAGTGGGGAGGATGAGGAGACCTCTGGGGGGAGACTGAACTCGCTGAAGTCAGAGAGAGTCTGAGGCATGGTCTCCACCACGGAAAGCAGGAGGGACACAGTGGCAGAGAGGGCTGGCTGCCCACCGTCCCGTACCTGCACCACCAGCCGCTGCCGGGTGGAGTCCTGCTCCAGGAAGGAGCGGAGGGTGCGCAGCTCGCCCGTGTCCGGTGCCACGCTGAAGAGGGTGAAGTCAGTGGCCTGAAGGAGCTGGTAGGAGAGGCGAGAGTTCAGCCCCGCGTCCGCATCCACCGCTGACACCGTGCCCACCAGGTAGCCAGGCCTGGCTGATCGCGGCACCAGCTCGGTGGCCACGGAGCCGTTGTGTGGCAGGGGGGAGACGATGACCGGAGCGTTGTCGTTCTGGTCCAGCACGAAGATGTGGACGGTGACGTTGGCGCTCAGTGGGGGGAACCCCGCGTCCTGCGCTTGCACCTGGATCTGGAAGCTGCGGATCTGCTCATAGTCGAGGGAGCGCAGGGCATACATGTGCCCACTGTCTGAGTTGATAGACACGTAGGTGCCCACAGGCATGCCATGGATGTGCCCATCGGCAATGGAGTAGGACAGGTAGGCGTTCTGTTGGCAGTCAGGGTCCAGTGCACTGACAGAGCAGATGGAGGCGCCCGGCGCGTTGTTCTCCATCACGTAGACGCTGTAGGAGGGCTGGAGGAAGCGTGGGGCGTTGTCGTTCACGTCAGACACCGGGACGGTGAGGGTGCTGCGGGTCAGCAGGGCGGGCGAGCCCATGTCCCGCGCCGTGATGCTCACGTTGTACTCAGGCACAACCTCCCGGTCCAGCGCCTGCGTGGTGACCAGCGTGTAGTAGTTGCGGAAGGAGGAGCGGAGCTCGAAGGGTACGTTGGGGCCAACCTCACAGCTCACACGCCCGTTGTCCCCAGAATCCCGGTCCAGAACGCTGATGACAGCGATGACAGTGCCTGGGGGGGCGTCCTCCAGCACGGGTGTGGACACTGAGGTGAGGGTCACCTCTGGCGCATTGTCATTGACGTCGAGGAGGTGCACGAGCACCCGGCAGTGAACGGCCACGGCTGAGGGTCCACGGTCCTTGGCTTGCACGTAGAGCTCGTGGAGACTGGCCCTCTCATAGTCCAGGCGGCCCTTCAGCAGCACCTGCCCACTGCGGGGCTCTATGTGGAAGAGCTCCCGCACGCCCGGCGGTGCGTGCCCACTGAAGGAGTACTCGATCTCCCCGTTTGGGCCCTCATCCAGGTCCGTGGCATTGAGCTGGATGACCAGCGTGCCGGCAGGGGCATCCTCAGGAAGGCTCACGCCGTACGAGGGCTGGTCGAAGGCGGGCACGTTGTCGTTGGCGTCCAGCACGGTGACGAGGATGTGCGCGGTGCCCGAGCGCTCGGGGACGCCGCCGTCGAGAGCCGTGAGCAGCACGCGGTGCACACGCTGCTGCTCGCGGTCCAGGGCGCGCTCCAGCACCAGCTCCGCAAACTTGCTGGCGTCACTGCGCGTCTGCACCTCGAGGGAGAAGAAGCCGTTGGGGCTGAGGCGATAGGTGTGCACGGAGTTGGTGCCCACATCGGGATCCTGGGCGCTCTCCAGCGGGAAGCGGGCACCGAGCACGGCGGACTCGGCCACCTCCAGCACGTACTCTTGCCAGGGGAAGGTGGGCGCGTGGTCGTTGATGTCCAGCACCTCCACCTCGACGCGGTAGAGCTCCAGCGGGCTCTCGACGAGGAGCTGCAGGTGGAGCAGGCAGGTCCCCCCGGCCTCGCACACCTCCTCCCGGTCAATCCGCTCGTTCACGAAGAGGATCCCGTTCTCCAGGTTCACCTCTAGGTGCTGCCTGGCCCCGGCCCGTGACACGATGCGGAACCGCCGCGCTGACAGGGTGGACACGTCCAGCCCCAGGTCCTCTCCCAGGTTGGCCACGAAGGCTCCGTGTTCCAGCTCCTCCGGCACGGCGTAGCGCAGCTGCCCGCCCGCCGGGGGCCCGGCCAGCAGGAGGAAGAGGAGGGAGGGAAGAAAGAACTGCCCCCGCCTGGAGCCTACCCCGGCCCCCATGGCCCCGCAGCGCTCCCGGGGACGCGGAGTGGCACCCGCGCCGCCGCCTCGTCTTCTCTCGCCCCTTGCACTTCCAAAGAGTTTCGGGCTGCCGGGGGCGCCGGGGGAGGGCCCTGCCCGGAGCTGGGAGGCCGAGCCGCGGCCACCAGCGGCCACTTAACCCTTTCCCCGCTGGCCCCGGCGAGGGGCTGCAATCCGGGTGCCGGTGCCACAGCAGAACCTGTTTGCGGAGCCGGTCGCACCTGGGGAGGAGACCAGCTTCGAGGAGATCGCGTTAACGGCGGTGGGAGCTCAGGCGAGACCGATCGCTGCCCGGGGCACCGGTATTACCCCACAGATGCTGTGCTCGTCCCCGCGGTAGATTAAGAGGAGCCCGGATCGCGGCGGCTGCCAAATCCCCCGGCCGCGTCCCCCGCCGTGCCGGTCCTAACCTTTACCAGATGGTTAAGCCCCTCCAGACTTGATTACATTTCCCTGCACACCGTTTTCCTTGTAATGCGGAGTTTTTAATTACCGGAGCAGGGGGGATTACAGCCCTGGATAAAGCTGAGCCCATCAGCGCGGAGGAACAGAGACCCCCCCCCTTCCCTGCCTGCTCCCACCCCCGACACCCCGCTTGCCCACAGCCCCGCGCCCCTAATCCCGCTCCCCCACCGGCCACGCCAGTGTCAGCCCCCTCGGGCTCTCGGGGCACGATCCCGCCGGAGACCCCAGGACTTGCCCCCCCGACCCCCAGCGGTCCCCCCCACCTCGGGCACAAACTTTCCGCCCCCCGCGGAAGGCGAGGGGGAGGCGGGAGTGCAGCGAGCCGCGGGTCCCCCACCGGCCCCCGGAGTGCGACAGACGGTGCCCCCTGCGCCCCCCCCCTCCCCTCCTCGCCCCGGTACCGCTCACGGTCCCTCCGCTGGCCGATCCGTTCTCCCCGCAGACCCGTCTCCGGCCGCCGCCTCGCCCGGGCAGCTCCGCGCGTCGCCTCCCACCGGCGCCGTCCCCGGGGGCGCTCGGTAACGGGACGGGGCGGCCGCTGCCCCCGCCCCGCGTCTGCTCAGGGTGCGGATAATCCCCTAACGATCTAGTTAAGGGCTCGGCGGGGCTCGGAGCGGCTTTAGCCGGGCACTGATATTTCACCGCCTTTGTCTCTGCCTCCCGGTCCCCGGTGGGAAGGGAATCGCCGGCCCCAACCGCTCCCCCCACCCCGCTCCCCGCGGGGACCCGCGTGGGAGGCAGGATCCAGCGGCGACCGGGAGACCGGAGGAGGCAGAAGGCGGCAGGGCTGGAGGGGTTTGTCGGGCTGGGGAAAGGGGATTTGGTCCCTGGGAGCGCAGCGGGACCCACGCGGGACGAGCCGCGCTCGTGGGGCCGCCGGTCGGGGAGAGGCGCGGGCAGGGGCGGGCAGGTGGAAGAAGCTGCGCGGCTGGGGCACGCGTGGGCTCGGGCCGCTCACGGGTGGAATCGGGACGGCTCCCGGTAAGTGAAGCCTAGGCTGCATCGAGAGCGCCGGTCACTGCCAGCCTGTCCCCCGCACCATCTCTCACGCCGGGGCCACCCCCTGGTGCCGTCGCTGTCACCCCCCGCCCCGATCTGTTTCTCACTCATCCCCCCCGACCCGCGATCTGTCCCCACAACCCCGCCCTCCATCACTGCCCAGCCCTCCCGGGGCTGGGATCGCGGAGATGGGGTGCCGGGGGTAGCACTCCTCGGGGAGCCCCCCGAGGGCTGCTCAGGCCAGAGGGGGATTGGGAGGTGGGAGTGGAACTGTACACAGAGATTTTCGGGGGTATTATTTCACTCCCGCCAGTCCTTCTCCACCTCCTACCAAGTGCATTTTGCAAAATCCTTGAAGCGGCTCTGGTCCTATTGTTTGATTTAGATTAAAATATTCACCATCACCGCACGCCCCCACAGGTGCACCGGCAGGATCCGAACCCTCCCGGCTCCCTGCCTGATCCTTCCTACCCTTCTCCAGCTCTGTTTGGTGGTGCCCCCTCCTCGCCCCCCGCAGCTCTTCATCGCTGCTTCCTTGCGGGGGGCGCGGGGGGATCGGTATCATGTCCCCTCCTTGCTTTCCCCCCTAAGGGACGTCACAGGATAGTCCCATCCTGTTCCTTTTCCTCATCTCCCCAGACCCTGGGCTCTCTTCCTGCCCCCTTCCCAGCCCCCATAGTTCCAGTGGACCTAGGTCAAAAACGTGTGGGGGCTTGCGAGGAGGCACAGACTTGTTCGGTGGATCCCTTTCCTGAAGGAAATGGCACAGGCTGGGAGTGCTGCAGAGGGACGGGGGATCCAAAAAAGAGCCCTGTTTGGAAGGGCAGACAAGGGTGAGCAGCAGGATGGGGTGGATGGAATGGGGACAGTGCAGCACCCCCGCTAACACCCCACTTCATGTCCTGCAGATTTTAAGGCCCCTCTTGTGGTGCAGGGGTGTGTTCAGCTGCCAGCCCTGCTCTCTTGGGGTAAGGAACCAGGACGCAGCTAGGAGCTTGTTTTTGGAAGATGCTGGAAGCTAGAGGGGGAATGTCTCTCTGAGATGCCTTGGCACGGGCGGGTGGGTGGCCGGTTGCCGCAGGTCAGCACTGACGTGTCTTGGCAAGGCCACTCGGAGAGATCAGGGTGGGATGCAGCAGGATATGCCGCAGGTTGAGCTGCCTTGGAAAAGCCACGCAGAGAGCAGGGATGGGGGGGACCATCACCCAGCTGCCTGGGGGAATCAAACCTTGCCCAGCCACCGCTGTCACTCCATTCTCCTGCCCGCTGCGTTCTGGGGCAGCACAAGGGGCTGCAAGAAACACTGTCCCTGCCAGCCCACACAGCCCTTCCCCCAGCTCCCCAGGGCTCCCGTCTGCCCAGCCGTGCATGTGGCTTCACTGCGCCCTTCTCGCTCCGAGCGGGAGCAGTTATAGTTTGTGGTGCCCAAGAGGGCAGCCATGGTGGGAGGGGGTGTCTCCCGGTGGGAATGAGAGCAGCCCTGGCCCCGCGGCTGGGAAGTCACTCCGGGGTTGCTTCTGCAGGGTCAGGTGCTGGGGGGGTTTGGTCTTTGAAGCCACAACGCTCTGTGCAGCAGGATGCCCTGATCAGTGCTCCTTCCTCTCCAAACCTTGGTTCCCCCCTCGGGAGGACAGCCCGTGCCCTGGAGGGGATGGTGGCTGTCTTGGAGAGTTTATCAGGGCTGGTGGGCACTCTGCCTGCCCTTGGGTGCTGGGATGCAAGACGTGAAACTGCCCATCCTCTTTCAGAGGCGCACAGGCGCAGGATGAGAAGCTGGGGGCATGAGCTGGAGAAAGGAAATTCTTATTATGGAAAAAATCTTCACTGTGAGGGTGATAAAACACTGTCACAGGGACCAGACCGGGGCAGGGATTGCCATCCTGGAGATCCTCCTGATCTCTAGCTCTGAGCAGAGATGTGCCAGGGACCTCCAGAGGTCCCAATGGAACAAAATCCTGGTGTGATTCAGAAAGTCCTAGTCTGTAGCAACCCACACTGAGCAGAGGTGAGGAGGTCACCAAGGCAAGGGAGATCATTGCCCAAGAGCCCAGGATCTGAGAGTACAGGTCCCATATTTGTCAGGAGCCACTTCTCTTCACAGACCCCACACACAGAGCTGAATGGAGCAATGAAGGATGCCAGGGACTCCATTCCCACTGGAAGTACCTTGTCCATGTGTTCTGGCCTGCAGGGTACTGGAGTTGCTCAGCACCCTCCTCTTCCCCAGCAGCAGTGCAGGAAGACCTTTTGCACCAGACAGGATGTGTTCACAAAGTCCTATGTGGCTTGTAGATGAGAAGATGTAGCTGAGGTGACCAACTCAAGGGTCACTACTGGTAGAGGACACTGGATTCTTTTGGAACAACTCCCCCAGTCCCTCTGCCTGGGACAGATGGCAGCTGAGACACAGGCTCAGCTCCACGTGGACCCTCTGTAGCCATCACCTACTTCTGAGCATTTTCAGGACAAGGGGACATGTGCCCCATTCCTTCTCAGCTTCTGGGGGAGGCAGTTCTGGCTCCCTGTAAGACACAGACTTCAGTGGCAGCTCAGGAAGACAATGTGTCCCTTCCTGCTCCAGAGGAAGGGAATTTCTTGCAAGCCCAAAGCTGCTTTAATGGCTGGTGTCTTGTTGATCTTGAAATAAGAGACGTGGGACCCAAAGCAAAAGTAGGATATGTCCCCATTATCCTGAGATCTGGGACTCATGTTACCCTGGGCATCCTCTTAGAGGATCTCCCTAAAATGTCATAAGGGGATGTCTCTTTCCTGAGAAGGATGGACAAGGAAGGGGAGATCAGTGAGCAGGAAATTAAAGGTAAGCAAGAGTGAAATGATTGCATGAGGGAAGAGCAGATGTTCTGGGAGAGAGGTGACACCTCTCCCCTGTCAGGCACCAGTGTGACCGATCTTGGAATATTACGCACAGTACCTGTGCCCGAAGTTTTGAAAGAAGATTAAAAAACTGATTCAAGGCTTGGAAAAATACCTTTCAGGGAGAAGTGTACGTGAAACTGCCTGAATTCTGTGCAAAAATAAGCCAGAGAAGGTTTGATGTTAAAGCCAGGCAGGTGTCACAAGGAGGAATGCTGGGGACAACAGAACAGTCTTAGGAATGTAGAGCCATGGCTTGAGCCTGACATCTCCATGTGTTGGGCAGTGAGAGAGAACTGAGCTGCCAGGACTGTTGATGGTGGCCATGTCTTTTGGTGTCTTCAGATCTGTGTGGAACAAGATTCCCAAGTCCCCCAGTGTATCTTGATAAAATGGGAAGACTGGCCCCAGGGAGAGGGGTTCTAATTGAGCTCACCTCTCTCCTCCAGCAGAGAAACCACTGCAGCTCTCCCCTCTGTGTGGGTGATTCCTCAAGAAATTTGGCCTGCTCTTTCCTGAGAAGAAGGTCCTTTAGCCACAAGGGAGTACCTTGTCAGCTCCCAGAGTGGGGCTACAATCCTAACACAGTCCAAACAGCCCTTACAACTTTCCTTGGCAGAACTCATGATTCTGTGTTTAGATCCTGAAACCTCTCCTCTCCTCCCCTCTCCTTGGGCAATGCGCTAAAGAGCAGCTGGAAAAGTTGGAGCTGGGATGCCAACGAGGAGGCCAAGGGGCAGAAGTTGGACTGGATGTTTCCTTGTCCTCTCCACACACATATCTTGCATCAACACCCAAACAACATCCCAGTGCCTGCAGTCCATGCTGGAGTCCCACATCCCTGGGATAAGTTGGTTTCAGAAGGGCAAGGCAGGAAAAGGTACGTTTCCTTTGTTCCATTTCTAGGTTTTAGCCATCTGATTCTATGGAAACATCCTGGATCTCTGGAGTAAAAATTCTAATTCTTCCAGTC
>JAWWLV010000030.1:2371145-2382511 GCA_035041135.1 Platyrinchus mystaceus
CCATTTCTAGGTTTTAGCCATCTGATTCTATGGAAACATCCTGGATCTCTGGAGTAAAAATTCTAATTCTTCCAGTCCTGGACAGATATGGGAATGTTTCCTGCTTCCCTGCCCCTCCTGTCACTTCATTTCTCTGTCCCAATTCCCAGGATATGGACCACCTCTACCTTCCCACACTCTCCTGGCCTCTATCAGGGACTGTGTCCCCCCCTGGGACACTCCCCAACATTCCCATCTTCCCCTGGGAGCTTTGCAGATCCTCCAGGTCTCCCTTTTCTCCCCCACCAGCCCTACTTCTTTCCTCTCTGTCTGGGAGATCAGTCATCGAGGGTGTCGACGCACACGCACCCGACTCCCCCGGGAGGATGGGGAGCTGGAAGCTGGGGGTGGTGTTCTGCTGCGAGAAGGCAAAGCTGCCATCAGCAGCCGCTTTGATCTGGAGACAATTACAGACGAGTGTAGGACCCCGCTCAGCTCAGCCAATAAATAATGGAATTTGTGTGTTGACACAGACAGATTTCCCCCAAACTGTCAGAGAAGGGGAGACGAGTGAGTGAACGGGAGCCCGAGAGGCTGGAGGGAAGGGGAGAGAAGCAGGAAGGGGAAGGGATGAGGAGGTCCTGTGGGAAAACAGGGAGAAGGGAAAAAAGAGAAGTTTGGGAAGGCAACGCTGATGGGGGGAGCTGGGCAGGGAGGAGAAGGAGCCTAAGGAACACATATTTGTACAGGGGAAGGAAAACCAAGACAGGAACTGTGGGTGGAAAGAGGTGGGGGGGGGAGTGCTGCATACGCAGCTGGAAGCAGAGGGAAAAAAAAAATCTGAAGGTGGAAAAGAAAGAGAAGGAGGAACAAAGGCATGGCAGTGTCCCCGGGGCTCCCTGGCTGCCTGGCAGATCACACGCTCTCCGAGCAGGGACCATATTCCCGCAGCCCTCCGCAGAGCGGCCCTGACCCCCCCGGGGCGCTCAGCGCCGCGGAGCTGGCGGTGGGGAGGCACGCATGAGTTGGTGAAATGGTGCCACTGGTGCGCAGCCAACAGCAGAAATTTGCTCGGAGATCACAAGTCCCCGAAAAACCTCCTGCGGACGCCCTGTCCCCGCGCTCCCCCTGCTCCTCCCCACCTCCCTCTCCCTGCTCCCTCTCCAGCCCGGAGCTGTTTGTTCTCTGGCTGATGATGGTTTTGTACTTCGCTTGCGACAAAGCAAAACCTCCCCTGTGCTCAGGAGCCCCACACTGAGCCCAGAAATCATCCATCCTTCCAGCAAACCTCCAACCTGGCTGCGGCAGCAGATCCGGCTGGGATGGGGGAGGCACCAGGGCTGTCTCCTTCCTTCCACTTTGGAACACTCAAGGGGCCCGTTTGTTCCACTTTGATCCCACCTGTGGCCTGAGCCAGCTCAGCCCCAAAAACTGTGTGGAGAGTGGCCTGGCTTGCTGAGGACTCCAGGTCAAGAACCACTTCGCTGTGGGTGTCCCCTGTTCGAAAAACGTGTGTTCAGGTTTCCCATCCAAGCTGCAAGTGGGAAGCAAAAACCTCCCAGCCCAGGGATTTCCTCTCTAAAAATCTCCACTCTGCCTCCCATCCCTTCCTCAATGCCCAGAGAAGCTGTGGCTGCCCCATTCCTGGAAGTGTTCAAGGCCAGGTTGGACGGGGCTTGGAGCAACCTGGGCTAGTGGAAGGTGTCTCTGCCCATGGCAGGGGGTTGGAATGAGATGAGCTTTGAGGCCCCTTCCAACCCAAACCACTCCAGGATTCTGTGATTCCTGCTCCCTTCGGTAGCAACCCCAGCACCAAGCAGGGGCTGAACCTTTGCCCCTCCACAGGTGGGGCTCTCCTCTGGGGACACCTTGTGCCCCTGCTCGAGGAAAGCAGGACAGGTTACAGTCTGGGCCAAGGCTCAACTGATCCAGGTGGCTCTCAGGGTGTCCATAGACTGGGAGGGGCAGGAATACTGGCTCTGGGGTTGTGTGGGATGGTGCCACAGCAGCAGGTCAACTGATGGAGTGCGAAAGACCCAGAAGCCTCAGCAAAACAGGGATTTGGTGGCACAGCCCCCTGGCACTGCCATACCAGGTCAAAGCAAGGCAGGAGGGTTTCCAGGGATATTGCCTATGGATGTTGTTTAGCCTTAATGATGGCAAACAGCAGGAATGGCTGCCTAACTGGGGCAGCAGTAGCTTGTGGCCTGAGCAGTGGGAGAACTGGAGCTCCTGCCAAGCTCTTAAACCTTTCGGGATGTAAAACTGATGTAAAGTGCTGAAAAGCCACGTCTTTTGCTAATAAAGTCATGGAAGCAGGGAATGATTCAGCTGGCCCAGGCAGAGCAACACACAGGTCTGGGCTGGGACTCCTTCTCCAGAATCACTCCAAGTCCCTGATCCCAGTCATTTTACTGGGATGGTGGGAATGCTGCTGCTGCTGCTGCTGCTCCAGTCCCAAGGAAGACATGTAAAGAGTGAAGGGGAGGTGGGCTGGCAGGAGAGGGCAGGGTTGGGGGGGTGCCCAGAAAGGAAGGAAAGGGGAAGAACAGCAGGATGTTGGTGCTCAGCCACTCCATGAGGCCTCAGCCCTCCTCTCCAGGGTGAGACCAGGGAAGAAATCTGGGAGAGACGAAGTGGAGAGGGCAAGACAGATTTGTTTTCTCTAGGGTCTGCCGTGGGCGCATCTCCAAACACTGCCATCAATATTTAATAGGATGGAACCATGGGAGGCCAGCTCAGGCTGAGCATGGTCCCCAGCCTGGCTAGGACACCCTCATCCTTCCCACAGGTCCTCTGAGCCACAGGTCATGAGGAGCTGCCCAATGCCCAAGGCAGAGCCTTGTACCTCTACCCAGGTGCTGGGAACAAGCACCAAGCTGGCTCCAGGCACCTCAAAACACTTTCACAGCAAGACTAGGCAGGACACCCCAGCCTGGAGGTGGGAACCATGAAGAATGCCCCTCTCTACTCCACCAGATCCTAGTTTTAACCTGTGGAAGAGCTGCATCCCCTTTTGACAAGAGCAAATGGAAGAGCCAGCAGGTGCAGAGCACCCTGGCCCTGTTTGCTGGGGTGGGAGGGAAACAGGAAGGAGAGGTGCAGAGCTGGGGCCTCCCTCTCTCCAATTAAAACCCCAAGTCCTGACCTACATGGGCACATCCAGCATCTTAAATTCATCATGGAGATGGTGAATGGTAACGAAGTCACAGAGAACCAACAGCTCTAGTGTTGGGAGCCACGAGCTAAGGGTTACCACCCACACGAACAGCAGTGGGAGTAAAGGGTTAATATGGCTGGTGCAGGGAATGTTATCTGTCTCTTCTCTAAATATTATTTCCTCCCATGAAACCAGCTTTTCATCCTTGGCTAGAGGCAGCTCCCGCTGCTGGGAATCCAGCAAGAGCTTGTATCTGCTGCCGCACACACCACTGCTCCCAGCAAGCCGCCGAGACAAAGAGCTGCACTCCCCCGGCGTGAGCAGCAGGGAGCTGGGGCCAGGGCTTCGGCCCCCAGGGTGCAGGTGGCCTCGGGATGGGTTTGGGGACCACAGGCTTTACACCCAAGAGCAATCTCGTTAATGCAAGCGCTGCACTGCGGAGGGATTTCCTCCCCATCTCACGGGGACCAGGAGCAGCAGGCAGGGACGGGGACCGGGAGCAGCAGGCAGGGACGGGAAGGGCCCGGTGACAGGAGGCTGTGCAAGCCCCGACCACCTCCCCAGGAAGGTTTTTTTGGGGGGCTGCCCGTTTCACACCTCGCCCCTTGGGTGTGCCAGGATGCACAAGGACAGCAGGATGCTCCACGGGGAAACCAAGGCAGCAGCCACCGGCTCCAAGGTCACAAGCTGGGAAAGGGGGAGGGTGCGGGACAGCCCTTCCCAAGCGGTGCCAACCGAGTTCCAGCTGCGGAGAGGGGCTGGGTGTCTGCAGAGCTGGTGGCTGGGATAAAATGGCTGCTGCTAAATCTTCTCTGAAACATCCTAAACTTTTAATGTGTATGAAACCACGGCAGCATCCCTTTCGCACCCCGGAGGGCACAAAGGCGCGAGCGGCTCCGCTCTCCCATTCAGCCGGAGCCACGTGCTGCAGCCTGCACAGCGCTGGGAACGTGGCTGGAATGAAAGTTGCCCTCCCAGCCCGTGTGCTCAGAGAGCCGAAGTCAAAGGATTGCCAAGTTAAAAGGGTCAAACCTCCAAGGACAGCTGTATCTGACTGGCTATATATCATTTCAATAGCATCTTCAACGGGGATTATAATCTGAATTGAAGCGGAAAGACCCGAGGCAATGAAGCTGTCAGCAGGCTAAGATTAAGGAATTAAAACAGCAGCACAACATTACAGGATTTGTTCTAGATGTATTAGAAAGAGCAGGCTAAACACTGCAGCCTTCCCCAGGCTGGAAATTTCATACGAGCACGGAGAAGGGCAAGCGCAAGGATTTCATCAATATACATAAAAAGAGAGAGGAGAGTGAGAGAGAGCCACGAAAACCCAGCCATGCAAAATATAAATCCTAACTGCAGACGGAAATGAGTCACACAAGGTTTGACTGAGGTAAATAAAAGCTGATATGAAGTGGATTTAGGGGAGGGCAGAGGTGAAAAGACACTGACAGCCAGTAGACAGGAAAAAAATGGCCCTTAATATACTAAGGCTGGTAAAATTTGGAAAGCAGCCCAGCCTGTCTTGGATCGCATGATGGAAATGCAGGTCCCCAGCCCTGAAGTCCCTTCCCCCTCCCAAGTTCTTACACCCTTCTGCAGAATTACTTAAAAAAGCCAAGAATGATGGCAACTGCCCATCTAGGGCAGCTGAGAGCTGAGCCAGGAGAGGGGGGCACACGCCACACCTTTGTCTCCATCGAGGTCCCCAGAAGACCAGCCCAGCTTTGTGCTGACAGGAGACATCAGCAGCTCCTCTCAGTGGGCAGCAGAAGCTCTCAAAATAAATAAGGCATCAAACTCCCACCAAAGGACCCAGTAAAACAATCCTTTTATTTCTGGCAAATCGAACACACCTTTCTTTCGTTGGCTCTATCCTAGACCAGTCGTGGGGAGGAATTTCTGCTCTGCCTTAAAGATAACGAAAATTATGGGATAAAACACAAAGAGAAAGCAGGGAAGTCTCCCTTGCAGGTAAAACACACAGGAAAGTTTCAGCAACCCAGAGTCCATGCAGCCACCAGCCCTGCTCAGCACAAGCCACGAAGATGCAGGTTGGACCGCTCACACCGCTTGCTGTGGCACATTTCCTTCCGTTACGATCCTAAAAAAACCTGGATCCCTCCCTGAGCCTCAAACACAGCCCAGGTGACAACTAGGGCCTGGCTGACAACTAGATTAATCCTGAACCAGGCCACCTGTGCAGAATGGCTGCACTTATTGACACAAAAATGTACCCAGCAGAGCAGTTCCCGGCACGCACACGGCCACAGAGCAGCTGAGCAGCCAGATCTAGGACACAGAAGGAGATGGGAAGCTAATGAGAGGCGGAGCTTGTTCTGCAGCACAGGTAGAGCATGGAATCACTTTTTGACTCCTCCAGCCAACTTGTACCGAGAGATTTACATACAAGTCCTCCATCAAGTCTTTGAAGAGTTATCCAGAGTTCCCTGGGTAAAAACAAACTGCTTAGAGAAAGAGGAGAGTCCAGAGCTGCTCAGTGATTCTTTTTGGTTGAGCCAAAACCAGAGAAACCCATCACAGCTGCCATTTCATCATCCTCCTCAAAGGTCAAATCCTCCTCCGCCCGCCTCTTCTTCTCTCTCTGCTTCTCCTTCTTGTAGGCTTTGGCCTTCTCCTCCTGCAGCAAGAGACACAACAGCAACACAGTTTGCACCTCCTGAGCTGAGGGAGCTCTTGAGACACCGGGCACCGCACAGCTAAAGCCGTGTCCTGCCCACGGCACCCGAGCTGTGCCTGAGGAAATAAACAGGCAGCAGAAACCCTGGCCTGTGGTCTCCGAGGAGGACGTTTCCCAGAGAATCCAGACCACCCCACCTCCCACCCCAGGAGCAGAGCCACACACAAAAGATGTAGCCAAAAAAAAAAAAAGCGTTGTGAAACTCTCTCTCTTCTGAGCAAACATCACAAGTTATGCCTGGAACGAAGGCTGAGGAAGGAGGAGCTGGTTTGAAAGCAGGAGGCCGTTCCCTCACCCGACGCCCCGTGCCAGTGACTGTGATGCCTGTTGGCTCTCGGCCTGGCAGAGTGACAGCTGCTCACTGGAACACAAACTGAAGCTCTGAGCAGCTTCGGAGGGGGGGTTTGGCATCAAAGAGTTTGCGCTGCTCTAATCAAAGTGTTTTGCTCTGTGAGGATCACGAGCTCTGGAACAAAGCCAGGCTTGTACCAGGTGACACCAAGCATGGCTTCAGCTCCCATCTCACCGACTGCTCCTGCCATCCCCAGCACCGCCCGCAGCGCTGTGCCCTGGAGAAAGCTGCACCAGGAGTTGCTGCCCATTTCCTTGCTGCCATCCGTGGACTTGGCAGCAGCTTTTCAACCCACAGCACTCCCTGTGCTGCTGGGGCACCTCCCTCCTACCCCCACAGACAGATGGGCCAGAGAGCAGAGTATGGGGCTGCTCTGTGAGCACCCCAAAGAGCTCCCCTGTGGTGAAGCAAAGCTCAGGGCTTGGGCAGGGAGACTCAAATGGGCAGTGATTTGTAATCCTGGGTTATTACGTGGCTGCTGATGGAGGAGAGGCATCTATAGCAGCTCCTCAGCTGTCAGAACTTTGTTGGGCTTTCAAATCAACTTGATATTCATGTTTACTGACACCTAAGCCCTGGTTTGAGAGGAATCTGCTGTCTTTCACCTCCTCCTCACACATCTCACACCACAGCACACTGCTCACAAAGCCCCTTGACACTCAAGGAGGCCATACAGAAGCAAGTGCCACGTGGAGGAGGATCCCAGCAATCCTAAGAACCGTGGAAGTTGAGGGACAAAGACACGGGTCTGATTTCAGAGCACACAAGTTCCAATACAACTAATGGGAGACAAAAAACCCAAACCACTAAAAGCTACCCTACCACAGAAAGAGGGGAAAAGGGTTTCCAGGGACAGCAGCAAAAACCTTTAAAAGAGCAAATATTAAAAAACCAAAACCCACTCATAGCAGCAGACAAGAGTGATATCAAGAACAAGATCAGGAAGCAGGGTTGATTTCCTCCCAAAATGTGTTTCTGGGGAGCTTTTCTACCTCAGGCATTGCCCCAGACTCACCTCCTCACGGAGTTCCTTCATCCTCTCCTCAAAGTCATAGTCCTTCTGCTTCTCCTCCATCTTCTTCTTGTTCACCTCAAAGCGTTTCTTCACCTGGTCCAGCGTGGAACGCTCCACCCGCATGGACATGCCCAGATTTCTCTGGTCTAGAGAACAGGAGGGGAATCAGCAACACCCGCAGCCCTCAGTGCTCTGCACAGTCCCCATCCCTGATCCCAACTGAAACAGCACAGCAGCATCTTCCTGCCTGTCATCCATCCCCTCCAAGCAGCTTCCAGGCCTGGACTACACCTGTGCACAAGGATTTCTTAGGTCAGAGGGCGTGGGATTCAGGGGGACACCAAAACCCAAACCAGCAGCGACCACAACAAGCCAAACATTACTTGTAACAAGACAAACACTAACTGTTCTTTTAATGCTCCCTATTTGGATGCTCCCTGTCATGTTGGTGCTCTGATGCTTCAGGAAATTTAATCTTGGATCAGTGGAATAAAAAAGGGTCAGAGTGTTGAAAAAGGAGCCATAATAAAACTGACAGACTGGCATCTCTTGGCAGTGGGTGATGCTAAACAAGACATGAGTGGCACTCAGAGATCCTGATTACATAGGACATTCCTCACTAAAGCAAGGGCAGGAAATATTAAGCCAGGCTGCAAATTTAATGTCTCTTTAGAGCAGATTCCCAGTTTCTCACTCATGGGCAAGTCTAGGTTGGAGGGGCCATCCCCAGCAATGTCTCCAACCCGCATTCCTGGGTAGATCCAAACAGCCTGTTGACTCCAGCAGCCATGCATGGGTCTGTCCCAGGGATGCAGCAGCACTTGGAAGCTCAAACCACACACCAGGAACAGTAAGAGGGCTGCCAAGAACAAGCAGGTTTGAGCCAGATTTATGGCCTTGGATCAAAAGCTCCCACCGTACTCATCCCAAGGTACTGTGCATCAGCCACTTTCCAGCCCCAGCTCAACCCTGCATCTCATGCCCATCCACCCAGCCACACCAGGATTTTGGATTCCAGGCTCTCTCATATGGATTTCTTGGCAATTTCACATGTCAAACAAGGCACGTCAACACCTTCCTCCAATCCACATAAAAGCACAGGGCTTTAACACATTGGGTTTCCTTTTGTGAGCGACAGAAAACCAGCCCTGAGGGCTCTTCTGAACCCCCAGTTCTCAAACTGCACCATGTGCAGGTCTGGAGCACACAACTCCCTGCCTTTTTGCAAAGGGGCCATTTGCTGACTTCCACAAGGAGCCAGAAACACCTCCAAGGGAAGGAACAACATGGAAAGTGTGTCAGTGTATCCTGCTGCTCCTTTAATTTCTCCCTGTTCCCCCACTCTCTGAACATGCCAAGGAAAAGCAATGATCACAGTCAGTTTGAGGGTACAGTCCTCTTGTTCAGGTTAAACACACCAAGGGAACAGACTGATAAACTGGGAATTCTTCCCTCTTGTCTTTATCTTGGCTTATCTGCATAGCACAGCAGCAGAGACAAGAACCAGAGTGAGGTACAGAACACCACCCCCACACTGCTGGAGACAGCTCCAGAGTCAAACTGCCCCACTCCTGCCTCTGCCCATCCTCTGCCTCCACCCTCACAAGCTCTGATCTGGAGCTCAGGGACCAGCCAGTTTTGAGCTTCACACTTGACTTCTATAAAGAGAAGTTTCCAACCCAAAAATGGGCCAGTGACAGACTTCTCTAAAAATTTCATTACAGTTTCAGTGCTGTGAAAAGCCTCTCTCCAGATTTTCAGGAGACATAGGGATTTGCTGACCTAACCAGAGTATCCCATCAATATTTCTGCTGGGCTTATTCCATGAGAATGGTCCAGCACTGCTGGAAGGTGCCAGGAGATAAAGGCAGCACCTCCACAGCTCTCAGGAGCAAACAGTCCCTACATCCTGAGCTCCAAAGCACACTAATCCATGGATGTGTTCAGCCCTCAGACATGGGGGATGCAGGAAGGGAAAGGCCCTCCAACTCAGCCAACCAGAGGCAGAGATATAAATGATCCTTACGTTTTTTGCCATTGATGTGATCCAAGAAGTTAATGGAATCTTTCACCACACAGTCACATACATTACAGTAGTACCTGGCAGGAGAGAGAAAAGATTACCCCCAAAGCATGAGACAAACCCCATCCCATAAAACAGCTATTTGAGACAATCTGCATGTCAGCTGGGATATGGGACTTTTTTCCAGGACAAGAGGATCCCAGTGAAGAGCAGTGAGTAAGGGCACACTCCAGATGGACAGAGATGCCCCAGAGGTATCTGCCCTTACACCAACACCCCTCTGACACCATAGAAACCAAATTCTGAGCTGCTCTGCAATGCCAGCCACAGCATCTTCCCTTCCAGTCACACCCAACTGAGTGGGATGGACTGTGCAACCTGTTGGGCAACACTGATACCAAGGAATAATGTCCAAATGGGCTCAGCCTGCTGGGTCTCTTCCATATGTTACCCCAGGAGACGCAATTTAGGTGTAAACCAGTGCAGTCCCACTGCCCCAGGCTCCAAACACAGGAGGAAACCAGCTCCTGGTGCTCTGTGAGGGGTCCCTGCTGTGTCACAGCCCCCCAGCACAATCCTGAGACTCCAACAAGACCATGACCTACCCCCCCATCTCTGACTGAGGGGTAGTTTTGGTGATGACGATGGTTTTCCCCAGCTTGGATTCCAGGTCCACTTTGTAGTCTCGGTGCCGCAGAAGTTCCCTTTTGACGGGCTGTGCTGGTTTGCCTAAAACATAAACAAAAGGTCAAGCCTGACACGGTGGATTTCATGTTCCCCTTGGTGAAGAGGGGCCTGCTGGGAACCTGGGACCGCCTGATCCATCCAGAAAATGCACCTTTGTTTTTAAATGAGTAAAGGATATAATTTCTTCCCACTAGAACCAGGTACATCTCTGAGGTATCACCAGCTCTGACTCGGGTCAGAATCTGAGAGCTCCTTGTTTCAGGGGCTGACTGTTCCCCTCCCTCCCCAAAGAACAGGCAGCCAAAGGTTCTCACTAATTCCTTTGGTCAAAAAAATACACTCAGTGGCAAACACAGGAAAAAGCATTGGAGCAAGCTGGTTTTTCCCCTCTGGGATTTGACTTCTAGCTGCTCTCTCCCTCCCAAACTCCAGGGACTTGGGAGACTCACTGCCAGCACAGCCCAGCCTGCCAGGCGCCAGCACACTACGCACCATCTTTCTTCTCTCTCTCCTCCGTGAGCCGCTTCTCCGCCAGCTTCTCATATTCATCCTTGTCCCACTTCCTGCGGAAGTCCAGGTTCTTGGTCTGGGAGGCAAACAAAGTGCATTAACATTTATCACACAGTCTGATCACCTCTGAGGGGGGAAAGAGGTGGAATCACTCGGCCTGTGAGGCCATGGCAGTAAATTAGGGGCATTATGTTGTATCCCCACGTCCTCTGTTTTCCTATCTAGGAATTACGGATGTGGCTTAAGAGAATCACTCTCAGCGTGGCTCTGGGTACTTACAGAAGGATTTCAGAGCACTGAGAGAAGAAATGAGTTTATCTCAATGGCTCCTGAGACGATCATCCAGGCTTTGGCCTTGAAAACTAGACCCAAAAGGGATTGAAAGTGCTGGATCTTAGACCTGGGAAGTGCCCCCTGACAGACACAGCACGGATTACACCTACTCCTTCCAAAAGTCAATTGAACCCAAGTTGCAAATAACAGGTGAGGAAGCTGTGAAACACAGTCTTGAGCTAGAGAGAGTTTGATTAAAATGCAGGAGCAGGGAAGGCTGTTACAGGCATCAAAATGCCGTCTTTGCTGTGAAATCAGAGGCATCAGTGTGGGATTTCCAAGCACAGTAAAGCAAACCAGAAAAGGCTGTAAAACCCTGTCTGTCAAGGCAGGGCTTGGAGGTCCCAGGGAAGCACCTGTACAAAAGGCATAGAAAGCTCCTGCAGCTTCCCAAAGAAACACCTCTGAGGCACTGGGCCTTCAGCAGCTCCACAGAGCTCTCTCTGGCACTGACAGGGTAAGTTCACGGAATCATGGAACGGTTTGGGTTGGAAGGGACCTTAAAGCTCATCTCATTCCACAACCTTGCCATGGGCAGGGACACCTTCCACTAGCCCAGGTTGCTCCAAGCCCTGTCCAGCCTGGCCTTGGACACTTCCAGGG
>JAWWLV010000030.1:2405713-2417814 GCA_035041135.1 Platyrinchus mystaceus
AAGGTGCCCTGCGTGGGGGTCAGCATTGGCATCGAGCGCATCTTCTCCATCCTGGAGCAGAGGCTGGAGGTAGGTGCCTTTGGTGCTCAGCTGAGCAATGGTTTACATCTTCCCCCAGCATACCCAGTCCAGCAGATGCTGAAGTGAGTGTTCCTTGCCACAGCCTCTGGAGAAGCCAGCCAGGCCTCTGCTGTGCTCTGCAGCAGGAGTCAGAGCCAGGACATAACATCCAAGTGTCTGGCCTGGCAGATGATCTCTGGGGCTCCCACTGAGGGCAAGAGCTTTCTTCTCACAGGCCTCAGACATGGCTTCTGCTACTGCTGCTGGGGGAGGCACTCAAATCCTCAGCAGTGCCAGGTACCCAGGGCAGGTGCCTTGGTGTTCCCCACTGCATCAGGCATCTGTGACCGCAGGTTCTCCTTGGCAGGACAGCATTGCTCTTCAAAGGAAACAGCAGCTTCACACATCTATTTGTCCTGCCTATGGCACTACAGAGATGAGACAGGGATCAGATGTCCCAGGGCAGGAAGCAAAGTCCCTTTGAGGGTCTCCCAGATACATTTTTCCTCTTTTCCTGTCCTCAGAGTTGCTGTACCAATGTGTCCTCCATCCCAATCAATGGGTGTAAAATCGGTCTTTGTAAAAGACCTTTGTAAAAAGACCTCCCAGAACACTGCTGCACATTCTCCTCCCCCAGAGGCCTGGTGTTGGTTCTTTCTTGGCAGCCAGACACAGCTGGAATTTCTAAACAGAAACTGAATTCCCCCACCACCACCTTCAGTCCTGGCCAGGTTTGTTCCTCTGCAGGTGACCTTTTAAAGGCTTCTCCCTTCAGCAAGGCAGCAGGAAAATGCCACTTGGAGTATCCAGCATCTGCCAGAGGAGCTGGTGGAGCATCCCAGTTTGCTGCTGTTAATTTAACCCCTAGTTGGCAGCTCGGCTGTAGAGCAAAGCCCCTGTCCACCTTCTCCAGGGCTTGCTGCTCCTGAACTGCTCAGAGCAGATCTCTGGGAGGCCCTTGGATGTAGAGGAACAGGAGAGAGGCTGTCTTAAGCACCCCATCATGGAACAACTGCAGGAAATGAGATTCTGCTCCAGGATGGGGTCTGTGGAACATCCCTGATTCTGAGTTTATGCTGTTCATTCATCCTGCTGAGCCTGATCCTCCTCACTGTGCTGAATCGACAGACGTGGGGTGGTGACCCATCCTGCTCACAGAATCAGATCCCTCAGTTGTGTCTGTGGCATCTTTTGAGTCTTGTCCCCTCTCTAGGCTTCTGAGGAGAAGATCAGGACAACAGAGACGCAGGTGCTGGTGGCCTCTGCCCAGAAGAAGCTCCTTGAAGAGCGGCTGAAGCTCATCTCCGAGCTCTGGGATGCTGGAATCAAGGTATGACCCTGCTGATGGCAAAGTCATGGGCTCCCTGGTTTACTTTCTGCGCCAGGAATGGACCAGATCTGGCTTGGCTTTTGGAGGGAGGAGTTAACAGAGAGCAGGTGGGGGGCAGACTGCCTCTCCCCAGTGTCCCAAATCTCCAGGAAGGGCTGGGCAGCAGGGCTTGGTTAAGCCCTGTAGCAGTGCAGGGCTGCTCTGTGTCTGGTGTCTCAGGACAGATTCCCAATGGGCACACACATGAGGGGAGGGGAATGTCTCAGTGTTCTGCCAGGCTCCTGGGCCTGTAGGGACACCCCAGTGACACGGACTGGAGCCACATCCACGTGTCTGTTAACACCCCCCCAGGGATGGTGATTCCACCACTGCCCTGGACAGCCTAAGCCAGTGCCTGACCACCCTTTTGGGGGAAGAAATTTTCCCAACATCCAACCTAAACCTCCCTTGGCACAACTTGAGGCTATTTCCTCTTGTCCTGTCCCTTGTTCCCTGGGAGCAGAGCCTGAACTCCCCCCTGGCTCCCCCC
This sequence comes from Platyrinchus mystaceus, assembly GCA_035041135.1. Lineage (NCBI taxonomy): Eukaryota > Metazoa > Chordata > Aves > Passeriformes > Tyrannidae > Platyrinchus > Platyrinchus mystaceus. Next base: position 2,407,633 of record JAWWLV010000030.1, read on the forward strand.
TCCTGTCAGGGAGTTGCAGAGAGCAAGAAGGTCCCCCCTGAGCCTCCTTTTCTCCACACTGATCCCTCCCAGCTCCCTCAGCCCCTCCTGGTGCTCCAGCCCCTTCCCCAGCTCTGTTCCCATCTCTGGACACACTCCAGCCATTCAATGTCTGTCTTGTGAAGGGCCCAGAACTGGACACAGCCTTGGAGGAGCCTCAGCAGTGCCAGCACAGGGGGACAGGCACTGCCCTTCTCCTGCTGGCCACACTATTTCTGATACAGGCCAGGATGCCCTTGGCCCTCTGGCCCTCCTGGGCACACACTGTTGACCAGCCTTTACCACTGGGCAGCTTTCCAGCCACACTGGCCCAAGCCTATAGCCCTGCAGGGGTGGTTGTGACCCAAAGTGCAGGACCCAGCACGTGGCCTTGTTAAACCTGGTGCCCAGCCTTCTCCCTGAGCCCATCCTCTTCCCCACCACACAACCACAGGCTCACCAGACCAGACCAGCAGTGCCCGGTTGAGGGGGTGCGGTGAAACAGCCCAGTTTGATGACGGTGTCGTGCCCTGCTTCTCTCTCAGGCAGAGATGCTGTACAAGAAGAACCCCAAGCTGCTGAACCAGCTGCAGTATTGTGAGGACACGGGCATCCCTCTGGTTGCCATTGTGGGTGAGCAGGAGCTCAAGGATGGAGTCGTCAAGCTGCGGATTGTGGCCACCAGGGAGGAGGTGAGGCCTGTGGCAGCTTTGCCAGGGGGTGATGGGCGATGTGACCCTTCAGCCCAGCTCAGCCCAGCCCTCCACACCCAGTGGGCTTTCCAGCAACTTCTGTAACACCCCACATTCCGGTTCCTTGCCCTGTTGTGCTTCCTGGAGAGCTGTTGTCTCCAGCTCTGGAGAGTTTTCTGTTGTGTGGTCTCCCTGAACTCCCAGCTGTTTGTTCCTCAGTTCAGGAGCCTGGAGCATGGAGGGGTGATTCAGTGGGCTTTTTGTCCACGACACAGAACCATTGATGAAGGTCCTGGAGGTGCCCTCTTAGAATGAGTGGGAACGAGCAGGACTTGTAACCCTGTAACCCTGCAGGGCTGCTCTGTGCCTGTTATCTCGGGATAGATTCCCAAAGCAGGCAGCACTGGAACCAGTGCATGGGTCACTGGCTGGATCACTGGCTTTGGAACCAGTAGGAAAGAGTGGGAAGAGCACTGCCCTCCCAACCACTGGTCAGGAGAGGGCTTGTTGGGATTGCAGGCAGATTCCTGCTCGTACAGGTTCAACTCTTGTGGGTCCTGCAGCCCATTCCATCCCTGTAGAGGGGCTGATGGCAGCCCAGTGTGACCTCCTGAGACACAGGGCCACGACTGCAGTGACACATCAGGCTGCTGGAGTGGGATTGAAGCAACTTTGTGCTCCCCCTGTGTAGGTCAACATCCGCAGGGAGAGCCTGGTGGAGGAGATCAGGACGCGAACGAGCCAGCCTTAAACCCCTTCCGGACACGTCTGCTCCTCGGTTGGATTCTGGCTGACAGATTTCCTCCTGTAAATGCCTTGGCCAGGCTGTGCAGCAGCGGGTGGGGGTCGGGGGGGGGGCTTTGAAAGCTGTATTTATTCTTGTCTCATGCTCTCCCTCCCCCGGCGGGAGCAGAGGCTGCGCCGACTCCTGCGCCCTGCCCTGGCCCTCGAGAATGTCGCTGGGAAGACGTTGTGGAAGTGGCTCTGGCCGACCCCTCTGCCGCAGAGACCCGTGGAGCCCCAGCAGACCCCGGGGGGGGCTTGGCTGCAGCTTCTTGTTCCCGTCGCTTTGAATAACCATCCCGGCCCGTCTGGCTGCAGGGCGGTGACCTTCTCCCCAGCAAAATGTAACGGCGCTGCTCCCAGAAACATAATAAATCTGTCTGTCCCCCGCCGTGGCTCCTGTCCCTGCTCGCCGCTCGGGGCAGCGATTTGCTCACCTGCCTCGCTGAGCCGGAGCTGGTTTGTAAAGGTCACTGTGGCCGTGATGTTCCCTCCGCATCCCCGCGCTGCTGCCAGACCCTGACAGGTCCCCCCAGAGCCGGCGGGAGCTCCATGAGCAGCTCCCCCTGCCCCAGTCACGGGTGTCCTGGGGGTGCCTCGGGGTGCCCCCCGCCCTCCTCGCTGCTGACCCACACGTCCGGCCGGGTGTCCCCAAATCAGGGCAGTTTTAAACCCCGCGGCTCCCTCGCGTGGGGCGGAGCGCGGGGGCCGTTCCTGACAGAGGGGGTGGGCGCGGGTCCCCCAGCCCCGGCCGGGGCGGAGCGGGGACATCGCTGGGACCTTCCACACCCCGTCCCGAGCAGCGGGAACAGCAGGAGGAGCTGCGGCGATGGAGGCGGAGCGGGGCGCCGTCGGGGCGCTTTGCCCCCCGTGCCATCCCTTTCCTTCTCTACCCCTCCCTTGCATTACTTTGCCTTCCCCACCCCTTCCATGCCTTGCCTCGCCTTTCCTATCCCTCCCTTGTCTTTCCTATCCCTCCCTTGCCTTGCCCCCCTTGCCTTGCCTTGCCTTTCCTATCCCATCTCTCCCTTGTCTTTCCTATCCCTCCCTTGTCTTTCCTATCCCTCCCTTGCCTTGCCTACCCCTCCCTTGCCCCCTGATCCGGTGGGAGCTCCCCGAGGGGTTCTGCGGAGCCCTTGGGGCCGGGACTCCTGGATCGTATTTTTATTTTCTTCTGTTTTTTATTCTATTACTAGATACGTGATGTTTATTTAAATAAAGGTTGTATGTCTGGAGTTGAAACACTGACTGTGGGGCGGGGGACATAGAGGCCCTGGGGCTGGAATGGGCACCCTGGGACTGGAGCCAGATCCAAACCCACGTGGAGCTGAAATGGAAATGCTGGGGCTGGAGCTGAAATAAATCCCGTGGGGAGGAGAATGGAGCTGTAGGTCGGGAGCTGCAGGAGCTGCCTGGGGGGTTCCAGCCCCCCCAGTGGTACCAGGAGGCTCAGGGCTGACCCTGATGCTCTGAACCAGCACTAGGGCACCTTTATATAGTCATCAACCTAGAGAATTACCAAAATTAAAATTAAATAATGTCCTTATTAAAATACAAACGACACCAGGCACTAATTCTTACCTGGTTTAAATGAAGACAAGTGATATCTCTGTAGCTGAAGTTTGATGTTGATGCAATATTTCCCCCAAAAATAATTTATATTAGGTACATAACTTAAGGCTTAAATGTCTCCTTGTGATCCTTTTTAGTACATACCTCAAGTCTTTATTCATCATAATTATTAGGTGGTGGAACTAATTAAAAAGAGAGCAGTACTGTCACAGTGGAGGTCATTTAGACTTTGGTTTAAAGCAGTAAAAATATGCTTAGAACTCCTTGATGTAATCTTGCATCGCTAGCAGGAATCCTGTAAATTAACAAAGGAAAACAGCCCATTTGTGCTGGTGATTCAGTGGTTGAAGAGTTGCAAAGTTCTAACTAATTCCTGCACTGATGATGCAGCTGAAGCTCTTTGGTGACCCGAGGGTGATGGTTTCTGGGAAATTTTAGAACTATCTCCAAGAAATCAGATGAAGACAAGAGCAGCATTTACTATTGCTAATACTCGGAATTTCAGCTGTTCATTCAAAAATCATATCAATTATTCGTGCTCCAGAGTGTGAGTGCTTCAAATTGTCAGGGAATTGATTTCCTCCACCCCCAGGCTTTCTGAGATGAGTTAGTAGTGGGCGACAGGAAAATTTAAATGTATTATCCGAGTGTGTGTGAAGTCACTTGAGAAACTGAAACTATGGACATGTCTGCACCCTGTGTTATGTGAGGGGTGTGAAATTATTGGAGGATATTTGATAATTACTGATAACTGAATCTGGGCAGCGCAGTGTGATCTTGGTTTTTCAATAGCTGGGGGGGGGGGGGGGAAGTGAGGGGAAATAGAATCACCATGGAATATTTCACTTGATTTTTTTTATGAAGGGTTTTCATAAGCTGAAAATTATTGATCAGTCACAACAGAAACCTCCTTCTTTAGTGTGAATGAACCTGCATGAGGAAAGTTACATAATGGAAGGTGAATTTTTTTTTTTTTTTGAAGGAGATTCTGTCCTTTGCTTCAGGAGCAGCACAGAGAGAAGCCTTGTGGGTTTATCCCCTGAAAGTCTTCCATATACAAAAAAAAATCTGGTTAGGAGTCATCTGTTTTGTTATCTTAAGTAAAACTGAGCTGGACCTGCTGAGATCTGAATCTGACTCCAGCTATGGAGTGTTTTCATGAGGTGTGATGAGCCTGTTTAGGAGTCTTTCTTTAGATCTGCAGTTTACAGATCTGAGAACCCAGGCTGCTCCAAGGGAGCTGAGTTGGTTTTGCTCTTTTTGAGCAAAGTGTCAGAAGGCCTGAAAGATCCCCCTTGTATTGTGAAAAGATTTAGCTAATTATTGCCCTAGGAAGGTAAAATTCAAGCCAAGGAGAAATATTATGCCCCTTCTCCAGGATTTCATTATTCAGGCCAGAAGAAGAGAGTCTTGGTCTCCAGCCCAGCATCAAAAATTACACCTGCCACTGTATTTCTCCTTCAAGCACAAATCAAGTGAAACCAAATCCAGATCTCTCACTCTTCAGGGCCAACACCAGAAAATCATGAGAGATGTAGAATTACAAGATGCCTCATGCCTTTCCATGCAGAGTATAAGGAGTATAAGCTTTCCTTATCCTTATCCTTACACTTTCCTTATCCTTATCCTCTTGTGAACCAGTAAAAAGCTGCCCCACTCTCTCCCAGGCATCTCTGAACAGGGAGCGCAGCTGCACAGAAGAAATATGATTTAATGAGGGTCTAGGAACAGACTGCAGTGCTGAAACAAGCTGCCAAGGCAGGCAAGAATATCTACCACTGCCTACACACCACCAAAACCTTTTCTCTCCTCTCTGTTTTCCCATGCTTGTCCCTCCTCTGGTTCCTCCCTTTCCCTTTCCCATGTCTATTCCCCTAAACATCCCGTATGACATTTCAAACAATCCCTGGGTTCTGCTCTGCAGCATCCCCACGTTCTCCTCCCTCGCTGTCTCATATCTCAATGGGTTGGGTTGGGCAAATAATGTCCCAAGGACACAGTGCTAAAATGGGGTCTTAGAAATCCGCCTAACTCTGGACAGATGCAGAAGGAAAATCCTGTAGCCAAAAAAACAGCTGCCAACAGAAGAGACAGATGCTACTGTGGAGAGCTACAAAGCTGGATTATGGAGCTGGTGCCAGTGGATGTGAGCAAGGTTAAAATGCCTGGAGGAGAGGAGGGTGTCTCACGAAATCAGGGACGTGGTGGCCCCCGGAATGCATGAACGAGGCCAAGCAAAGAGGCAACGCCTCACTGGAAGAGAGGGAATAAGCATGGAAAATTCATTTTACACTTCCAAAACCTGCAAACTCTGTGGATGAATGTGTGTGGAAAGGATCAGGGCAGCTGAGGTGGCCTGGGAGGCTCAAGGACATGAGATGTATGCAGGACTACAAACCTGGCTCTGAAGAAGAAAAGATTAAGAGGCCATGATGGACTGATTGAACAAGCCACACAGAGCAATCCATCTTGGAATATTTCATCAGGCATCTGTAGCTTGGAAGGACTTTGCCCCTAGCAGCACATGAGGGGCTCCGTGGAGGAACTGAGGTGTACAGTGAATGTCTCCAGAACTTCTGTCCCTGGGTACTGAACATTATCCAGGATTGTCTGCTCAGGGTAGCTTGGAAAAAAGTCTCAAACTGGAGATGCAAAGCTCTTGGCCCCGGGTGAGAAGGGGAAGGTGACCAGCATGGACATTTGAGTGCCTTCAGCACTGAGTGATGGAGGCTGGGCACAGGTGGAGGGGAAAGGGCAGACCTGGGCATGCATGGAGGGGAAAAAACGTGGGATAGGCGTGGGTGGAATGAAGGTGATCTGTGGGGTCAGGGAGGGGAATGGAGGAACGAGAGTGGGTGGAGGGGAATGGGACGAATCTGAGGTCACAAGGGGTTGACCCGGCCCCGCTGCCGCACTCAGGAACCTCCTTTCCAGCCCCAAAAGCCCCTTCCCTCCCCAGCGTCTCATTTTCTGCCCCGACACACCCGAAGGGCCCCGGACAGCCCCGCACCTTCCCCAGCAATCCCGGGCGAACCCCCCGCGCCCCCCCCACCCCGTCTCTCTCCAGCCCCCGCCCCGGTCCCGCCCCGGTCCCGCCTCTGCCGCCGCAGCCGCCGCGGGTCCGGGCCTGGGCAGGCGGCGGCGGGGCCATGCTGGGCAAGGACTACATGCTGGCCATCGTCCTGGTCAACTGCGACGGTCAGCGCGGGGACAGGGCGGGCAGGGGCAGGGGCAGAGCCCGCGGGACCAGCGCCGCGCCTCGGGGCCGCGCAGCAGCCGGGGGACCGCGATGCGGGATCGATGCCGGGTTGCGGGGCCGGCGCTGAGTTGCGGGGCCGGGCTGGGGGTTTCGGGGCAGGGGCCGGGCGGGCCCCGCCGGTCGGAGCGGCGGCCGCGCCCGGCGCTGTCCGCGGTGCTGATCGGGGCCCTCCCGGCCCCGCCAAGGTCGCGGGAACCCCCCCACCCACCCCCTGGGCACCTCCGCCCCCGTGTCCCCCCAACCCCGGAGCACCCTCGCCCTCCCACCCCCAGGACCCTCCATCCCCCGGGACCCCCCATCCCCCGGGACTCCCCGGCCGGTCGGGACGCGCCTCCCCCGCGGGCCCGGGCTCGCTCCGGCCGTGCTGCGCCACGGGATCGTGTCCGTGCCCGCGCGGGGCTGGGGGCGCGGGGGGATGGTGGCTGCAGCTCCCCCGGAGCACCACCCTCGGCCCGCACCCCGAGGGCTGTGCCGGCCCTTTCTCGGGCTGGGCTGGCGGCCGCGGGCCGTGCCTGGACGCCCCGCAGGATGCCCGGCCCGGCAGGCCCGGAATTCCCCTGCCCTCAGTGCCCCGCCGGGGTCCCGCTGTCCCCCGCACGTCAGCCAGGCAGGTCCCCGCAGCGGGGTCCGCCACCGCCGCAGCCTGGCTGGCGCCGTGCCACGTTCCCTCGCCACGCTCCTCTCCCGGGCCGTGAGCCCAGCCACGCACCCAGAGGCCACCGCAGGACCCTTTCGCTGCTGGGTAAAGCGTCCCGCAGCTGGGGTGCCTTCCCTCCCCACTCCCTGCCTCACACACTCTGTCTCTGCACAGACAATCTCTGGAGCGACCAGAGCCTGGAGACAGACCCCGACCTCCCCCCAGGCTGGAGGAAAATCTGTGACTCTCTGGGCACCTACTACTGGCATGTGCCAACGGGCACGACGCAATGGCAGCACCCGGCACGCACCACCAGCCCAGGAGGGCACCCGGAGGCTGAGGGAGAGGAGACACTACAGGGAAGGGTAGGGGATGTGGGTACAGGGAGTGGTGGCCGGTGTTGGATCCCACCTCTGGCAAGAGCCTGCTGAAGGGCTCTCTGGCCCAGCCTCCCCTCAGAGCAGGCCTGTCTCTGTCACCCCAAAGTCTTGCTCAACCCATTCCTGACCAGGGTTAAGCCCATTGAAAAGCTCCAGCAGGCCCCATGTTGGTTTTGGCCTCATCCTGGCCACACAGGATGTCCACAGGCCTGTTGCTGTCCTGGGAGGGAGGGCTCCTACCTGGTGTCTCCTGACAGCCTGTCTTGTTGCCCTCCCTTTCCTCCTGTCTCCCAGGAATGCCAGGCTGTCGGAGCGAAGCACTCAGGAAAGGACAGGCCCATTCCCAGCCCCATGGCTTCGCTGACCCGGAGGTAGGGCTACCCTGGTCCTCTGCTGGCTTGTTTATGGGGCACGACTGATCCTTCAATACCACTGGGTGCTCCCCCATGCTGGAACCAGCAGGACCACCCCCATGGGATGCTTTCCAGCTGGTGGCATGGGGGTATGGTGGTGCCAGGGCATTCCTGGCACTTCCCTGAGTGCCCCATGGATCACCCAGAGGGAGCTGCCCCTCACTGCCCCGTCCGTCCGCAGGCCCTCGCTGTCCTGGCACGGAGAGGACATCCAGTGCAGCGCAGAGCCCGGCTCCAAGGTACCGCATCTCGCCGGCTCTGCTGCCGCATCGTGGGCTGGGGCTGGCAGGGACATGGATAGGTGGGAGCCAGAGCAGGGGTGACCCCGCTGGCACGGCGAGGGGCGTGGGGCGGAGGTGGCTGTGCCAGCGGGCACTGGAGCTCCAACGTGTCTCTGCTCAGTGCTTTGCCGTGCGCTCGCTGGGCTGGGTGGAGATCCCCGAGGAGGACCTGGCACCAGGCAAGAGCAGCATCGCCGTCAACAACTGCATCCAGCAGCTCTCCAACAGCAAGGGCCAGGGCTCTGCGGAGAACCGGGGTGAGGTGAGAGCCTGGGACGGGGCTGCCAGGCAGGGTCCCACTCCAGGGCTGCTGCTGCTGAGGCTGGATCGTGCTGGGGGGAGCAGGGACCAGTGCCAGTGGCAGAATCTACTCTCCACCCAGGGTATCCATTTGATGGTTCCAGGTGTGGGGCAGGAAGGTCTGACAGGGCTGTTTCTTGGGGATAGTGCCAGGAGTGCCTGGTGGGTCCCCACACATGGGAATTGTACCTGGGAAGGCCAGGGATGGGAATCAGGGCTGTTCCCATACTTGGGGCTGAGCAGGCTGGGAGGGCAGGGGTGTCCCCACAAGTGGGCTGGGTTCTGGGCAAGCCCAGGCTGTCTGCCAGGCTGAGGGAGCCGCTGTCCCTCCACAGGGCCAGGACCTGGTGATGATCCTGAAGAAGGACACCATGAGCCTGGTGGACCCCCTCGACCGCAGCCTCATCCACCGCCAGCCCATCCTCAACATCCGTGTCTGGGGCGTTGGCTGCAACAACGGCAGGTGCTGGGGCCAGGGCAGAGCTGGGGGCTGGGGGGTGGCTCTGCCCGCTTGAGGGGAAGGCACCCCAGCAGTGACCTGTCCTCTCTCCTCCCTCCCCGACTGCCACCGTGGCTGCAGGGACAGGTAAGTGGGCACAGGGCTGGGGGGCCGTGCAGGGAAGGGGCTCTCTCAGGGTCTCACTGGCTCGCTCGTGGCCTTGCAGAGACTTTGCCTTTGTGGCCAGTGACAAGGACACCTGCGTCCTCAAGTGTCACGTCTTCCACTGCAACGTGCCCGCCAAGGGCATCGCCAAGGCCCTGCATGAGATGTGCTCCAAGGTGGGATTTACAGGGGCCCCGCTGGGCGTGAGCACAGCCCAGGGGTCTTGGAGGTGAGGGAAGGCACCGGGACCCCCATCTGTTGCAGATTGTGGCTGAGCGAGCCGTGGCCAGCAGCCGCCTGCCCCGCGCTACCACGCTGGAGCCCATCTCCAGCGAGGACCTGCCACTGCAAGGTACCGTCCCCCAGTGCTCCCCCTGCCCACAGCCCACCCTCGGGCACGGGGGTGTCCAGCAGCCAGAGCCCGGGGTCCTTGGGGATGGGGGGACACAGGGGTAGCCCCATCTCTCCCGTGCTGGCAGTGGATATCCTGGAGGCGGTGAGGCAGTCGATGCAGACCTACGAGGCGCTGTACATCGGCAGCCTGCCCGTGCCCAGGGCCATGGGTAAGCGCCGCTGCCCCTCACCCCCGCAGCTGGGGGACGACCAGCAAAGCCCCTCCTTGCTCCGCGGGGCGGCCGAGCAGCCGCGTCCCGGGGCCGGTGGGATGGGGTGGGACGGGGTGTCCCGCTCCGCAGGGATGGACGTGTTGAACGAGGCCATCGAGAAGCTGACGAGGCGCCCCGGGCGGGAGAGCTGGACGCCCTCCCTCATCTACGTGTCGGACACGGCCATGAGGGTTCAGCCGGCGCAGGTTGGAGGGCACGGGGGGCTCCGGCCGGGGTGCCCCAGGCGGGGCGGACCCGGGGGGCTCCGGCCGGGGCTGGACGGGGCCGCGGGGTGCCCGCAGGAGCCCGAGGAGGCGGCGAACATCTGGGAGTGCCAGGTGCGGTACGTGACCTTCCTGGGGGTGGGCCGGGACGCGCACACCTTCGCGCTCATCGTGGACACGGGGCGACGCTTCCAGTGCGCGGCCTTCTGGTGCGAGCCCGACGCCGGCACCATCTCGGAGGCGGTGCAGGCCGCCTGCATGGTGAGCGCCGGGCGGCGGGCGGGGGCGGCCCCGGCGCCGCGGGCCCCGCGCTGCCCGCCGTGTCCCCCCGCAGGTGCAGTACCAGAAGGGCCTCGTGGCCGCCGCGCCGGGGGCGAAGGCGAAGAGCGCGGCGGGCCGGGGCCGGGCCGGGCC
>JAWWLV010000030.1:2417914-2453925 GCA_035041135.1 Platyrinchus mystaceus
CCGGGGCCGGGCCGGGCCGGCGGCCGCGGGGGACGGAGCCCGCGGGGCGGCCAGGGCGGGGGGGGGCGGCGGCGGGGCGGGTGCCGGGGCACGCAAGAGGGGCCTCTTCTCCTTCCTGGAGGTTTTCCGCCTCCGGCGGACCCTCCTGCACAGCCCGTAGCGGGCCGGGCCGGGGCCGGGGCTGGAGCCGCCAGGGGGGAGCCCCGACCCCGGCCTCGACCCCGGCCCCGGCCCGGCGGGGCGGGGACTCGCCCGGCCCCTCCCGCCCCGCCCTCCCCCGGCGGGCGGAAGGGGCCGGTCCGGCCGTGACGTGGCGGGATGGCGGAGCCCTACGTGAGACCGGGTGAGGGGGCGCGGGGAGCTTCCGGCACGGGGGGCACCGGCGGGGCCTGCGGGGACCGAGGGGGTACCGGGACGTTGTGGGTCCGCCCGGGGCGGGGACCGGGCCGGCGGGACTGGCCCTTTGGGAAGGGTGTCCGTGTGTGGGGAGGTGCCGGGGCCGTGCCGGGGGTGGGGAGCGCCGGGAGGGGCCGTGCCGTGGTGGGGTGGGGGGTCTCCCTCGGTGTCCTCCACCCGCGGTCTCACCGCGCTCCTTCGCCGCCGCAGGGAACCAGGAGCGCGGCTGGAACGACCCCCCCCAGTTCTCGTACGGGCTGCAGGCGCAGGCCGGGGGCTCCCGCCGGACGCCGCTCACCCGCCGGGCCCCCCCCCCGCCCGAGGGGACACCCCCAGGTCAGCACCGCCAGAGCCCCCCGCCCGCCCCTCGGCCCCGCCCGGAGCCCAGGGGGCCGCTCCCCGCTCGGACCCGCTGTGCGGGGCTCTGGACCGGGCTGACGTCGCCGCCTCTGCCCCGCAGGTGCCCCCCCGGCCCCGGGCAGTGCCCCCGCAGACCCGTCCGCGCCGCCCCCCCGGGCGCTGGGGCCGCCCCCGCTGGGGCCCGTGGGCGCTGCCCCGCGGGCCGAGGCGCGGCCGTGCCCGGAGGAGCGGGAGTGCAGCGTGTCCGCCGACACCGTGCTCGCCCCGCTGCGGGCGGCCCTCGACTCCTGCCGGCCCTCGGTGCAGGTGAGCCCGGGCCCCTCCCGCCGCCTCGGACCCCGCGGTGCGGGGACTGCCTGTCCCCAGGACACCTGAGGGGCGGGGAGAGCCGCCCCTGCCCCGGGCGCTGCCCAGAGCTGTTGGGGGCAGTTCCCCCGGCTCCCAGCTCACCTCTGCTTCCAGAAACAAGTGTGCAATGACATTGGGCGGCGACTGACAATGCTGGAGGACGCGTGGGCTCAGGGGAAGCTGTCAGCACCCGTGAGGAAGAGGATGAGCCTCCTGGTGCAAGGTACAGGGCGAGGGGGCTGCAGCCGGGGCAGCAGCGGGCCCTGGGTCAGGGGACCCAGGGGAAGGTGGGTCTTGCGCCCCCTGAGAGGTTCCCCTGTCCTGGCAGAGCTCCAGCAGCAGCACTGGGACGCGGCTGACGAGATCCACCGCTCGCTCATGGTGGACCACGTGAACGAGGTGAGCCAGTGGATGGTGGGCGTCAAGCGCCTCATCGCCGAGACACGGAACCTGCCCGACGCAGCGACCGACGGCAGCGCTGAGACCGAGCCTAAGAGCGACACCGAGCCGGGTCAGGAGGAGCCCTGACACCAGGGAGGGGCTGTGGACTGTGAGCGGGGCAGCCCAGGGCCGCCGGCAGGAGCAGGGCCCCCATTCCCGGAGGGAGTCAGGGCACCCCCTCTGCCTCCCAATCCTCATCCAGGAACAGGGGATTTTAATCATTGCGACATTTTAGTGGCGATTCATTATGTTTAATAAACAACACCAATCTCTGCCCTTGGCCACAGTCTGCCCAAGGGTTCTGGCACTGGCGGGTCCCGGAGCTCCCAGGGGCAGCGAGAGACAGGATTGCTGGGTGAGGCCATGGCTGCTTTGTCAGGCTTGGCCAAGGGGCTCCGGCTTTGGCAGGGTGCTCCCAGCCAGCAGGACATGAAGGGAAGAAACCAGCAGCACCTGGCTGGAGCAGATAGTGCTGTGTGTCCCTGCTGCACTGGCTGGCAAAGCCTGGCCCTTCTGGGCTCACCTTTGGCCGTGGGGTGCCTACAGCAGCCCCAGCTCTGCTGCAGGAGGGGTCCAGGCTGGCTGTGGAGGCCAATGTGCCAGCAGTCCCCAGCAGCTCAGCATGGCCAGGGTTTGTGCTGCAGCCACAGCCCCTGCTCCCTTCTGGGCTCCTGCTCTCCTGGCACAGTTCAGACTCGAGTTTGGGACCCAAGAGGTGTGGCCTCAGGGACAGGGAGGTCCAGGGCCAAACACGTGCCCATAGTTAGATGTTGACTGTGCTGTTCCACCCCACTCGCACTCACCAGCTGGCCCCCACCACAGCTGGGAACAGAGCCCCAGGCCTTCACCACCCCCTGCCTGCAGTCACCCTCTGCACCCTCCTGGTGCTGCTCAGCCCCCTCCCCAAGGGCGTGAGGACCCCACTGAGCCCCGACAGACACACACCAGCTCAGCAGGGGTTTCACTGTGTTTATTGATCAAGCATGAGCTCCTAGGCAATTGCACCAGCCACTTGTGCTAGAGCCTGAGGTGTCACACGTCCATCCCCAGCATCAGAGAGGGCTGCAGCCAGCTGGTCACGGTGCCAGCACCTCCACGAGGCCCAGGAACAGGCCCAGCCATGGCCTGGAGACGGGGAGCTGGAAACTCAGATGTCCATCTCAAACTGGTCTTGATCTGCAAAGGGCATGGAGGGATACAGGGCCAGGGTTAGGATGGGGCTGCCCTGGGAGACACGCACAGGCCAAGGGGTCAGGAGCTGGAACTGGGGCTGGGCTGGGCTCTCCCCTTGCCCCTGTGGCTGGTCAGGAGCCCCGTGCCCCAGGCAAGGTGGTCCATGGGTGGGGGCCATGTGCCTGTGCTGCTCACCTGGCATGGCCTCTTTGCTCTCATTCCGCTCCTTGAGCTCCTCCAGCTTGACGAGGCTGGACTGGGCCAGGGATGTGACACCGGGGGTCTGGGGCAGGCAGCAGGGAGGGGTCCTGGCCACGGGTGAATTCTTGCACTCCAGCAGGAACTTGCGGTCGCAGATGATGTGGGTACCTGCCAAAAGCAGGGGCTGTCAGGCACTGCTGGCCCCGGCCACCCCCCGCCCTGAGCACCACAGCCCAGAGCAGGGGGTGGGACCCAGAGCTTGGCCATGGCTTAGGGACACATCTGGCTCTGGAGCCACCACGGTGCTTCCCACAGGGCAGCCCATGACACCCGTCCTGCCCAGCAGCTCTTCCCCACATTGTTCCTGCCCTTGAGGCTCCTGGAGCTCTGCAGGGCTCAGCACAGGGAGTTCAGCCTCCACAGGTCTGGCCATCCCTGGAGGGCAGGGCCAGCCCAGGGCACAGAGCTCAGCCCAAGCCTGGAGGCCAGGCAGCTGCAACTCCCTGCCCAAGGCTGAGCAGCAAAGGCTGGGTGTCCGACAGGGGCACCCTGGGGACCCTCCCATCAGCTCATCCAGCTACCCGCTGCCCCCTGCACAAGGGCAGCAGTTGAGTTTGATGGGACACCTCCTCCTCCAGCCTGCCAGGGGTGCAGTGCCCACCTGGGGCACACACTGCCTCCCCCCCATGCCCCAACTGCCTGCCAGCAATGCCCGAGGTCACATCAGCCCACGTGCCACATCTGCTGCCCTGCCATCCCTGCAGCCGAGCACCAGCTCCCTGCCAGGCTCTGGCAGAGGTGCAGCCCAGGGTGCCAGGGAGCCTGGAGCTGCTGCCCGAGGTGCCAGAGAGCCCAGAGCTCCTGCTTGGCACCACAAACGTTACAGAGCCTACGCCTGCCATGGCCCCACCAGGGGCCAGGCTTCTCCCCGCCGGAGCAGCTTAATCGAAGGCACATGATGGAGCCACAGCCCACAGGGTGGGCACTTGTGGCTCAACCCAAACATGCCCAGCTCACACACTTCCTTGAGGACAGACAGCAAAGAAAAGGACCTGCTCAACAGCTGACCCAGAGGCTTTGGTGGGGGGGTCAGAAGGGGGCAGGAGGGAGCTCTGCCACCCGGGACTGCTGAACTCAGGTGGGAGCAGGTTCTCACATTAGCCCCTGTGCCTCCCCCTGAGCCAGCCAGCCCCGAGGGACCAGCGCTGCACCCACCAGCCCAGTGGCACTGCCACCAGCCCACTCTCCCCAGCCCCTGCCTCTGCCTCTGCCCCCCTGCACCACGGGGCAACGATGGCCTGAACTTTGAGTAGGATCTTCCTACAAAGCTTCGGGGTTCCCTGTTCCACTTCAGCTCCGAGCTGCCACCACCCCATGGGCCTGCCTGGATCCGATGTCCAGAGCAGGTGCCTGTGTCCCCAAGGACAGAGCTGCACAGGAAGAGCCCAGCAAGGGAGAGAACTGCCCACATGAGGCAGGGCTGGGGTGGCCCAAGGCATTCCAGGGACAGCCCTATCCCCATGCTGGGTCTTGCCCTGCAGTGCAATGGAGGAGACTGTGTCACCCTGGGGCTGCAGCCCTCTGGGCTGGGGAGACAGTGCCTCCCCAGGATGGGGCAGGAGGACATGGCAGTGCTTTGCTGCAGCCAGGGAGTCCACAAAAGTCAGCACCCCACCCCTCTCCTGCACCTCACCCTAAGAGCACACACCTACTGCACCACAACACCCCTGGTTTTCAATACAACACGTGGCAGAGGGTTGGACTGGGTGATCTTTAAGGTCCCTTCAAACCCAAACCCTTCTCTGATTGATTCTATGTGTTTCTCCTTTGGTGTCTGTACTATCAGTGGGGCAGCAGCAGTTCCAATTTATTTTGCATTCCTCCTCAAATACCAGGAAAAATATCTGAATATACCATCCAGTAGTGCTTCTGAGGTTGATCTGCCTGTGGTACTTAGATACTGCTTGTGCACTGTGGTTTTTAAGTATTTCCTCATGCTTTTCCTGGGGAAATCCTGCTGCTGCATGTAAGGATTTGTCTGGATAGGGTGGCCCTTTAGATTGGACATTATGTGCACTGTAGTTCCCTGCTTAAGGAATGGACCCAACATTCTGTGTGGTTACTGCACAGCCTTGGAGCAAAAGCAGAAATAAGCACAGTCTGAGTGCAGAAAGTGGGGAACTGGGTCAGGAATTAATGTTCATCTTAAGCAGAGTGCAAAAATCCTCCTCTTCTTCACAGAAAAGACTTGAGGAGCTCTTACCAGATTTAAAGCATTACAAGAAGCTTAGAATTGAATCTATTAGGTTTTCCTCCAGAGGGAAGCACTTAGTTCCCAAGATCTGCTTCTGGGCAGCTGGTGAAGGAACCCTGCATTTACCTACCACTGCTGTCAGCCCTGAGCAAAACCTCATCTCTCTTGGGCGACCCACCTGCAAAAGGAGTGCTCAAAGCAGCAGAACTAATCCAGAAGGACAACAAGGTAACACAGAAGCAGGTTCACACCAATAAAAGGCTCACAACTGGCAGGGGGAAGGGCTCTGCAGACAACAATCCCAGACACCTGCGGCTCCAAACCCTCCCAAATCCTGACTGCACCCACCTGCTCGGAATGTGGCCCTGGGATGTGTCACCAGGGAGCAGCTACCGAGGACAACAACATCCAGCCCTTTCCCAAATTCTCACACACAACCTATAAATGCTGTTTGCCTTTTATTGAGTATTCAGGTAAATATTTCACATTAATACAGGCTACATAAAGTAGAGCCACTATACGACATGAAATTTACTCAGCTTTTCCTTTTAAGTCCGTAAACAATTATATTTACCACCCTAAAAGGTTGAAATCGTGTCATCAGCTAGTTCTCTGCTGTGTACAAGGAGCATTCAGTAGTGTTTAGCCAAAAGCACTAGTTTTGTCTGATTTTTTAAGTTTAAAGTGGCTAAACTAACTGGAGAACAGAATCAGTTTGTATAGGTAAGTCAGTTCGTTGTTATACAATGGGCAATCAAGTTTCCATTGTTACAGCCCACAGAACATCACTTAGGCACGTGAAAAAAAATCCCCAAGGTTCTTCAAGGTCATAAAGATTCCCAAACCAGGCTAAAAAAGGACAGACCCCCTTAAATCAGTTGACGTACTTGAGATGCATGTTTCCAATGTGAGGTGCCCAGGTGCCAGGCCAAATCTACAGCAAGAAATAAAAAGACAAATCTATTATGAAAACAAATAAAGGTTCCTTTAACAGTGTTTAACCACTGAGGGAGAGCGTAAGGCTTCCCCCAAAATACAACCAGACTGTCCAAAGGTGGGAGCTCTCCAGCTCCAGCCAAGGTCTGACTGACAACCTGCAAGGTGCTGAGCACAGATATAAACCCTCTCACGTGTAACAGTCCATTACCCGGCTGAGCAGTCTTGAAATGCTGCTTGTTTTACCTGGAAGGTTTGGTACTGACAGCTCCATAGGCATTTTATGAACACACACACACAGAGTAGGGAAAAGTCATGCAAACAATCTCAATTCTAGTTTCAAAGAACTGAAAGAAAACCAAACATGTCACCAATCCCAAAAACGGGTATCACACCACGGTATAAAGCCCCGGGTAAGCACAGGTGGGAAAAGGCATCCACACTACCTGCTGAGCATCAGTACATTCTGTTGAGTTCTGGACAACTTTGATCATGGGATTCCAGGCGGGATCTGGAGTATGGAGCCCGTTAAAGAGGGGCCCTCCTGGGCCATCTGCCAGCTGGGGGTGCGAGGGGATCAGGGTGCCGCCGTACATGGAGATGGGCAGGCCCTGAGGGGACAAGAGAGCACTTGGTGAAGGGTGGCTGTAGGACCACGTCTGCCCAGGTGACAGAGGCAGGTCAGATCCATACAGAATGTTCCCCTAATGGCAGGAATCTCAGCACTGTGAGGGAACACCGGGGCAGAGAATGGGACACGGTGACTCTTCGGTGCTGGAGATCCAGTCAGCTCAGCCATTTTTCTGACCTCACACCTTTGCAGAGACTGCAGCACACACAGAGCTTGGGGATGAGCCCTCAAAGCCAGGCCAGCAGCTGAACCCAGTGACCTCAGTGCTCCCTCCTCCCTGCAGCCCACAAGAGCCATGGGGTACATGGGGCTGCACTGAGCAGAGCACAGCACGAGCACAGACTCTGGGTTAAAGATTTTCTGTAATCCCTAATGGCCATCTAAAATATTCTGTCAGTTCAGAAAGAGCAAATTACAGAGCAGCTTTTTCCAATTACAAGAATTCTCTCCCTGTGTGTGAATTATGCTGTTCTGCCATGCAGAAGATCCCAAGAGCAGATGCTACAGCTCCTTCTGTAGCTGTGAGTCCTCTCCTCCTGCCACTTCCTTAAGGAAGGCTTGTGGTACTGTGGGCATGATTTGTGCTGAAAGCATTAAGCAAACCTTTAATCAGCCTCAAGAGCTGAGCAAGCTTGGTGAAACCTTCCTGAGCCTCTGAGAGAGGAAACACTGGAGGGCAATGGAGGCCTTCAGCTATAGACCAGAGAACATCTGCAATCTCCAACCTCTGGTTTTGTTTAGATGTGTCTCCAGGCCTGGGCAGTTCTGGGGTGAAAGGAGGTTCAGGACTGGGGTGCTGAGCAGCAGAGGCACAAACACACGGAGTGTGAACAGGCAGAACAGGAGATACAACAAAGTCAGCCCTTGGTCATTTCACAGACTAAATCCAACTCTTTGTAACTTACTTTAGAAAAATCCACGAAACTATTTGGCATAGGTTGGTGGAAAATATTCGAGGGAGCCACTATTCCAGAATCATCTCTCTCCATGGGCTGATGCTGAGAAAACGTGCCTGGGTCTGACAGCTGCTGATGCATTGGATGACTTCCCATGACAGGCTGAGACCAACCTGACAGGCCTTCTGGAAAGGAGATTGAAAATGGAGATTGGAAATTCACTGCAGATACTCTGGAGCAGAATTCAGCAGCTGCACACACCTACATCCACCCAAAGGCTCCCTGAAAACAACACAGCCAGAGGTATCTGAGGGCTCTGCTCTGGCCAGGGGAGACCTGCCACAGCAGAAGGTACCTGCAGGTTTAGGCTGATAATCCGTTACAGACAGCGCAAACACACCTGTCTGGCCTGCACCCCTCTCCCAGGGATGCTGCAGCAGACCCTGTGTAAGGCTGGCTACACATCCTCCTCCCCTCCAGCCCCTGCAGCCTCCCATGTACCGTAGGAACACAGAAAGAAGCTACACTTGTGACAGGGGCAAAAACAGAGAAAGGGCAGCCTGGTGAGGCCAGGTAAGTTTGGCCATCCTGATCCACCAGACAAGGGTGGAGAGGATGGGGACTACCAGGAACTCGGAGTTCCAGGTGTCCACAGCAGAACCATGAAGACCCAACGGAGCTGCCAGCACATTCTGTGAGCACACACCAGCTTTTCTTGTAAGAACACAGCAGTAATGAGACACAGGTTAACCAAAGCCTGGAGGGCTTTGCTGGAACACGCAACAAATGCAGGACTCAAATGTTTGTCTTTAGAGTTGCCAGTGGAAACGCTCTACACCTCAAATGCTGCACCTCCTCCTTTCCACAAAAACTTCACTTCCCAGCACTGACACCAGCTCTCCCTTCGGGATGCACTGCATGGAAGCCGAGTACTGACTGAGGAACTTTATTCCTCCTCAACTCTCCTTTCCCAGTCCCCCTGAGAGGCCCTGGAAGTTCCTTTGGGCTGCCCCAGGCTGTCCAACACGTACCAGACACGCTGTTCACCCCGAAGGACCAGATGCCGCTGTGGCCCACGGGGGCTGTGAAGTTGGTTCCCAGGGGTGTCGGCGTGACGGAGCCTCCCTGCCGGATCCTGGCGAGTCTCTCCGTCCCGATGGGAGGGGGGACCTTTCGATCCTGGTTGGCGTTACCCGTTTTTGGCTGGCCCAGGTTAGAAGGTGCAGAAGCAGCTGAGAGGGGCGAAGATGATCCTGAGGAAACTGATGGAATAGGAGATTCACCTGCTGAAAAGAGTATTTCTTGTGCTTAATTACACACAAAGCACACAAGGTATTAAGAGTAAATGCCACCTGCTCTATCCCCCCCAATACTATCTCAAAGCAAATTATGTTTTAAAGGCTTTTTTTTTTTTTGCAAGCATTCTTCAAGTCTTGCACAGAAATTCTGTCTACAAGTTGTTTTAACTCTCAAAAGTCAACATTATAACACAAATGCTTTCAGCCATCAGAATCGTGATATTCTCATGACATGGCAGTGTATCTACATTAATTACAAGAAAGAGTAAGAAACATGGAAGAGTTTCAGGAAGAGGTGAAAACATCAGCCAAAATACCATAAATATCTAAACAGCCTGGTTTTGGTATCCACCACTTCCAGCAGAAGAGAAATCAGACAGCTTCCCAAAGCCACAGGTGTGACCCAAGAGCGTAAGTCCCGCCAACTTCAGAAGCGTCACTGACTCTCCTGGGGAAATCCAACTTCCTTTGAGCACTCCTTTAAACATTTTGGTTCTTAAACTCAAGAGTGGCACTGAAGTTGCATGCAGTGACACGAAAAACCTCTTCAGCTAAGGTTCTGAATTAAAGACCCATATTTTCTGTAAAGCTACTTCCATGTTCTTCCTATTAGGAGGAAACTCCCCACTGTTACCTCGGATGATGCTCAAATATTTTGGAACATTTTAAGTATAATTCCAGATCCCAATTAAAAAAAGAAAAAAAGGCAAGTATAACTTCAAACCATGGCAAACATGACATTTTCACCTAATATTGCACCCAAACTACTTAGAGGGGAATTTTAGCTTGGTATAATCACCTCCACTCCCCCACAGCTTCGTGCCCTCTCCTCTCAGAGCCTACAATGACTTGTTTTTTTGCCCAAATATACCTTTAGTAATGCTACCAGAACTAATGGCATGGGAAAAAAAAACCAACCATAAAATAGCACAGCTTGGGATTTGCAGGCCATCCTCACAGCTGCTAAAAGCAATTGGAAAGCATTTTGTGCATCACTGGGTAACTTCCCCTCAAGTTAGAAATCTACTAAAGACAATAGCTATGAATTTATAGTTAACTAAGACAGACCCATGAAGTTCCTACATGAATTTGTTGCGCTTGTCCAAGGATGTGGTGAAAAATGCTGTCTGTTAAAGCTGGGAGTCCCAACAGGCGCTGGCCCTTGAAGGTAAACCCGTGCTCCTTGTATGTTTGCTGAAAAGCCTGTCAAAGGACCTGAAGAAGAAGTTGTAGAGCTGTTGGATGGATCTAGAGAGGGTAAGCCTGAAATAAACATAAATTTGATTAAATATCTCTCTTTGGGAACCTGCTTCAAAGCACCAGAGAAAGCTGGTGCTTCCAAATATAATTACAGCATCTCATCACCTTCGGGGGCATCTGCACATGGTAAGGTCATTTTACAGGTGCACAACTCTCCCTTAGAAACAGCAGAGGCATTTCTGGAGGCTCTCTGGTTTGGCCTCAGGTTTTAGCATAAACAGCCATCCCTTTGGTCACTGAAAGGAATGATTATAACAGGGAGGGCAGAGCAGGAGAGCTGGGAGTGGCCAGGATGTTTGCTTACAGAAAAGCCACACAAATCCAACAGGGATACGGGGCTCTCTGAAAGTCCCAGGGGAATCCAGAACCTGGGAAGGAGTTCTCTGCAGGACAGACTTGGCCATCCCATAGGTACCTTCACGTAGAGATCAGTCAGAGCACGCTGTGGCCAGAGAGACAGGGCTGACATGGCACAGCAGCACAGGGGAGGGGGCTGCTCTTCCTCCAGGGATGTGTGAGAGGAAGAGAGAGATGGAGAAAGAGTTCAAAGTCCCACAAAAATTATTAACAAGGGGGAATCACAGTTTTTTTAGTAAGCCAAAGCTTTGAAGTACTTTTCCAAAACGCTGTAAAAGCTCTTATCACACGTTATTACCTGGAAGCAGAAACGGGCATGGCCATATGTTCACCTGAGTTTTGGGTTTAGTTTCAAGGGCCTATTAAACAAGATTAGTTTCAAAACCATTTAAACATTTCCAAATGACCACAACCAGGACCAGCCTACATTGCTGCAGAGCAAGGTTGAAGGCTGTACCTACACACACCCCAGCACAAACAGCAGTGGTGCCAGGCAGGACCTCAGGTCACAGACTAGAGGGGCATCTGGATAGTTCCTGAAAGCCAAGTCTTTTCCCCTTAGTATTATCAACCAAGTCAACCTTACTGCTTCCAGAAGTGCCAGATCCAACCTGCTCACGTGGACAGAAATGACCTGCTGGATTTGAAGGAGGTATTTTTCTCACTAGCCTAAAGGTTAAAAAGAGAAGTCTCCCTTACAGCCAAGGAGAAATAAATCCCCCCCCACTGCTGGAACACAGGGTGCTCAGCTGAGGGACCCCAGTGTGGGAGGACAGTCTTCCCAGGTTTGTCACAGCACAAAGTGCAGGACCCTGTGGCTCCAAGGAGGATGCCAAAGCCTGTGACTGATTGGCCTGTGACTGCACTGGGGTTGACCCGAGTTTGTCTGGAGTTACAGCCTGGCTCCAGCACCTGCAGCCCAGGGCCTTCCCTGGGCATCTCCCATGGAGCCATGGGCAGGACACTCTGGCCAACCCTCCACCCACAAATGTTGCAGCCAAAAAGGTCCTTGTGATGATCAATTCCACCACAAATCAAAACAGGATCTGCCATCTGGGCTGTCAAGCCACCAAAGATCCCCAGTCTGCCCCAGACAGAAGGGTAACAGAGGCGCTGCTGCCCATGGGCACTGCTGGGTTCCTAAACAGAGAACGAGGGATTATGACAATAAAATTATGACAAAACCAGCTCTTCTGCAGGAGAGGGATGCCCAGCTGTGTCTCTGGATGGCTCAGGAGGATGATGAGTACACAGCTTTGGGCTACACAGCTTGTGAAGTGCAACGACTGGACAGGTAAGACCACTTCAGCACTGCTGGGTATGTTCCATGTGCTGAAGAGAGTGTGACAGCCAGAGATCCACAAATCCGGAGTTTTCAGGTCATAAAGAACACCTTTTATCATTATCTTGTCCTTCCTAAAAGTGGACGAAAAACTTGGCTCAATATTAAAAATAGCTATTCTGCACAATGACTTACCAAATTCTGATTGCAGTAATGAGCTTCCTATTCAGGTACTTACCAAAAAACATCAGGTTTTGTGGCACTAAAACCTTCTGCAGTTACTTGGGCCATGAACTCAAACTCCTCATCGTGCTCTGGAAGCATAACTGAGCTTTTGAGAGGAGTGTATTGATCTCACACAAACTCTGCTCAAAATTCAGTTTATCAAAGCCTGCAGGCACTCCTGCAGATGCTGCTTATTGCAAGGGCTACCTCCAACTTTAGAGAGACAGCCACAACACTCAGTCACTCCATGTGAAACAGAATCCATTTCACACAATTCCACACTCAGGTGCTGCTTCCTAAGTTGGCATATTTCAAGTTTCAAGACTTCTTTTCATGAGCAAGGTCTCAAACCCCTTCTTAAAATGCAGAGGAAAGAAGTAACAAGTAGATTTCTTTTAGTCTGCTCCACAGACTCCCCACATGGTTGGGCTAAGCCTGCCCTCAATCTGCAAGCTGCCAGGACAAGAAACCTAAAATGTGGAACAAATAGGCTGTTTCCAGAACAGATCCACAGCCAGTAAGATCTGCAGGGGGATCTGTGCCTGGTGAACTGGTGAAGCAGAGAAAACTCAAGCTGCAGCTGAGCTTACCCATGAACAGGAAAAGCAGAATACCCAAACTCCACCCTGAGGTGAGAACTCATTAAGAAAAGGCTGCTTCATTGCACAAATGATACCCAATCTCCACCAAATCAGTTTAGAGGTGGTCGGTCACCAAGGAATATTATTTGTGGAAAAATTTCCAGGGCCCAACTGTGCAAGACAGGCACAAAAGACACATCCCTGCTCCCTGAGGTGCAGAGTCACACCCGAGATCAGAGGGTGGGTGTCCACCCGTGGCAAAGCCGTTACCATCCCCTCTCACCACACAGAACTGCCAGGCCAGGCCCAGGCTCCTCCTTGTCCATCGTGCTGCTGCTGGCCAAAGGATGAGCCAGCAGTGACTGGCCCTTCTGCCCCTTCCCAAAATCCCATGAACCCTGGCACTGAGCCCTGTGGAAACAGCCATGGGAGTTCCCAGTTCAACCCACCTCGGAGGCTGAGCTGGGGACAAGCCAGTGAATGAGATGGATGGACAGACCACACTTGGACTCTGAGGGAAGTCCTCAGCCTACTGTGCCCATTCCTTTCCTCACTATCACACCTTTCAAACACCCCCTTCTCCCCAGGCTCCCTTAAACCTGTGTGACAGACAATTTAGATTCAAAAACAGAAGGTGACCAAAAGCAGTGGGAAGTAAAACGACATTAAATGAATCAACTAAGGACCTGACTAACCAGTCACTCCTGCCTAGCAGAATTTCAACAGCACACCTACCTATTTGCACTTTCTCTTCACTTTGCGATATCCTAATCAAATCCCAGCTCAGAAAAAACATGTTCTGTCCAAATATTTTCAAGCTTCAATTGAGAACTTCACACTTAAACTCCCCAAAGTCCACTGTGTGAGCTCTTCTTGGTTACCTACCTAACCTTCCTAATGCAGGGCAGAAACATATTTACACTACCTTTTAAATACTTACAGTCATGTAAGGATATATAAAGGACCCCCACAGCAAACAGATGACCTTTGCATAAGGAAACAGCAAAGTGTTCTGCTGCTGTGGGAAGACCCAGTCAGTGTTTGCACACACAGGATGCCATGGTCAGAGAAACCAGCAGATCCCACTTGCCATAGGCTTCCTGCCCCAGGAACAGCCAACTCCCAGTTTAAAGGAAAAGCTGAGCCACTGTCAAGTGTTTCTGGAGCCTGCTGAGCACCTGGCAGCTCTTTATTAACAGTCTCTGACAAACAAGGTCCAGTTACTTTACCTTCCACATCTGGTTCTGCTTACTAGGCTGAGACTGGATGGGGCTCAGAGCTCTAGGTGTGCCCTGGCTTTGCAGAGCTACAGCCCAAATTAAACTATTAAGAAAACTACAGTCATAGAAAACACCCCAGTTTTGTGGTTAAAGCCAGTCAGAGAGAAGCCCTCTGGTTTGCTGAAGTCCTGCAAGTTTGTAAATCAACCGAGAGGAGCGGGAATGCTGAAAAAATCTTCTTTCCTCACCATCACATCTTCCTAATGCTCCCTTCTCCTTTAGTCTGAAAGTCAAACTACTTGACTTGTCCCAGCATCAGCCCAAATCCCCAACACACTGTGTGGGTAAGGCTCTCCAGCTACACTAGAGCACCCCACAGACACCATGGCAAGGGCAAAGGGTGGCACAGAATTGATCTCTTGAGGGTCCCTTCCAGCCAAATGGGTACAGCCAGTTGTCTGAAACATAGTTGGAACGCTAAGATCCTTCAGGCAGAGCACAGCAAGGGCAGGGAGCTCAATGTCAGTGCTCCTAACCCATTTTCAATAAATCCAGATAAGCTTCGACTGCTACACTGAACTTCCTAATAAAACACCCCATGCAGTAGCACACCAATTTCCCAAAGCACAAAATAAGCTTATTAAAATCCCAGAGCCGTATCAGGAATCAAAAGGCACAGAGAGTTTCCCCTCACTGAGTCAAACCAGAGTCTCACATAAAATGTGGAACACATGCACACAGTCACTGCTGCAGCTGGAACCTCCACGAGTCCTCAGGTTTGGTATCACCCCACACTGTGTTCCTTTCCAACCCAAATCCTAAAATCAGTGCTACTCTACAAACTGGTGGGAGCATTCCTGTGTCTTACAGAGGACAAGCAATGCAGTGTCTGCAGTCTTCCCAGCACCTAACAGCTGAGAAGAGCTGAAGAAGAAAAAATCATCAACATTTTAAAGAGCACTTGGAAAAAACAGGCCATCCTCATTCCATGAGCATTCTCCGACTGTCATTTGCAGACTACTTCTCTGTCAGTTTGAGATGATCAAAGTGCAATGGCTGGAGAAAGAATTTTGTCCAGTGCACGACCTTAATGACTTACCTACAGGACTAGTTGAAACCCGTTGGGAAGGTGGCCTGAAACCAGGAGCCTTGGAGTTGTCAGGATGGACGTTTTCCACGTGTCCTAGCACAGAGTTATTCAGAAAGGTAGACTGAACAGTGAAAGACGGGTCAGCTGCTGCTCGGGTAGAGAGTGGACAGTCTCCCCATGCTTGGTTAGCTGGCACCTGGTTGCTATCAAAAAGACTACTAAAGTGATTGAAGAGCGTTGCTGGCCCAAAGGCAGGAGGCAATGATTTGTTTGCTGGGTTAATGTGCATCTGAGAACCGTTCATAACGTTCATGGCTGACGAAAGCTGCACTGCAGCAGGTGGACCTTGAGAAGGTGTTAAAGGAACTTGATTCGTAACAAAAATAGACTGAGGATCTTGATGGAGGTTTGCATTTGGTACCACTGAATAGAAAGAACCTCTGGACTGCATCCTGTGAGTAACTCGAGGTGCTGGTACAGCTACTTGAGGTAAGTTACTGTTGTCCTGATTATCTGCAACAACTGACCTGGGCGACGCTAAGCTTAAAGGAGCAGTTTCTGAGCTGGATGAGAAAGGCATCGACATGGAAGGGCTGATCTCGGACATGCTGGTTGGCAGTACCTCCTCCTGGGCGTTACTGAGCGGGGCAGGGCTGCTCGAGGGGCGGGTCTCGGTGCCCCCCGAGCTGCTGCTGGCTGACATACTGCAACTGCTCGCGACAGAAGCTGGTGCGTTTGCGGGCGGCTGCTCCGGGGTCGGCACCTTCTCCTTGGGCGCCGAGGCAGCCGAGAACGAGTCCGCTTTCAGCGCGGAGTGCTGCGCCGGCGGAGCGCTGGATGGCAGGAACGCCGTGGGCACCTGCCCGTTGTTCGGGGGGGCAGAGGGAGCTGAGGGCAGAGTGCTACAGGTGCTCGTCACAGTTGAGATGGCTGTGGCTGCGGCGCTCGTCTTGGGAACGCAGGCGAAGAGCTGCTTCCTGACCGAGGAGGGAGTCCGGTTGCTGGTCACGCACAGCGGCTGCGTAGGAGCAGCGACGGACGAGGCGGTGACGGGACAAGCGGACGTAGCTAATCCGGGAGACTCCGTCTGCAAAATGTTTCCATTCTGGCTACCGACACGACTCGAACTGTTATGCTTTGGAGAGCTGTTTGTGCTGCCAGGGTTAACTGGTCTCACCGGGAATGGTCCCCACGTGTTCGGTGAAGGTGAAAAGGTTCCTCCAAATTGGGCCATAGGTAAGCGAGGGTGCCGGATCTGTTGCATAGTTTGGGCAGCCAGCAAGGCAAAATGAGGGTGAGAGTAAGCGAGAGGAAGAGACACCGGAAAAGATGAGCGCACGTTCGCAGGGACGTTCTTGTTCAGTTTGTTAGCGGGCTGGAAAGTCGACAGCGTTGATGACTGCGACGTGACGAGGGGCGGCGCTCCGAGAGGAAAGGAGTTCTTGTTGGAAGCAGTGGCAGTGCTGACTCCAGATGAAAAGTTTGCATGGATTGATTTGGTGCTCGAAGCAGGCGTTCTTATATGGGTTTTAGGAATCAAGTCTTCCAGTTCCTTGGCAGGATCTTGAATAAGGGCATTGATGAGTTGCACCGCGTATCGCGTGGACTCTGTACCACCCCTGGATTAAATACAAACAGGTTTATCTTTTGCAAAAGGAAACCCCACTTTGCACACCATTCCGTAGCCTCAATTTCATACTGATCCATAAGTCTACTGTATATTTACTGCAGTAAGTTATTTCTTCTGTGTATCTCAAGGATTATCTCTGAAGTCAACTGTCAGCATATCTTGGCAGCAGGAATGTGTGCTCTATTCAGTACCAAGAAGCTAAATAGGTCCTGCCTTAAAAAGCAAACAAGCTTCTCAGTGAATGACACCATGGACTGACTCAAGACTTTAATTTCAAAATACTGTACCTTATAGTGATCATTCTCTCTCCATTCTTATCTTTTTGCTTATCAACATCAATGTGGGCGCCAGTGACATCTTGAATTGCCGTGATGTTGCACCCACCTCTTCCCATTATTCTAGATACGACAGAAGCTGGGACTGATAATTTCTTTGACCTATATCACAAAGATCAGAAATCTGTGAAATGCATTGTCTGACAGTGGTTGAAGCAATATTCTTAAGTTTCAGGGCAGTAAGTGGTTTTCTGCTGATACTTTCTTCACCCTTTGGAGCCTTCTCAAACTCCCCCACTCAAATTATTCATCCTCAGTACCTGACAAGGACTCTCCAGAAGCATTTATTCCAGCACTACTGTGCACACAGATATATGCCTCACATTGTTTTAGAAACACTTCTGGATTTTATCTTATCTTGTGTACCACTCCAAAGTGAGACAAACCCTTAGCTTATCAACCTAAACTTACATAAACAGTGCTGCTTCAAACACAAACGTCCGTGGCTTAGCTATTATAGCAAGGAGAAGGTGGCTTTCCAGTGCTTTCCCAGTGATCAGCTCTGTATTACCACCTGCATCCACAAGATTGGAGTATTCACCTCTTTCAGACCTCAGGATCTGGAAGCGCAGTGTCACCAATAAACAACGGCGGGTGCCAGGTGGTGAAGGTGGGCAGGGCTGGGATTTAGGGAGCTGCTGGAAGCCCCTGTGACGGCAGCCAAGACTTGCAGTAACAGGCTCACTGTCAGGCCACAACGCTGTCACCAGAGTCAGCCAGTTTAGGGGTTGCCTGACTCATGTGGTATTGGTGGGTCAGTGCACACACAGAATATTGGGAAGCCTTGGAACACGAGCTCTGCTTGTATCCACACCCCAGCTGTGGTCTCTGGGCCACCACTGTCCCCAGACTCTTTGGTGTGGACTTCTGGCACCCATACACTGCCTTCAGGCTTGCTAGTCATGTGCCTGGCTCAACACCGAACAATTAGAGGGGATTCAAAGGGGGTTCAGAAACCACTGATGACAATGCAGGTGCCTCTGAACATGGGACAGATCCCCACCACCCCCTGGAAAGGCTGCCAGCTTCACTGAGCTATTCCAGTCCTGGAAACTATTCCAGTCCTTGATCCTCAGGAAATTGTTTCTCACGTAACAGGACATAAAGGAAACACCTTTTATTCTAAACATCTAAATAAATGGAAATGTTCTAAAGCATCACCTCATCTTGCCAAGGTGGTTTTCTTTCCCCCTCTCCTGCTGAGACAGCACACTACAATCTTTGCCATCCCCAGAACTTCGGAGTATGCACCCAGTTCTATCCCATGGCTGCTTCCTGCTTTGGGTGTTCTTACCCCACGCCAACCCCAAGGCTCCTCTCTCAAGCCAGACATCCCAGTCATTCCCTATCAAACCAGAGCTTCCATCATCATCTAACTTTCAAGAACACCCACACTGCCCACAGGGCTCCTGACTGTACCTTGGTCTGCTTCCACCTCAGCCCACTGGGAACCCCAGGGAGACATTTCTCCTCCAGAAGAGCCCACCACAGTGTCCAGTCCCCTCCCACCCATCACCCACAGTCCTTTCCCTCCCCCCCTGCCAAGGCTGATGGTGTTGACCTGGAGAAGTGTCCCAAGCAGTACCTTTTTGCTCCAGAACAGCAGCGCCCTCCTCTCTGCAGCTGAAATTGCTCAATGGGTGTTGGCTGCAGACTGTTGCTGGGGGGAGGGTCTTTCAAAACTCTGCCCACTTGCCTGTCAGGGGCAGAAGGGATGTTTGCATCCATTACTTTGATAGACATCCTTTCTAGCTGGGGGATCACTCACAGGAAAAGGGAAGGAGAAGGATTCTTGTTGAGATCAGGAGAGGCTTTGGGAGAGGAAGCCATGCAGCTCCCGGGCACCGCGACCGCGCGTCTACGGTCACCAACAAAGCTCTTTGGCAGGACACACTTCCATCAGCCAGGGCACAGCAAACACCAGTGCAGAACTGTATGGAATGTTCCTCAGGGCACAGGGAAGGAGGACAGGGTGGGTTCTGGATGCCATCTCTAGAACCCTGCCATGGCCAGAAGAGCAGACAACACCCACGTGAGCAGTTGAGCTGAGCTGGTGAGACCTGAGAGCCCCAGGAGAGCTGGAGGTCAGAGGTGGATCAGCTGCTGCCTGGAGGGTTCCTGCCCAAGAGGGGGACAGGCTGCTACCACACACCCAGCAAGGCCATGGCACTGTGGAGAGCACCACTGGCGACCACATCAAAAGGCAGAGGCCAAACCAACTCTCCAAGGGTTCAAACACCTACAATTTCATATTAAACTGCCTTTTAAAACCTTTACTAAGAACAGACTGTGGCTTCCCCTGATGTGAACGCGTTAAATTCTCTGTACAATTATGTTCTTTGCACACAGCCTGAAATTCTCCAAAATGAGCAGATCTGGTCACTGCCACTGCAGAACACAAAAGCAGGAGGGCTTTGTAAGAGCACCCAAAAGCACCTGACACCTGAATGTTCGTGCTGTATTCCTTTTTGATATAGAGAACAATGTGAGGAAAGCCAGATAACCATTCTAGTTACAAGCAGTAGATATCATAAAGGTTACAAGAAAGATACTGGGGTGTTAATGGCCATACAATAAACCCCAGTACATTTTCAAAGGAAAAGTTTGCTTTACAGAAAATCTTTCAATCTCACTGTACCTCTAAGCACTCACTTTTAGGTGACAGGATTTTCCACAGAACAAGTGATCAAGGTCACTGCTCAAAGCACAGTGAATTTTGGCCTTGAAGAGATCATCCACCTCTCCTCTGCTCACATCCACCCTGCCCTTAGTTCACTTGCAATCATCTGCTGTAGGGCTTTTCACTGCCCTCTGCTCCCTTCCCCTTTTATCTTTACTCCACTGAACTCACAGGAGAAGAAAACCCTCGTACCAAATAAAATGTTCATGTCATGCTGACATTAAGTTAGTGAGGAGTTGCTACAAATTAGGACTGCAATTGCTTTTCACAGCACTGCAAGAGTAAGGGGGGTAGATTTTTTGTAAGTTAATTCTAGAATTATATAACCTTGCTGGACATTCTGTATTTGAGAATGGTTTACAAGCTAAAAAGTTCACTGATAGTTTTAAAATATGGAATTAAAGTCTTTACCTTCTAACCACTTCTTTCCAGCCTTCTTCTCTTTTCTGGCCTCTTTTTGGACTGGTCAGATTCAGCTTTACATTTGGAGAGGTCAGAGGCAGGGAGACAGACTTATAAGTAGTCGACAAGGAATTCGAATGACCTTCACCATCAAGTCTGGGAACAGAAATGTGCTGATTATAAATCACAGAATAAAATGACAGCGCAATGTTTATATTTCTGCAGCTTGAAATTAGTAGCATGAACTGTTTTTGTTCTTATTTTCTACCTGGAACAACTGTTGGGTGACTTTGGGGAGGGTTATTTTCTACCTTTTAGTCAAAACTATGCCCTTCCTCCAAAGAGCAGAGTGTTAAAGTGAATTAAACAATACCTGAGGCATTAAGAATAAAATAGTTTATAATGGGTGGTACACAGCCACTTAGGCACCTCCTGATTCTGTGTCTATATTGTGTTCTCCCCTCTTGAAAAGCAATGTTTAGACAATAAACCTTTTAAGATGGCAGCATTTTCTCTCTTTACCTTAGTAAGTTCTAGCTCTCTGATAATACACCTACCCAAGGCACTTGAAAGTTCTGTTAAAAACCTGTCCTCAGATAATAAAAATTGAGGCAAAGAGAACAAGAAAATGCATGTGAAAGAAAAGAACAAAGTGCACTGGGGAATATCAGAACCAGAGTAAACTTTAAAAGCTTTTCCCTGCTTTATCTGAAAATATCTAGTTATTTTTCCAGAAGAGCATTGCTATGAAGTCTGAGTTTCATTTTCAGTTACAGCAGCATTGTCATCAGCATGTCTGTGATTAAAGAAAAGAACAATTCAAGAAGGGTAAAAATTTAGAAATGATTGTGAGACAAAGTCTGCCTGGTGCAAGAGCCAAAGAGCACCTGCAGAAGGCAATAAATACACTAGTTCCATTTACACAATGTTTGATTCCTCAGTGTACTTTATCTAACAGAAGAACCACCTCTAACAAGGAGTCAGAAAAGTGCATTTAGCTTGTCCTCAGCACCTCAAGACTCTTGTAGCAGACCTTGGATGAAAGGATTCATGTTCTTTGGACATAACACAGGCAAATTCCAATTTCTAACATTCCTAAGGGGAGCCCAAAACACACACCCCCAACTGATGAATCCACTACTTCTGCACCTAACTTTGAGGGGAAAAAAGGAGAAAACAAAAAGAAAATCCCAACTCTCTTCCCACTCCCAGACAAACTCCTCAGTCTGACAACAGCCCTCTCTATGTGCCCTTTTTGATGTCATAAAGTTTGTGTTCCTACTGAAGATGGGTTTCAGTCAGCCCAGTATCCTGCAAATCATCCCCTGTACCCTCTCCCCTCCCTTAGTGCAGGAAATGGAAATTAAAAACACAGGTATGGAGGACCAGACTTGTACTAATTAAGATGTAAAAATAAACAAAGACTACAGACCTAGAGGGGATCTGAGGTTTCTGACTCAGACCAATGAGCTATTCAGAAACTGCTGGTGTAAAAGTTATGAGCACATTCCCTGGGAACTGAATGATCTTCCAAACTGTTCACATGGCCCCTATATATTCCCTGAGTTCTTATGGCTCTCACCTCTGGCTCGACAAGCTTAAATCAAACTGGCCATCCACCTGGCAGGTGAAATGCTCAGAGTCATCAACTTCTTCCCTCCTTCAAACAAAGAGATTGCAAGTCAAATAAGCTAATTATGACACCATAAAACAGTCAACAGGTCACAAAACCACTTCTCTAAATGGATGGTAAGTAAAGCTGGTACTTCCTTAAAGTCTCAGCATATTCACTTTAAAATCTATTCTAATAAAGCTGACACAGATGCTCAAAGAGCACAGAGAGCCATTCTGCTCAAATAGTATTTAAAATCAGGCAAAAATGCAAAAAAAATGTATCTTCACCATTTTAAAGAGGTTTTGTTCAACACACTTGACAGTTTTACTTAGGAGCTACATGAACAAAGCAGACTGAGTCTCTCCAGGCTTTGGAGATGCACCTGCTGGTGAAGAGCTTAAGCTACTGGCACAGGTGGAACCTGTCCAGAATGAAACAACAGGGAATTAAGGAATTCCCAGGGCAGTCTCACCTGGTGGGTGTTTTGGAAGCCGAGGTGCTGGTTTTCTCTTCCTGAGAGGGGATGAGCAGTGAGGCGTAGCGCCGCTCCGAGGAATTCGTATCCATCGTGAAGTTCAGCTCTTGGCTCTTCCCTCCACTGCTGCTTTCACTATTGCAGTCTGTGCTATCCAAGTTATCTGAATCACTGTTCCCACTTGCACCACCGCCTCTTGGCTCTCCGTTTATTTTATTTTTATCTGCTTTTTGCTGTGCTAGAGATATATGCTGATCTGGTAAAATTATCTGCATGTTCTGAGGAGTCTCTTTTGTTTTATTTTTCTTATTTTTTCTATTTGTGCTGGGGGTGGTCACCACATTAGCTCTCTTCTTCCCAAAGGCATTTGTGAAGGTAGTTGAAGTTGCAGAAATTCCAATTGTAGTTGTAGTAGTTGCACTTGGAGGCTCTATAGGAACTTCTTGCTCCACTGAAAAAAAACCAGTTGATGTACAATCAGAACCCATAAAATATAAAAGTCAGTGCCCTGACTGAACACACCACAGCTCAAGTTATGCTCCTTGCTGAGCTGTCAGAATACCTGCACTACATTTAGGTGTAAATCCTCCAAGAGTGAAAGACTCTCATGAACAAATGAGGGACGGGGAATGAGCAAAGGAAGGGGGTAAAAAAGTGAACAGAGGAGTTTTGCCAGGAACTCAGACTGTGGAGGGAAGAACCAGGGCAGCAGCCATGCAACACTGCCACAGTAAGAGAGACCAGCTTTCAAATATATTCCCTTGGCAGTTAAAAAAAGACACCTCCACAACTACACTGTTCACTGAAACACTTGTTCTTTACCTTCATCGTCGTTTTCTTCTTCATCGTCATCTTCTTGCAGTTCCAGAGTTTCCTTAGGTTTGTTTTCTTCATCTTCTTCCTGTTTTCTTTTTTGTTCCTCTTTCTTCTTCTTTCTCTTTTCCTTCCTTTTCTCCCTTTTGGCTGCAAGAGCTTGTTTTCTGCTCTCCTCTCTTGACTATGTAGGAGAAAAAGATGAATATTTAAACATTTTCACACAGACTAAATTATCCTTATAATTCAGATCTTCCTGAGAAATCTGGGGGGAGGGAGAAAGGAGAGAGCATGATGAACTAGAATGTCACATACTGAATCATTACACAGGAACTGGGCAGACTTTATGAAACAACAGGACTAGCTGGTCCAAAAGCTTTAGGGAATAACAACAGAACAACAACCAAAACAGAGGTATTACAAAAATACAGTTTTACTGGAAAACCAGCAAAAGCTCTCATCCTCTCAGTCCTTTCTCAAACAAATATTTAATATCCTCAGCAATATTTTTGCAGCAATGTTCACATCTTTGACTCAACAGTCAGTACTCAAAAGAGTATTTTGCACAGAACTGCTCTAATTTTAAGCACTTTTTAAATATATGGAATCAGTCATCTATGTTGCACTGTACTTATGCACAGCAACTGATGTGTGTTAATACACTAATGTGGAACTTGTCAAAAATTGTAAGAACATCATAAAAGAGAGCCCACTCAAGAGAGAGTGCTTTACTTTAGGACACTGCACAGTATTCTCAGCGAGGGAGAAGGGGATTTTCCCCACTATCTGCTCAATTCCACCGAACAGAAGTCCATAAAATGCTTATGGATTAGGATTTACACATACATAAACACAGCATGAGACTGGAGACCTCCCTTTCTCCCACATCCTCTGCTCTGAGATGATCCCAGAGAGCTACTGCCTAAGGAAACTATTGCTAAGTCCAGGCTTTCCTTAAAAAGACAGTGGAGAGGTTGAAGCAGAAGTCAGTTCTGATTAGTCACCCTCAGCATGTGCTTCACTTATGTATTAGAGGAAGCAACACACAGTCCCAGCACAAGAAGCAGCAAAGGAAACACAGCCTATGGGTTCACACACAGTTCAAACCACTCTGCTACACGACAGCGATGCTCTACTCACTTTTTCCAGGTCTAGCTCCTTCAGCAATATAGTTGCATTCTTATTGGCTTCTGCAGCCTGCTGGTCTTTAGCTTTCACAATCGTCTCCACACACTGGTGACACTTTTTCAACAGGTCCTGGAATACAAACTTGTTTTACTACCCCCATAAGGAGCTAAAATTGATGAGTGAGGGTCACTCTACAACAAAAGATTGGCTCCTCTGTAGCCATAAACATGCAAACTATTTCACAGAACAGGAGTGTAAAAGCTGATTTATTTTTTAAGTTCTGTATTAAAAAGGAGACATGCAAACAGTTCAGTTTTTGAATACTTAAGAACTCCCCATGTATATTTTTGCTGAAAATTCAGGGCAGGGTCTGGTGCCCAGTTCCAACTCACCTTGTCTGTGATGGTCGCTATGTAGCGCATGCACTCAATGTCTGAAGGAAACTGGTTAACTTCTTTCACCAGGAACTGAACTACTTTCACGTGCCCCTAGAACAGCAAAGAAAATTCTAACCTCTTGTATACAACTGTCAACACTCACCATCAAAATACACGTTTGATATCTCTTAGTCCAATGGAAAAGACTCGTAATAAGCAAGAATGTTTCTGGTGAGCTGCTGTTCGGGGAGAAGGGCAGTTACTGCTTGCTTGGTGCTGACAGCACAGCTACTGTTCTGCCTCAGGGTGGCAAAGACAAGCTCTTCCACAAGATATTTCTTATTTTAAAATACAAGGACCAAATCAGGTCTAGGATAAAGGCAGATGTTCATATTTTTAGTAACAGCTGGAACAACACTCTTTAGACACCATCTGTCACCCAATCCACTCTTTTGCCACTCACACCATGGAACTAACTCAGACTGCTCAGTTACAAGGTAAGTCTGATCAGGGAACTGAGCCACCTGTATGTTATCCTGACAAACACATTCCTTTGCTACTGGGACAACACTGTGCAACCATACAAAGGACCCAACTGCTGCTTCTGAAGTTATGTGAAAGCAGACAGCAGTGGCGTGCTCAGCATGGCTGTTTGTCAAAAAAGCTGCACACTTATTTGCTGTTTTGTTAAAGGCAAAGCAGCTACAGTCAATAAACTCCTCTGTGCTCCTTGCATCCAACACCACAACTGATGGAACCATCACAAAGCAAGTTCTTCCTACCAAGAAGAAAAGGCAGGAGGTGACAAAAGAGCCAACTACACGAAGTGTCCCACCACAACAGATTAGAAGAAGCACAGAGGAATTGGCACAGCTTATTCCAGACTGGTACTGTGTTCATCTCAAAAGCAGGACTGGAACAAGCAGCACAATCCAGAAAGGTAGAGGGAACTATGGAAACCTCGAACTGGCAAGGTCTGAAATGGTGGAAGTTTTTGGACAGTATACAACTGGAAATAAAGTGAATATGGTTTCTGGAACAGTTCTTCACCTCTCAAAAATTGGATCTGTGTGAAGTACAGCAATTATGATTATGTCAAGGCAGGTATTTTATCAAAGTATTCATTTTGCTGAGTTATATTTGCTTCTTCCCAAACCAAGCGTTCAGATTCAAGCCCAAGCGAGAAGCGCTGTTTTGAAAACATAAATGTTGGTCTCCTACCTTGCGAAATGCTGACATAAGAGGGGTAATTTTCCTATTATCTGCAGCATCTACATCTGCTCCTGCTTGGACAAGCAGCTGGACCACGTCGTAGTGCCCACCATTCGCTGCCAACCACAGCGGGGTGTTTCCTTTCTTGTTCCGAACATCGATGTGAGCTCCTCTGAAAACACACAAGTGGAACAGAGTGAAACAGGGGATAAGGGAAGGTGGAAGACAGCAAGATCACAAAAGATCAGAGTACAACTGGATACAGAACTTGAATAACTGCAATATAGTGGCTAAATATGTCCCTGAAATCTGCTGTTTCATTTACGACAGAGTGACGCAGGGATCATTTAAATCTCCCTGACAGAAACGAACACTCACTTCGTGTCACCTATTGCACCACAGGTATGCAACCAGCAACCTTTAAATTATCATCAGTGTGGTGACTACCCACAGGACAAAGCAGCCCCTTGAGATTTCAGCAGCACACAGGGTTCTGCTTGAAACGCTCAAGAGCTACTTCCAGGCTTTGCCCCCCAAGTGACAGTGAGGATGAGCAGAAGAAATGTGCCACTGATCACAAAGCCATAGATGGTTTGGGTTGGAAGGGACTTCAGAAATCATCTCTTTCCAACCCTCTTGCCATGGGCAGGGATGTCACCCATGAGATCGGGTTGCTCAGAGCCCTGTGCAACCCTTGAACACTTAATGAGAAGACAATGATTTACCGATTAATGAGGAGCTCGCAGAACTTGTAGTGACCCTTGTCTGCTGCAATGGTTAAAGCTGTGTCTCTTGAAGAAGGCACAGGTGGGGCATTCACATCTGCTCCTTTATCAAGGAGAACTCTTCCAACCTCTGCATAGCCTCCTGAAGCTGCTTCCATCAGAGGTGTGAGACCAGTCTGTGCAAAGAGAACAAGTTATTCTGTGAAATCTGTACAAAACACTTTGGACAAGACATAAATGATTCCTACAAAGGGAAATAAGATTTTTTTATTTAGCTGCCTATATTTAGTTTAGGAGCCTAACTTCAGGCTGTCTCTGTCTCAAAAATACCCAAAAAACCCAACAAAAAAACCCCCAACAACAAAACAGAACACCCACACACAAACCAACCAAACAAAACCAACCCAAAAACCAGGCACTCTTGGGCTTCGATTTATACAAACCCAAGCAAACTGTTGACTAAGAACCACCAGATACCTGTCTCAACAGCAAAAGCAAAGTTTATAATAGGATCTCTACAACAGAGGTTAGAACAGATTCAAATGAAGACACAAGTGTTTCTACAAAAATACTGAGAAACTGGCTTTACAGCTTTTCTCTAGCCTCCCTTAGGACTGAGACTGATCTGGGCCCAACTTAGTTGCCAGGCCAGACTGTTAAATAAACTTACACCAGCTGCTAACATGCCCAACTGACCATTTGAGAGCTGGCTTTTATCCATATCCCCTTTTCTCCAGCCACAGTCATTCCAGAAGCAGGCGGGGTAGACAGACACAGCAATTATTTCAGCAGCCTTAGGAGTTACCAAAAATTCCTTTGTGCTGGGGAAATCAGTCTGGCTGTCTACACAAGCTTTAAGCTTGCTTTATGGCAGGAGACACAAAGCTGTCCCAGAGCACCAAAGGATGGGACCTGTGGAGCATTTCAGAGGCACAGAAGGTCACAGTACTGAAGCCACGGGTTCTACAGCAACGTAAAATCTTTACAAAAAGTCTGACTGCACTACTTCTGTTGTAGACAAGAAGTCTGTTCTATATGAGAATCACAAGCAACACTATTCTCTTCCTGCCTAGACTTCACTTGTATGTAGAAATATCTGTTCTGTTAACGAGTATCATGTCAAGTTTAGACAAGAGCGAATCAAAGTTTCATTATGAGCTCAAAAGGACCAGTCAGCTTTCCCTAATGCAAAAAAATTCATCACTGATGCTTTTTTTTTTTTTTTTTAAAGAAACCACGCATGTCAGAACGTTTAAATGCTCTGATGTAATAACTCCTCTGAGCCGGAGAGGCTCAAAGTCACAGGAACTCTGAAGAAACTTGACGGCTCAGAGGCAACAAGTCATAAGGAAAGGTGAGTGCCCCCCTTACCTTTGCCCTGTGCTCCACGTTGGCCTTCCTGTCCAGGAGCAGACTGACCACCTCTGCCCGGCCCTGGAAGCAGGCCAGGGTGAGGGCTGTGTTCCGGTTGGTCTCAATTTGGGCATTAATATCTGAACCCATATCCAGCAGCAGCTTCACGGCAGGAACGTGGCCGTTCATAGCGGCCAACATCAGAGGGGAAATTCCCAGCTTACTCCCAGTCCTAAGGGAAAGAAACACAACTGCAGCGCCCAGAGCTGAAGGAGAACTCCAAGAGCTTTCCAAACGTATCCAAGAGCAATGAGATGTCAGAAGAGAACATATAACCTATACAAATACAGACACTGACCTAAAATAGCAGCATTTTTAATTGGTAAGGAGAAACCATAAGAGGAACTCTATGAAATAGGTAATTGCAATTTATAAACAAGGAAAATACATTTCAGACATTCTGGTGACTGAAGCACACATAAGCCTTAAGCTACATTTACTAAAAATCAAGGCTGCATCTGATTCATTCAGAGAAACATGTTTCTAGCACAGCTGCATTTTTAACTTTCTCTAGCTAAGAGTTCTCTCGCTCTATTTAGTGATAGAATATGTGTGAGCTTTCTTAAAATGAATGGAGAAGAGGCTTAAGAGACAAAGCTGTATAAATTTGTTCTTCTTCCTGAAAAAGGTATTTTCAAACACCCAGAGTTGCCCTGAGGACTTTGGCTGGTTCCTTTACCCGGTTCTACTGGAAATGGTTTGACTTCCAGATTCCAGAATGGTGGAAATGGGAAAGAGAAAGCACAGGTTTGCAAACTATACTACTTTAAAATAGATGAAGTATGTGATAGCTAAAGGCAATTTAAAAGCATTAAGATAACATGAGCATGCAGGATAACATCAGTGTAGAAAGGCTGCAGGGAGGTCTGACAGCACCTGAGATTCCAACCTGTGCCTCAGCATGGAGCCAACATGGAGTGTCTGTGCCATGCTGTGCTCAGCTGGTTACAGGGTACCTTACCTGGAATTAATTTCTGCCCCAGCATTGAGAAGAATCTTGATGATATTAACATAGCCCCCAGATGCAGCAAGGCTTAATGGCGTGTAATCTGACACATTCCTGTGTTCTTTATTTGCTCCCCGGGCCAACAGCAAATCAACAACCTGAAAGAACAGCACGTGTGTTATCAGACATATCGTGGCCTTTGCCATTATCCAGGGAGTGAAAGGATGTTATCACAAGTTCAAGCTTTCCAGTGTGCTACACAGACAAGACTCCACAGGAATATCTCTACCCTCTTCTACTTGACTTTTCCCCATCTCTGTGCAGCCTCCCCAGCCCACGAGCACAGCAGCTGAGCACTTGTCTGCCAGAAAGATTATTTCACCTACGCATGAATGCAAGGCTTTAAAGTGAAGCTCTTCCTCTGAATCTTCCAAGTTTGCAAACAAGGGATCTATCCCACTCCCATAATGTCTCACAGTGTTTGAGCACCTCTTTCAGAAACTCCGACAACTTTAATTCAAATGACACTTGAGCCAAGTTTGACCATCTGTGTTACATGGGCTTTCCAAAAAAACACGTGGCAAAAATCAGGGTGACTGATGTTAGTGGGACCAGCATGAGGAAGGACACCTCTACCATAAGTTGCTTAAGAGAAACAAAAGGGGAAATTAAAACATTTTTGGGTGATATACTGCATTTCAGCACACCTCATTTTACTACTAACATAGGCTAGGTGATTTCCAAATATGCCAGAAATAAGGCTGCCTCAGAAGTTGCTCAGCCTGAAATGTAAGAGGTAGATATTGGCATAAGGAAAAAAAAAATAAAGAGGAAGAACAAAAGACTTGAGTTGCTTGATACATAATGCTACCACAGGCCACACTGATCTCGTCTTTTATTTGTGAGAAGTACTTTTACTGTTAAAAATCTGCAATTCAAAGGTAAAGTGGAAAACTTCCAATTTTGGCCAACTATTTGAATCTTTAAATTAATCTAGCATGGAACCCTTGGCCATCTCCATGCCATCTTCTAAGCAAGTATG
Organism: Platyrinchus mystaceus; assembly: GCA_035041135.1. Classification (NCBI taxonomy): domain Eukaryota; kingdom Metazoa; phylum Chordata; class Aves; order Passeriformes; family Tyrannidae; genus Platyrinchus; species Platyrinchus mystaceus. Next base: position 2,447,657 of record JAWWLV010000030.1, read on the forward strand.
CACAGGACTGAAGTAGGAAGGATTTAACAAATCTTATTTGGACAGTAACAACACACACAAAAAAATCTGACATCCTTAAAAGCCTGGTACAGTGTGCCCTGCATTGCATCTGCACTTATCAGCCCCAAAGACATATACTGCCCACACAAAATTCCAGTTTCTGTCCCTGTGTGCCTGCACCAGCTGTTTCAGTGCTGAGAGCAGGAAGATGCATAAGGGAAGTGCTCAGTGAATAAAGTTATTCAACAAACATCTCTGCTGCCCTCACAGGAGTCCTTACCTTGTGAGGACACACTGACTGAAGAAAGATCACAAGTTATCAAAAGTGACCACAACCATTAGCTAACAAAACTGGGACAGGGCAAGGGAGGGAAGAAAAAAGCCTTAAATTTCTTCTTCCTTTCTTGGAAGACGAAAAGGCCTTAAATCAGTTACACTTAACAAGGGTGAAAAACCTTCTAGAAAAAAAAAAGAAGGATTTATCATCCACAGAAGAACCCCAATTCTGTACAAGTAAGAGCTATCCACAGGTAACAACTCAAGCCCCTTGAGGACACGTGTCTGTACCTCCTGGCGTCCACCAGAGCATGCCAAGGAAAGCGGAGTATCCTTTGTGCGCTCCGACTGTGCTTCGATATCCCCACCTTTGTCCAGCAGAATTTCCACGACACCAACGTGTCCAGCAGTTGCAGCCAGAATCAAAGGCGTGAAACCTGGAGACGTGACATGGTGTTAGAAGCAGCCTTGAGTATCTCAGAAGTGTTATTAAGGAGCAGAAATGCACAAAAGGGTTAATTCATAATGAATTCTATTGTTCACATATGTCTTCCTCAGACTGGGGGTTTCCTGGCATAGGCCACAACCTCAGAGCCTTTCCCACACCTCTTTTGCCCTTGTCACATCAAGGCTCTGATTCCAGCCAAAGGCTCTGCAAAAAAAATCTAGACAGTGCTTGCAATGACCACTTTGGATTAAGTTTCAACCAATTCCTCTCTCTGTAGAAGCCACAGTTTTCTGCTTAATTCCTATTCAGTGAAGCTCCAACCAGTGACCACACCTGCCCTGCATGTGTTGCTGCTTGCCAGTGGTCAGTGTGAGCTCCAAGGTGTGTGGTGTGATGGTTTTGCCCTCTCAGCTTTAAAAGATTTGAGATTCTGTTGAACTCTGTTACCGAGAACAACGATACCCAACCTGACAACTGTAACCCTTCGGCTCTGTCAGCCAAGGCTGCACTGTTACCCCACCAGCCCTGGCTTGCCAAGGTTTTTTTGCAGGGAGTGAATCATGAGGCCCAATGTGTTTAAGGTGAATATCCTTTCAGAAATGCAGGCAGAAGAGCACACAGTGTCAGTGGCTTTGCATGGCACGTGAAGTGCAAGAACACATTTTTTCCCAAGCTCTGGCAACGTTCCGAAGCCACGAGTCCCAAACACCACTTTGAAGTTGGCCGTTTCACGCTGCATTTGTGCTCAAACTGTGCCACTGTTCTACCTGTTTTAACTCACCCTTCTTGTCTCTGTGCTCAATGTTGGCACCGCGAGCGATCAGCACGGACACGAGCTCCTCGTGCCCCCCCGCGCACGCCAGGGTCAGAGCAGTGTCGTGGTTACTCTCAGTCTGCACGGGGGGGGGAAGAGGGAAGAAACAGAAATTCCAAAATTAAAAACAGCACTTCTAATTTTTTTTTTTTTTCCTTTCAGGAAGCACATGCACCCAAACCCAGCTGCCATCACTCACGTGTGCATCGATGTCCACCGAGGGGTACATGGGGAGCACGGACTGGGAGGGCGCATTGCTCGGGGCCGGCGGGCAGGGCTCGGGCGTCGGGGACTCTGTGGTGTGCGAGGAGCTGGTGGAGCCACTGGGCACTCTGCTGTTCACAGCTGAAAAGCAACACCAGGTTGTTAATCCACCCTTAGGAATGTCGTGGTTTTATATGAAAAATATTAAGTCCCTTAAAACTGCAGTGGTGTAACATCAAAACAGTAACGGGGGGGGGAACAAATTAAGTGTTCCTATGAACAAAAAGCAGCTTTCCAGCAGTTAAACGGTGTAAGCATCGTCTCCAAACTGTGGTAAGTTAGGAAATAATTTTATGAATTAGTCTGTATGCATTACAAGTGTGAATTATGAAGGTGATTAGTTACCCTTTTCAAATTGTAACCTTCACTGTTAGGAGTTCAATCCTATGCTCAGTTTAAGCAGGCAAATGATTTATCACTAACACACAACCTAATGTTCAGAAATACACACTTATTCTGGACTTAGAAAATGTTTCATGTAAAGGTTAGTGCACACTTAGCCTCCAGAGAAGTTTTTCAGAGCAAGATGACTGACAGCAACTCCCACTATTAATCATGTCTCAGAGTTAAACCAACCCAGGAAGGTAGAAGGGAAGCAGACAGGAGGGGGCAGTCCACAAAAACAAGAAAGCTGAAAGCTAACTGTGCTCCCTAACATTTATTCTGATTGATGTAAAATTCATCTGATTGACTGCCTGTATAAGATGTCATCCTGAAGATCCAGCGCAGCTCAAAGACTTTATTTAAAAAAAAAAACAAACAAAAAACCAGTTTTAAAAAAGATGGATAATTGAGAATTGGATTTTTTTCACCTAGTTTTAAATGAACAAGCAGAGAAATCTCCCTGCACTTATCCACTATGGGGCCAAGACCTCTGCCTGCCTCTGCAGCCAGGTGAGAGTCCAAGGGGAGCCTGGATCCCTGAAGGCTCCGCTGGGATTACCTGCCAGGAAGATCTAACATACCCACACACTCATTCCACATGCACTTTAGTCACAGTAATTCCTGCTGATAGAGCAGTTGGATTTGACAAGTATTGTCACTGCTGGATTGCCAAATGTCTCTATTGTGCAGCCTCATCAGACAGAGCACCCGGTGAGCTTTAGTTATTCCAAAACACACAGTATTTTGCAGTATTTCTGGCAGAAGCAGCTGAAGGAAAACTCTAACAACTACAGGTGAGAAATAAGCTGCAGCGTTTTGCTCTTGTCCAAGTGTTTCAAGCAGTAAATGAAAATGAAGGATGAACTCAAACCTGTGTATGACTTAGAGGAAAATTGTGCCAACCTTTCACAGCTCAACCTTACTCGTTCCATTGACAAATTACACACCAGCAATTACTCACAGGAAAACAGTGTAGGTGGAAAAGTCCTAGAAAATCCCCAACACAACCACTAATACTCTAATTGAGCCTATGCGTGACAAAGGAAACACAGAGCAGAGCACAGTTACATGGGTCACTTCCACTGGGTTCTGGAAACTTGGGCTGTCACTGGAATTTGGGAAGATGGCAGTTTCCAGCCACATTTTTTTAAGTACAGCATTCTCCTCTGTGCATCAGCAAAACCAGCATCAACATTTGGTCACCACATTTAAGCAACAAAGTACTGGATCTGAATTCCCTTTACAACCTTCACCAGCAAACCAGGTTTGTATCAAAAGTTTCAAGCAGAAAAGCTCCTACTTCATCTGCTCACTATGGATTGCCACTTCTAGCAGCAAATGGGCATCAATTAATGCAATACAATTGTCTCCCTGCTCAATGCACTGAAGTGCACAGTAATAACTGGATTCCTAAAGATTATTCCTTCCAAAATACAAGACACCAAATCACCCTATTAAGGACTGTGAAATCAAGCTGGTCCTTCCTCATGGAAGACACTGGCTCAACGTTTTCAGATTCTTGCAACTACAGATACAAGTAAAACCATGTGCATGTAAAGCAGGGTGTGCACTGGAACCAGTTTAAGGGTCCTTAATGTAAAATATTCAGTGTTGCTGTCACAGGTTCCACAAATTCTCTATATTTCACAACCATGACTGAAAATGTCCAAGTATTTCTTGCATATTTCAGATTTTCCTCATGTGCTTGAAACATGTGAGTGTGTGTTAAGCACTTCACGTGCACATTAACAAAGATATCAAACAGGAGAGAGAACACCAAAGGCAGCAGAAATGCACACAAACCCTGCACTGATACCCCAATCAAAATAAAATCTAACAACAAACATTCCTCCAACACCCACCACTTAATTATCTCCTGTATAACTGCCAGGTTTACAGAATTTCAGGATCTTTCAAACTGTCAGTTTTTATTCCCTCAGCAAGATGGGCCCAGGGAGCAAAACACACCTGAGAACTTCTCCCTCCAGTTTCATGGGGCTGATTTAGCTCAGCCCAAGTTACACAGCAAAATACAGATTTTTTTTTTAACTTAAAGATGACCTTGCAGCAATGGTTCCAATGTGGCATTAACCTGGAACAGCTGGGGAACCACAGCTCAGCAGTGAGGGCAGCACTGGCACTGCCCAAGGAAAGGCTGCCTGGAGGGGATAAACCCAGTTGAGATGGATAAGAACCTGCAGCATCTCTATGCCAAATTAAAATGTGTGGCTTTCACCCCCTGAGGAGAAAAGGGGAGAACTTTCCAGCATGCAGACTGCTTCCCACTGAAGAGGTTTTTAGTCTTCACACCAGGAAGGGCACTGACAGACACAATGATAGCCAGGCTTTGATTAAAAATTTCAAAAAAATTCATTTTCACAATGTGATCTTCACATAATGCTAGTTTTGTGACATAGGTTTTAGATGTTCCCACAGACTTCAATATTTAAAAGACTTGTTTAAAAAAAATATATATATCCTACACATGACAAAAGCCAGGTTTGCTCACATGCTGTGAAGGGCTTGCAATGTTCCCAAGGGTCTGTCTTTGTATCAGTGTGCAGCTGAGCACCGGCCTACAAGGACATGGATGACTATTTACCCAATTTATGAGAAAATATCAAAGAAAACATGTTGTAAAACAACAGAAAGCAAGAACCAGATATTTTATACAGTATAACTCTAGGTGCATTTACAGAACCTGGAGCAAAGCTCTGGATGAGATTTCAGCTGTAGGCTGAAACTCTTGTCTACCCAACTGCTGCAGGGACATTCAGGAATACTGGGCTTGGATTTCACTTGCCCTTTCCTCAAAGGAAGTGGGATTTTTAGGACAAAGAGAACCATCCTTTTTCATGCCTGAGCAGCATTTAGCCTGTCCATGAGCTCCTCAGTAACCTGCTACTGCAAAGAGGCACATTGGTAACTGCAGCTCCTTTCATGAGTCACCATTTCTCACTCCAAATTATCCCAGTAACCAGTTTTACTCCAAACACCAATCCTAAACACAGTAACTCAGATGTCACCTTCCGAATCCTTACCTTAAAATACCATAATTCTTTATCACTGACTACCACCAGAATTTCAGAACTGAGTTTCTCAGAAGACACCTGAAATTTCAGTTTAGAAACATGAGCTTGCAGGAGGAAAGTGGGACAGAAGCCTAAAAATACCAGCTGAGTAAAACAATGAGAAATAAAAATATTCCAACTAAAGACAAAGCCCAGCAACAGAGAAAAGAAAGTTCCTCATCTTTGATACTTAAAACCAGAAAAAAAGCCTCAATTCAGATACTGCCAACTAAGAAATCTACTACAGTAAATGCAGAACTTGAACTGAAATGAAACTCCAACCATGCATGATAAGAGGCCACAAGAAACCAAATACTGAGTAACGAAAATGGTAGATGTGTTCCAAACTAATTTATTGCTTTCCCACTCTAAACTGCACCATGTCTCTGTCTCTTTTGTAAACCTGATTAAACTTTTGACTCTAGTAAGTCACATCTTCAGCAGAGGATTAGGTGCAAGATTTTTGCATCAGCACAACCTAAAAACTCCATTACAACCCAAACATTCTGGAGTGGAAAGAGCTGCTTTGTTTTCAGGTTTTAGCTGACTTTCTAAAAGGTACTTGGGTACTTCTGTGTAGCTTTATGAGAGATGGGACACAGATCTGCCCATGACTCACTGCCAGGCAGGTGCCACTTGGCACTTTGACATCCACAACCTCAACACCTCGGAGCTGACAGACTGTGCCAGCAGACATAGAGAAATGATAAAATAAACACTCCATTTATGTATGTTTTCACTGTTAAGTTGGTCAGCAAAATACAGATTTGGGGCTTTACAGAAATGCAAGTTCTCCCTTACAACTGGTCCCAACTGAGGCTTGGAAAAATTTGCCTCTTGCAACATAAGATCACAGAATGGTTTGGGCTGGAAGGGACCTTAAAGCTCATCTCGTTCCACCCCCTGCCATGGGCAGGGACACCTTCCACTACCCCGGGTTGCTCCAAGCCCCGTCCAACCTGGCCTTGGACACTTCCAGGGATGGGGCAGCCACAGCTTCTCTGGGCAACCT